>CM033396.1:28580888-29053534 GCA_019426215.1 Buddleja alternifolia
TTTTTTTTTTTTTTTTTTTTTTTTTTTTTGTTGTAGAGATTGTGTATTTTTCTGCTCCTTCACTCAATTGTTAGGTTTTACCCCTGTACTCATTAACAAAACATATCAAAGCCGAAAGTGGTAAAATCACTCATAATCGACCTAAATCAAACAATTATCGGGCCCTAAAACACGTAAAACACAAGCTTATCAACACCCCCAAACTAAACATTGATCGTCCCGAGCATTTAAACAAAAGAAAACTTAGACTTACACACAACACGATAAAGAAAAAAACAAAGCAAAGCTAAGCTCACTTTCGTAGAGATCACGATTGCATTTAGCGTATGCAAAAAGCCGTTAAACCTCAATTTTACCAAAGGAGGACGAGTGTTGTCTCGTGAGGGTTTGCAAATGATATACTCACAAAATCCAACCAAATTTCTGTCCCTTGTCAACATAAATCAACTTAATCAACAAGAAAACAATGGCATAAAAAATCGACCGTTAAAGCTCACAATTATATACACATATCAAGACTCGCTCATGTTACACCTTGACTTAAATAAAACCTCCAAGGGTGTAGTGATTGTAAGTCTAAGGCATTATAGTCAGTGGCCTCCTTACCAAATTTCAGATTTTTCTCCCATGTTTATTAACCTTCGATCAATCTTAAAGCACAAGCCTCATAGAAACTTCAAATCCACTTACATTTCATCGCTTAAACCATTTAAACTTTAAACTTCACATGAAACTTCCATTTAAACTCATTAGGCTTGGTCGTGTGCAATGTTCTATTCCCTTAGGCTTTCTATACACCCATGTATCGAGTTTTAAACCAATGACTCCCAAACTAGATAGTTTTAGGGCATTAAGTGTCCAGACACTCCTTACGGATTAAATCACTCGAGTGCAAAGGCCACGAAATAAAACTAGACCTTTCATTCACTTTCAACTTTAATTGGCTTGAGCAAAGCTCAATTAGCATAATAAGTACAGTTTATAGGTATGTAGCTTTTCACCTCCAACATATTAGCCTGACTTTATAGTCATATCAATTTCCATCAACCTTATTCGTTATTCATTAGGCATATAAGCAATTACTCAACTCATGACCCTAAGAAAAATCTAAGTCAATATTTCCGGAGAAATTCCTTAAGTGTTTCAGAATGATTATCCACTTAACTCCTCTACCCTCGAAATGTGGCACTAAGGCACTTGCACATAAGCTGCTAAGCAGGGAAGGAAATATAAACGGCGTCTTCTATCGGGATGGAGCAGTGGATGCATCCCCCGACAACTCAGCAGATAGTCGCTTAATCTGTAAATGTAACGCTGAATAGATACGCCCAACTATGTCAATCTCCATCCTCTGCAGAAAGGCATATAACAAGACAGCTCGATCCTTAGACAACTCAGATTTGTTCATGCTCGGCATTACACTGTGTCGAATAAACTCATAGCAGAACTTCGTTGCAGGCTTCAGTGTCCCAGCCTTAATCATGGTATTATTTACCCACTCAGCGCTCTCCTCCGCCACTTCATGAAGAACAACCTCTAAATCGACAGCTGCATAACGGTTCTTCACTAACTCGTTATAGGCATAGACAGAGGGCCCAACTGGGAGACCAATACACTCTCTGATGGCACCTCATCATATGTAACTGTTCTACCTCGTACGGTAGTCTCAGTGGCCTCTCCATATCTAACCGTACGTTTCCGAATCCGCTGACTAACTACAGCTGAAGCATAAAATTCCCGTACCCAGAAAAGATTAATCTTGTGTGGCTCCTCTAGGAACGGTTGCCACTTGTGGAACCTAAGAAGAGTTTTATTCGGAGCCTTTGTAAGCGAAAGAGGCTTTTCTTTGTGTATCACCCGTGCCCCGAATCTCCTAAAAATTGCTTGAACATCTAGACTATCAAATCTTGGATCAAGGGGTACATTATCTCCTCCTCACTACCAGATACTTTCGGCTCGAACACGGGCTGTTTACCCCTCGAAGTTCCCTCGAAATCTTTTTTACCCTTAGTTCGAGCCATCTCAACGAAACTAGAAAATTGCAATCCGACAACTTAACACCAACACAATCAATCCCAACTCCAAACGCAACATCGCAGCTTATCCTGAACACGAAACCCCAAACTTATACTAAATTCAACAATAACACCCCCAAACTAAAATTCGGCGACAATTTCAACTCCCACACAAATTTGTCAACAAGACAATCAAACCCCAATCAACAATAGCAACAAACAATCACTCGAGCCCCACACGGCATTGAATTCGATGAAATCACAAAGATGGGTTAAGCCAATCACTTACCGAGTCGAAATGTCAAATTTTGAAAAATCCTTGGAGGTATTGAACCTGACGTCCGAACGTCACCTGGCCAACGTTCGAACGTTAGCTGAATCTGAGCTAAAACGGCGAAAGGTTGACAGAAGTGCAACGGCGTTTTTTTCAGGTGGAAGCGAGAAAGGCGCGGCAGTGGTGCGGTGGTTTTTGGTCCAATTGAAAAGGATTAAAATCGGTGGTCCTCAAATTCTGGTGGTGGTGGCGAAGACGCGCGGACGTGGTGGTCGGAGATCACAGGTGGTGCGGTGATGTTCTTTGAGATTAGGGATTTGTTTAGGACTTGGGGGATTTTTCTGGGAAGTGGAAGAAAGAGTTGGGGGAAGAAGAAATAAAAAGACAAAGACAACGTGGGTTTTGTGGATTATCAAATGGATTTTTGAAATTTTGTCCTTTTTTTTCTGAAAATCCCCACGTACGTACGTGGGAGACAGTAGCAAAAAAATATTTTTTTTATTATTTTTTCCTGCAACAACACAACGAAAGATGAAAATGCGAAAACAAAAGCAACTAAAAGCTAACAAAAATAAGAAAAATAAGAAATATGGGTTGCCTCCCAAGAAGCGCTTGTTTATAGTCAATAGCTCGACTGTGCAGACTGAATTAAGTCAATGGCTCTTGGAACGTGACATACGAGGTGTCTGCATTCCAATCAGTTCCCCAGTAGTGTTTCAGCCTATGTCCATTGGTCATGAATACTTGTCCGTCATCAGTAATAAGCTCCACAGCCCCCGACGAATACACTCGTGTGACTCGAAATGGCTGCGACCAACGAGATTTGAGTTTTCCCAGAAAAGTTTGAGTCTTGAGTTGTACATCAGCACCAGTTCACCTTCCTCGAATTCTCGTGAAAAATATGCTTGTCGTGCCATTTCTTAGTCCTTTCCTTGTACAACTTGGCATTCTCGTATGCCTCATGTCTCCACTCCTCGAGCTCATTTAGTTGAAGTAGCCGCTTATTAGCTACAACACTTGCATCAAAATTAAGGAATTTGATAGCCCAATACGCACGATGTTCAAGTTCGACGGTAAGTACAAGCCTTTCCAAATACAAGACGATATGGGAACACGCCATAGGGGTTTTAAAAGCAGTACGGTAAGCCCACAATGTCATCTAATTTCAGAGACCAATCAGTTCGATGGCTATTTACCGTTTTTTCTAAAATCCTTTTTATTTCCCTATTAGACACTTCGACTTGCCCACTAGTTTGAGGGTGATAAGGGGTCGACATTTATGTTTAACACCATATTTGTTCAACAATTTTTCAAATTGCTTGTTACGAAAATGTGTGCCTCCATCACTTATGATTGCTCTAGGGGTACCAAAGCGAGTAAAAATTCGTTTCTTAAGAAATCTAAGAACAACCCTAGCATCATTAGTTTGCAAAGCCTCGCTTTGACCCATTTAGACACATAGTCAACAGCAACAACAAGAATATACTTATTAGAACACGAACTAGGAAAGGGACCCATAAAATAATACCCCACATATCAAATAGTTCACATTCAAGCACAATGTTCATAGGCATTTCGTGTCGTCTAGAAATATTACCTACCCTTGACATCGATCACAAGATTTAACATAAGCATAAGCATCTCTAAACAGAGTAGGCCAAAAAAAACCTGATTGCAGAACCTTGGCAGCAGTCTTAGCCGGCCCGAAGTGGCCTCCTATGGGCATATCATGACAGTGAGCCAAGACAGATGCCATTTCCTCCTCAGGTATACATCGCCTGATAATTCCCTCTACACCAATTTTAAACAAGTATGGCTCTTCCCACAAATATTTGCCTAGCATCATGTAAAAACTTCTTTCTTTGGTGAAAGGTAGATCCGAGGGTAGAATTCCAGCAACTAAATAGTTAGCAAATCAGCATACCAAGGGATTGAAATAGACGAAAGAGCAAAAAGTTGCTCATTGGGGAATTCATCTCTTTTGGGATCTCATCCACTCCCTCACCCACTAACTCTAGCCTAGAAAGGTGATCAGCTACTACATTCTCAGAGCCATTTTTATCTTTGATTTCTATGTCAACTCTTGTAGTAATAAAATCCACCTAAGTAGTCTAGGTTCGGCATCTTTTTTAGCAAGCAAGTATTTCAATGCAGAGTGATCAGTGTACATATAACTTTATTAAGCACAAGATAAGAATGAAAGTTGTCAAAGGCAAAAGATAATGGCTAAAAGCTCTTTTTCAGTGGTAGCATAATTAAGTTAGGCTTCATTTAAGGTACGACTAGCATAGTATATAGCATGAAAGATTTTACCATTCCTTTGACCAAGTACAGCTCCCACGGAAATGTCGCTCGCATCGCACATCAGCTCAAATGGCAAACTCCAATCGGGAGCGGCCATCACAGATGTTGAGATCAACTTTTCCTTTAGAATGAGGAAGGCCTGCATATATGCCTCATCAAAGTCAAATACTTCATCTTTCATGGTCAATTTAGACAGAGGTTTAGCAATTTAGGAGAAATTAGCAATAAAACGCCTGTAAACCCGGCATGCCCTAGAAAACTTCGCACGGCTTTGACTGTGTTTGGTGGTGGGAGATTTTCTATCACTTCAATTTTCGCCCGATCCACCTCAATCCCCTTCTTGGATATCTTATGGCCCAAAACAATGCCTTCTTGTACCATAAAGTGCCACTTTTCCCAATTCAAGACTAGATCAGTCTCCTCACATCTCTACAACACGAGGGTTCGATTGTGCAAACATCTATCATAGCTAGAGCCAAATACAGAAAAGTCATCCATGAAGATTTCAATACATTGTTCGATCATGTCATGAAATATAGCCTCAATGGATGGTTTGGATTTTCTTGACAGTGGCTTATCCAACATCTCAAATTTCCTCACGATGGCGCATTGTGCACGCCTCTCCAGACTGTGAACAGCTGCCAGTTGTCCCTCATCAGCTGACTCAGCATCCTTCGACTTCAAGATGCATGTCTCAAGTGGATCGTCGGAGACATTTTCCTGAAAATGCTCCAAAATCAAAGGATCAAAAGCATCTATTCGCAAACATGACTCGTCATCACCGACATGCTTTAAAACCTTGAATACATCAAAAGTAACTCTCTCTTCTCCCACATTTAAAGTCAGCTTACCATTAGCTACATCGATCATAGCTTTACCTGTGGCTAGGAAAAGTCTTCCTAGGATGAGAGAAACTTCGACGTCTTCTTCCATTTCTAGGACCACGAAATCCTCCGGAAAGTAGAATTTGTCAACTTGCACGATCACATCCTCTATGATTCCCTCCGGGTGTTTGATAGATCGATCTGCAAGTTGAAGACTCATCGAGGTTGGCTTCGGATTTCCCAAGCCCAATTTTCGAAACAACGAGTATGGAAGAAGGTTTATGCTGGCCCCTGAATCACATAACACTCGGTCGAATTTTAAGTGCCCGATGGTACACAGGATTGTGAGGCTTCCCGGATCCTTGAGTTTCTTTGGCAATTTGTTCAATACCACTGCTGAGCATACTTCAGTCAAGCATACCGTTTCATTCCCTTCCCACTTTTGCTTATTTGAGAGAATATCCTTGAAGAACTTAATGTAGTTGGGCATCTGCAAAATCGCATCGATAAAAGGAATGTTAATTCTAACTTCTCGAAGAATTTCTAAGATCCTAAGAAAGCTCTTATCCATTTCTTTTTTTTTTCTTTTTATGTGCGAGGGGGAAGGGGAGACGTATTTCAACTGGTTTACAAGAAGAAGGAGATAAAGTTTCAAAAGAATTTCATTCTGCCTCTGACGTCCAGATTGTGGATTTTCCCACGTCCGTACATTGACCAGTCAACGTCCAGACTGAGTTATGGCTACGTCCGGATTGTTAAGGTAGTGTGTGTGAATCCTCGAGATTTTCCAATGTTCAGATGTTGCTCTCTTCATGTTCGGACGTTGGCTGCTGGGGATGTGCATTTGTCACTTCTTTGCCACTACGGAGGGTAACAGCATGGCACTGTTCCTTGGGATTCTTCTCTGTTTCGCTCGGCAGTGTCCCGGGTGCTCTTTCACCCGCATCAGCAGATAATCGTGCAAATTGGTGCTGCAGCTCTTTCATTCCCGTCATAACACCCCGTAACATCAATCGAAGCTCCGCGAATGATTCGTCCGATTTTTGCATGTGAGCCGCCAATCTTTCTTCGACAGTCGGAGGTCTTGGAACTTGACCTTGTGGCTTAACATTTCCAGGCCTTTGAGTTTGATTGTTGTTAAACGGGGCCCTCGGTGCTTGTTAGATACCTTGTTGTGCATTTTGTGCCGGATTTGGCCTTTTCGGAAAATTCTCAGGTTATGTGGAAGCTCAATTGAGGCTTGTTTGAATTTCCGACATAGTTCACATCACCAATGGCTGGCTCTACCTCTAGATTAACATCTTGTTCTACCTCTTGAGCAACAACAATCCTTCGGGATAGTGGAGGAAACTCATCCTCATCTTCAGGGTACAGTTCATCCTCCCGTGCCATCTGCTCTAGTTTAGCCCACACTGTTCTGCTATCGAGACCCCAAAGATCACCACCGGCTCCTGCATTAAGTCTGTGACGAATCCGAGACCGAACTCCATTAAAGAAGTGTAGCACTCGCTCGTCTCTTGAATAGTTGTGATCGGGGCACTTTCTAAGCAGACTCTTATATCTTGCCCATGCTGATGCTAACGATTCATCCCGTTTTTGCTTAAAACCCTTGATCTTGCTTCTTAACTCATTAATCCTTGATGGAGGGAAGAACTTGTTGAGAAACTCCTCGACTAACTCTTCCCACGTTTCAATGGATTGTGGGGGCAACGACTTGTACCACAAAGTCCCTTTATCCTTAAGCAAAAAATGGAATAATCAGAGGAGGATGGCATCAAGATCTCTTGGGTGGAATTGCATGGTAGATAACACATTCTCGAAGTGCTGCAGATGGTCATGAGACGACTCTTTCGGATCACCATAAAATTGTTCAGGTTGAACCATGCCGAACATGTGAGGTGGAATGTGGAAGTTCGGCGTGGCAAAATTGGTGACCACAACAGGCCCCGGCGTAGTGTGTACATGAGGGGGTTGGTTACCGCGAACAGATGCAGGTGGTGCCGGAGGTGCTGGTTGCATAGCTTGAAACAGGTTTTGAAACCATTCCCTGTTCTCTGGGAGATTGATGTTAGGAAGATTTTCAGCCATAGCTCGATTCTTGAAGTTTGCTCGAAATGTTCGTTCGATTTCGGGGTCAAATTCTTCCAAAGCCTGTCCGGAGGCTCGGGTCATTCACCACAAAGACACCTTGTTTAAATAACGAAGCAAATCACAGGAATTCAGAGCTAGAAAATAAAATTAATAATAAAACGCTAACAAGCAAGTAAACTAAAAATTGCAATAAACTTATAAACTAAAATAAAACAAGTCCCCGGCAATGGCGCCAAAAACTTGACACAAAAAATCCTTGCGTGTTTGCACAGCAAGTGGACTGGTCGTGTGTAGTATTAAAGTGGATTTTTAAGTCCGGGATGTCGAACCCACAGAGACTCGTATTTTAACTTAACAAGTTAAAATCAATTAAAATTAAATCAAAAGAGGATGATTAATTGACAATGAAAAAGTAAAAACGATACTTGACAAATTGATTAAGATTCTTATGTGAGAAAGCAACTAAGGCACATGCTTCAACCGTTATCACTCGTTAATATATATGAGTGATTATTCGAATTATTAGACTACTATTGCTTTGGTGGAAAAAACCTTAATTAATTACTACCCGATCTCTCGGCCGTAATAATCTTATGATTACATGACGGTTCTCTAAATAATTCTATCCGAGAATCAAATCATTAACCATGCATTCACGTTTTAGAATTTCCCCGGATTAATCCAGCTAACAGCACCCGAAAATCTATACCTATCTCTAGGAGCAATTCCTCATGTTTTTCGGATGATGTGTTAATTCCTTTGAACCCTAATCTATATTCTCTCGAATCTTAAATTAGGCTAATTAGCAATCATATGTTGATCAGGCATACGATTGGAATAAAAGCATAAAATTAACACACAAAGCAATAATAGAATTAAGACGAACAATCAATTCATATATATAAACTCATAAAATTGGCATTCACATGGCCTTAGTTAAAGTAAATTAGTTCATACTCATAATTGGAAAAACAACTAAAATCATAGAATTATTCATAGACAAATAATCTAGAAAATAAAATTCTCCCTATTACGAATTGATGAATTCGTGTAGAATCGTCGTTCTCTTCGTCTTGCTTGTTTCTTGGCTCCAAACTCTCTTCCAAAGCTGAAAATTTCGAACCCTATTGATGTTGGAAGAGGATGTATTTATAGATGATGATCTCAAGGTCTCCTAGTTGAATTAGGAATGAAAACTTTCCAAAACTCGTCCAGCCGCCTCTCACGTCTGGACTGTGAATTTTTCGACGTACGTACATTGACCAGTCAACGTTCGGACTGCATTTTGGCCACGTCCAGACTGTGAAGGCAGTGTAGAAGATATGTGTTTTTCTGCTCCTTTCGCACAATTGTTAGGTTTTTACCCCTGTACTCATTTAACAAATATATCAAAGCCACAAGTGGTAAAAATCACTCATAATCGACTCTAAATCAAACAATTATCGGGTCCTAAAACACGTAAAACTCAAGCTTATCAATTGAATAAAAGATCTAATCTTGTTTTGTGGCCTTTGACACTCGAGTGATTAAATCCTTAGGAGTGCCTTTACACTTAATGCCCTAAAACTATCTAGTTTGAGAGTCATTGATCTAAAGCTTGCTACATGGATGCCATAGCCTAATAGAATAAAATATTGCACATGGTGTAGCCTTAATGAATTTAATGGAAGTTTCATATGAGTTTAAAGTTAGAATATTTGAGATAACGGAATTTAAATGGCTATGAGGTTTTCTATGATTCTTGTGCCTTGTGTTTGATCTAAAGTTGATAGATATGGAATTAATGTCCAAAAACTGGTAAGGATGCCTCTCGACTATAATGCCTTAGATTTATTTTCATTACTGCTTATGGAGTCTTTTCGAGTATTGGTGTCACATGAGCAAAATTAGTTGATATGTATATATATATTTGAGCTTTAAAAAGATAAATTTGTACCATTGATTCTTGTTAATTATGTTGATTTGTATTGATTGGGCTGGGTCTAAAATTTATTGGATTTTGTGGGTATATCATCTGCAAATCCTCACGAGAATATAACTCGTCCTTTCTGGGTAACTTAAAGGTTTAAAGGCTTGTTGCACATGCTAAGTATAATCGTTTATTCCACGAAAATGAGTTTATCCTTTTTGTTTTTGTTTTTATCTCTCTCTTTAGTTGTTCTTGATCTTATTTATATGTTTTATCATTGCTCAAGGACGATCAATGGGTAAATTTGAGGGTGTTGATAAGTTATGAATTTACATATTTTAGAGCCTCATATTCATGTTATTCACACTGGTTTATGCAAGATTTATGCCACATATGCTTGTATTTGTGTGCTTATTGAGTGAAGGTAGAAAATCATTACAATTGGGGAAAACTGGACGGAAATGCAGAATTTCAAAATATTTAAATTCCGAATTTGAAGAAGTGTCCTTCTACAAAATTGTGGATCTCTGTCTTAGCTTCACGTGGAAACTTGAATCACCCAAATCGGAAATCTTTAGAGAAATTTATGAAGGAAATAAGATCACTACACAGATAGAAATTTACGCTTGACTGTGAAACAGCTAACGTCCTTACGTTGACTTGGTCAACGTTCGAACGTGGGTTAACGGACGTTCGGACGTCGAAAAAAGTTGGATTTTAAGTGAATATTATGTACGGGCGTGAGGAGTGGTTTACGCACTAACGCTGGGAAGCACAACGTTCGAACGTCGGCGTCGGGAGGAGCAGTTTTGGAAATTTCCAATTCTAATTCAAAGAGGATTCTTCCACATATTGGTTATAAATACTAGATCAGTTTTCTAGGGTTAGACACACGTTTTATAACACAAAATACACATAGAATAGATTCCTATTAGAATTTAGATTTAGTTTTTACATATTCATGAAGATCAACACAAACTCTTGAAGGTGAAGAAATCAAAAAGTATGGAAGGGATGAATATCGAAGCTCAACCATCAAATTTAATAGGGAGTTTTCTTGGATTAGATTTATATTGGTCTATGAATATGAATCTTTCTTTGTTTTTCTATCTATTATCTTTGTTGATGAATTAGATTCTTCGAAGTAAGGTCATGTTTAGGCTAATTTATGATATTTGAGTTATAAATTACGTTTTTCATATTAATTCCATTGTTGTTTTGTGTTCTAATCTTGTTCTTAATGCTTTATATGATTAGCTACCATATGTAAGATTTTATGCTTAAATTATCTGTTCGGGAGAAAGTGAGTTAAGGTGCAAAAAGGATTAATAACATCTTCTAAATTCGTTGTACAACGCCGGATACTGTCAGCCGAATTTATTTGGAGGGATAAATATGAATAAATTTGGGGAAAATTCTGTTGTTTAATGCATGTAGTAGAGATTGCTACACCTAATCTAGTATTGGTTATCATGAGCGAGGATTTGTGTGGTAATAATCTTAAGAAATTTTCCACCTTAGCAACATTAGTCTAAGAATATGAAAACATGATTTTAACAAGAATTGATTAATTTATGCCAACACATGTGTCTTAGTTGCTCTCTTCCATAGCAATCATGATTTTAACATCTTGTTTCTTGTACCTTGCTTCTATAATATTTTAGTTAATTCTTATTTTAGTTTATTTTATTGCTTTTAAAATCTTTAGTTTTAGTTTTAGTTTTAGTTCTTGCTTGCCTTAAATTCTCATAAAACTAAAATACAAGTCTCTGTAGATTCGACCTACCGGACTTAATTGTCCACTTTATTACTACACACAATCAGTCCTCTTGCTGTAAAAACACGTAGAGTTCTACCGTATCACGTTGCCTTCTGGAACGCTCATTTTTTGCCTTTTTCAACCCTTTCGCGACCCCGGGTCTTCCTGACCCATCTCGGCTTCATATTGGCTTTGTTTTGACTCCATTTTTTACATCTCTCAATCCTCTTTTTGATCCGACTCCACTATATCCCAACATATCTAATAGGTAAGAATCCTCTCTTGCATTCTTCCATGCTGAACCTCTTCAACACTCTGTCAATATACGAGGATTGGTAGAGTCCCATCAATCTATTACCTCTATCTCGGTATATATTCATACCAAGAACATATGGTGCAATTCTCCCATATCCTTCATGGAGAATTGTGTCGACAACCATGGTTTCATCGCTTGCCACATTCCTATATCATTCCCAATTAATAGGATGTCATCGAAGTACAAAACTACGCTCCTACTAATCTTCTTGTACACGCAAGCTTCAATTATGTTTTTGATAAAATCACATGCAGTTCTCCTCAGGTCATTTAGTTCACATGTATACTAATATAAAATAGGTGTAGACTCTAGAATAATTATTCGGTTGGAAAATATTTCCACATTTGCAAACATTATGGAAAATTGGAAGCATGCATGTAGGATCTGGAAGAATTCTGCTTCCGTACTATAACAAAATTTTCTTCATCAGACATATAGGGTTATGGGTTAGATAATGACTTTCCCTATGTTCAACTAAAACACTCATTTCAATTAATTAATGTGGAAGATTCACAAATAGCTAATTAATTTTCGCCGGAACATAATGGTAGCTAGGCTACATATATATATTCGATCAATATACGGGGGAAGCTCGTACATATACCAGTTGCTATTATTAGACAATTTTTAAAACCAATATTTGATCTTCCTTATTGGTAAGAACTAAGAACTAACAACAGTAAACTTTAAAAACTATAGAACGTTCAATTGAAAACTTAAGTTGCTTCAACTCTGTACTATGATGAGGTGGGTAATATTATGATGGACCGAGACCATTGATCTCAGTCCACAAATTACCATTGGATTCCCCACTAGAGGGGGCAATTACTAAATTATCCCCCGATCCAATGGTGATTTGTGAATTTCATTGATGAGGTTGTGTTTATGGGTGCCCACGAGTCGAGCTCAAGTCGAGTCTGGACAAACTTTTAGTTTCAAGCTCGAGTCAAGATTTTTGAGCTCGAGCTGGAACGAGCATTAGAAAATGAGCTCAAGCTCGAGCCTGGGTCGGGTTGAGCCGAGCTCAGCTTTTTTTGTTATTATTAATATATATTATTAAATATAATCATGATTGTTAGATAATATATTATCTTTTCATATCCTTCTAGTATTTATGTTAATTTGGGTTTCTTTATGTTTCCTTGTATTTATCTTCTCCTTGTGTATAGTTGGAGTTTCTTGCTTACTAAGTACATGTATCTCTATAGTATATTACTAAGTAATACAAGTTCCCTACGGGATTTTCTCTAATCTAACATTGTATCAGAGTCATAGTTTCGAGCCATGGTTTCTCAATTTCGAGCTTCCGCCGTCATTATCAAGTCGCAATCCCCGTCCAATGCCCCTTATCTATTTTCGTTTTCCTTTATCTAATTTTTTTCTTTCTCCTATGACTGCCGTCGTCGCCCTCTCTCTTGATTGCCGTCGCCACCAGCTTCTTATCCCTTATCTCTTTTTCTCTTCCTTTTGTTTTCCATTGGCTGCCGCCGTCTTCTCTCTTCTGCCGCGGGCCGCCGCGCTTAACCGCCGCCTTTAGTTTTGTTAGTTGCCACCGCTCACCCTTGGAAAAATGAGGACTTGGAGCCGCCGCCGCCACCTTTTATCTTTGTCGCCGCCTTCTTCTCAAATTCTCTATGACCGGATTTCTTTGGTCCAGTTTCAACGTTCAAGACTCTCACGTTTCGACTGTGGAGGAGTGTTAGATAATATATTTTATCTTTTCATATCTTTCTAGTATTTATGTTATTTAATATTTCTTTATGTTTTCTTGTATTTATCTTTTCCTTGTTTGTAATTAGGGTTTCTTATTTACCAAGTACATGTATCTCTATAAATATATTACTGAGTAATACAAGTTCCGTACGGGGTTTTCTCTCATCAAACAATGATAAGTAAAATATTTCATTATTTATACATATAAATTTTTTAAGATAAATATATACATAAAATACTATTTTTCATTCTGGCTCGCGAGCCTTCCAACTAATATTTTTGGTTCGAGCTCGACTCAAGCTATTTTCGAGCCGACTTGACTCGTTGGTCACCCCTAATTACGCCCTCCTTTCATCTTATTTGTTGAGAGTCTAACTTGTATTCCTCTTTTAGTCAACTTTATTTCAATAATCTGTAGTAAATTATTTCGTTTTCGTAAATTAATGCATGACTAGCGTATTTATGTTCAAACAAAAAATTAGGCAAATATGGTTCAAGAAAATTGGAAAAGCGACCAAGACAACAGACAGGAAATGTAATTTATATTTTAATTCATAGAATTCAAGTGTAATTTATAAATTGAATGAAAAATTACAACACAGGTATAATTTAGTCGGCTCCTATATTACATTTCACTACACTCAAATTGAGTTTGGACTAAAAAATTCTATAAGGTTCGGTTCTTAGTTGGGTTTGAAAATAACTTATCATTTTCAAAGCCAAGAGCCAATCCAGCTATCTTGGGAAAATCTTAGTCCGTTGCCGTCTGCACTGCACCCAATTGTATTTTTGAGTGAATTACACTTATCCATATGTATAAAATACATTTGAGATCGACCGAACAGAAGCCGGCTAGCTTGATCATTCTGCTTCGACTAGGAATGACCTGCAGCATTTTGTCAAGTACTTCCCGACTCTTCAACATGAATTGAAAACCGTACGTCGTAGTTTGTCTAATACTACTACTCATCGGAGAGCGAGTTGAGGAGTTCTTGCAAGTCACGCGCCTCGCCGCCTACGCGTAGCGCCTCGAGCACGCGCTCGAAGAGGAAGACGGGGCAAGGGATCCGGAGCACGCCTTTCTGCTCGTAACCGTACTCTTGCGCCGATTTATTGAGCAGCATGACGAAGATGGGATGATTCAATAACTCGGCGCTCACTACGAACCTCTCCATTTCATCTCCGACGTACACTGGTAAGTGCCCCTCCAGCACGTCGCCGGGCCTTTTCCGAAACGACTCGTTACGCTGCGCCGGCCTTGAGTCTGACATCAGCAAAGAGTACTGCGAAGAATCGGCGACTTTGGATAATCTTCTCATGAGCGTCTTCATTTTGTGAAAATTGAAAAGAGAGAGAGAGAGAGAGAGAGAGAGAGAGAGAGAGAGATTTAATTTGTTGGGGAATTTTAGTAAGAGAAAGAGAATGAAATGAAAGTGTGTGTTTGGTAGAGAACATAGGGAGATAAGTGGGGTTATATATAATAAATGTATACAGGAGGAGGAGGAAAGGGTACATATGTGCGTACTCGGCAGGTACAATTATTGTTTGGAGTTGGAGCCGAGGACACTATTTATTATTATTATTTATTTACTAATTAAAGTGATTTGCCTAATATAAAAATTGGGACAAAAACAATTGTTCTTTCTTCTGTAAAAGTTTATGAGTGGAGATACATGTGACGTAATTACTTGATCCAATCACACTCAATCCAAAGTTGCTTAAAGTTTCCCACTTTTACTTGAGTGTTATTGAGGGTGATTTTATATGATTTACGTGTGAATTTTATCTTTATCTCTCAAATAAGTGTATGTAAGGATCGAATACAATATATTTTATTATTTGTGAAAGAGAAACATCGAGATTTTTGAATTTAGCCTACCATAGATTTTTCATGCCACTATGCCGCAAACTTAATTTGTGTTATTATTCATATTTTCTTTATTTTGAATTAATTACCCAAATAAGCTAATCCATAGTTATTGCAAAGAAGAGTCCAATTGTCGAACCAAAAGTCCAGCTTTTGGTACTCAATTAAACTGAAAATGGGTTAGTGGCATAAATAGTCACAACATATTCAAATAAAATAAACACTTAAAAGTGAGATTTATTTGTTTGAAATTAGCCGTAATAAGCAGAATGGCTTCTCTAGTGACCCTATGGTCATCTGTTATCGTATCTTTAGTGTTACAAATTTAGAGGTCATTTTAGAAATTTGGAGACGGAGTTTTAGGAGTTTTAGAATCATCACAGATATCCACATAGTGTTAATTTATATAAAATTGACTATTTAATTATTAATAATTGTGATTAGATCAAATTTGTAAGTTCTAAAAATTCTTAATAGTTACACCAAATTCAGAAAATCCAATTAATAATTACACCAAATTCAGAAAATCCAATTAATAATTGCACCAAATTCAGAAAATCCAATTAATAATTACAGCAAATTCAGAAAATCCAATTATAGCCATGGTAATTAATCAATTTCAACTGGAAAAGAAAACTACCATGCATTGGGTTAAAGGACTTTTTAAATAAATAATATAGTTTTAAATAAAAATTATATATATAATACACAAAAAATTATATATCCAAAAATAGCATGATACGCCATTGTTAATGGCGTACCCACAGGAATACGCCATTATCAATGGCGTACCCACATTCTACTTTTTTTTTTTTAATTTATGTGACAGGGTACGCCATTACCATTGGCGTACCCTGTCAGAAATTTTTGTAAATAATTTGCTGATTCTTCTTTTAAAATTATGTGACAGGGTACTCCATTGTGAATGGCGTACCCTGTCACATAAGTTTAAAAAAAAAAAATTGCGTCATTTTTGGAATGATTTTTCGACCTCTTCTGTACATTTTCAGGCTTTGACTTCAACATAAAAAATATAGATTGACTCACAAAGTTTGTAATGGTATGAGAATTGACTCATTTCGATATTTGGGTGAAAAAATACAACATGTTAAAAAAGTCACACATATACGGATTTTTCGAAAAAAAATATTTTTCTGTCATCTTCGGGATGATTTTTTGACCTCTTCTATATATTTTCGGGCTTCGACTTCAACATAAAAAATGTAGATTGACTCACAAATTTGTAACGGTATATGAATTGATTCATTTCGATATTTGAGTGAAAAAATACAACATCTTAAAAAAGTCACACATATACGGATTTTTCAAAAAAAAATATTTTTCCGTCACCTTCGGGATGAGTTTTCGACCTCTTGTGTACATTTTCGGTCTTCGACTTCAACACAAAAAATGTAGATTGACTCACAAAGTTTGTAACGGTTTAAGAATTGATTCATTTCGATATTTGAGTGAAATAATACAACATGTTAAAAAAGTCACACATATACGGACTTTTTTAACAAAAAAGTATTTTTCCGTCATCTTCGGGATGATTTTTCGACCTCTTGTGTACATTTTCGGTCTTCAACTTCAACACAAAAAATGTAGATTGACTCACAAAGTTTGTAACGGTCTAAGAATTGATTCATTTCGATATTTGAGTGAAATAATACAACATGTTAAAAAAGTCACACATATACGGACTTTTTTAACAAAAATGTATTTTTCCGTCATTTTCGGGATGATTTTTCGACCTCTTATGTACATTTTCGGGCTTCGACTTCAACACAAAAAACGTAGATTGACTCACAAAGTTTATAACGGTGTAAGCATTGATTCATTTCGTTATTTGGGTGAAATAATACAACATGTTAAAAAAGTCACACACATACGGACTTTTTTAACATAAAAATGTTTTTCCGTCATCTTCGGGATGATTTTTCCACCTCTTGTGTACATTTTCGGGCTTCGACTTCAACATAAAAAACGTAGATTGACTCACAAAGTTTGTAACGGTGTGAGAATTGATTCATTTCGATATTTGGGTGAAAAAATACAACATGTTCAAAAAGTCACACATATACGGATTTTTCGAAAAAAAACAAATTCCGTCACCTTCGGGATGATTTTTCGACCTCTTGTGTACATTTTCGGTCTTCGACTTCAACACAAAAAATGTAGATTGACTCACAAAGTTTGTAACGGTCTAAGATTTGATTCATTTCGATATTTGAGTGAAATAATACAACATGTTAAAAAAGTCACACATATACGGACTTTTTTAACAAAACAGTATTTTTCCGTCATATTCGGGATGATTTTTCGACCTCTTGTGTACATTTTCGGGCTTCGACTTCAAGATAAAAAACGTAGATTGACTCACAAAGTTTGTAACGGTGTGAGAATTGATTCATTTCGATATTTGGGTGAAATAATACAACATGTTAAAAAAGTCACACATATACGGACTTTTTTAACATGTTGTATTATTTCACCCAAATATCGAAATGAATCAATTATTAGACCGTTTCAAACTTTGTGAGTCAATCTACATTTTTTATGTTGAAGTTGAAGACCGAAAATGTACACAAGAGGTCGAAAAATCATCCCGAAGGTGACGGAAAAATATTTTTTTCGAAAAATCCGTATATGTGTGACTTTTTTAACATGTTGTATTTTTTCACCCAAATATCGAAATGAATCAATTCTCACACCGTTACAAACTTTGTGAGTCAATCTACGTTTTTTATGTTTAAGTCGAAGCCCGAAAATGTACACAAGAGGTCGAAAAATCATCCCAAAGATGACGGAGAAACATTTTTTTGTTAAAAAAGTCCGTATGTGTGTGACTTTTTTAACATGTTGTATTATTTCACCCAAATATTGAAATGAATCAATTCTTACACCGTTACAAACTTTGTGAGTCAATCTACGTTTTTTGTGTTGAAGTCGAAGCCCAAAAACGTACACAAGAGGTCGAAATATCATCCCGAAAATGATGGAAAAATACTTTGTTGTTAAAAAAGCCCGTATATGTGTGACTTTTTTAACATGTTGTATTATTTCACTCAAATATCGAAATGAATCAATTCTTAGACCGTTACAAACTTTGTGAGTCAATCTACATTTTTTGTGTTGAAGTCAAAGACCGAAAATGTACACAAGAGGTCGAAAAATCATCCCGAAGGTGACGGAAAAATATTTTTTTTCGAAAAATCCGTATATGTGTGACTTTTTTAACATGTATTTTTTCACCCAAATATCGAAATGAACCAATTCTTATACCGTTACAAACTTTGTGAGTCAATCTACATTTTTTATGTTGAAGTCAAAGCCCGAAAATATATAGAAGAGGTCAAAAAATCATCCCGAAGATGACAGAAATTTTTATTTTTTCGAAAAATCCGTATATGTGTGACTTTTTTAACATGTTGTATTTTTTCACCCAAATATCGAAATGAGTCAATTCTCACACCATTACAAACTTTGTGAGTCAATCTATATTTTTTATGTTGAAGTCAAAGCCTGAAAATGTACAGAAGAGGTCGAAAAATCATTCTGAAAATGACGCAAAATTTTTTTTTTTTTTTAGACTTATGTGACAGGGTGCGCCATTCACAATGGAGTACCCTGTCACATAATTTTAAAAGAAGAATGAGCAAATTATTTACAAAAATTTCTGACAGGGTACGCCAATGGTAATGGCGTACCCTGTCACATAAATTAAAAAAAAAAAGTAGAATGTGGGTACGCCATTACCAATGGCGTATCATGCTATTTTTGGATATATAATTTTTTGTGTATTATATATATATATATATAATTTTTATTTAAAACTATATTATTTATATAAAAAGTCCTGGGTTAAAGGGTAAGAATAATTATTATTTTCAAGTAGTTTGCCATTATTACATGGGTGAATAAACATGGTCCGGATCCTCTATTTAGTGTTCTGAATCCAGTAACAACCTTCCTTCAAAAGGAAATATTCAGTACCAACCTGGGTAGGGAATTGCAGGAATAAATTGGTGAATATTATCTGCATTGGGTGCACTTTTTAAATCTTAAATAAATAAATAAATTTATTGATTCTGACAGTTAAGACTTTCGATTTATAAAATTCTCTACTCTGAGTTTAGACTTAAAGAAGCTTATTCACATAGAAAAGGCCTAGAACTTGCATTGATTTAAATATTCTGTTTTTTACAATTTCTTATTAAAAACAAAGTATTGTATATTAAATCAATCATTAGGAGTACTATTTTATTGTAACCGGACATGACTTGGGGTCCAATATATAGATGATCATGATTAGAACTGTGAATTTTTTTATTTGTTTTTTAAGGAACAATTACAACATCATAATACATCAGTTGCAAGAGAATCTATTATAAGTAAGTATCATAAGCAAATACAATTATAAGTTACAAAGTATTACAAACAAACTATTATTACAAGTAGAGAGAAAACCCACATGCATCCAGTAAGAGTCGAATTCATAACCTTTGGTTGTGGGGCCTCAACCTTAACCAACTAGGTTAGGCATCATTGGCGATAGAACTGTGAAATTAAATGTATGCGTTTGCTCCAAAATATTTTTCTTAAGAATTAAACTTATTCTCCTTTGTTTTCCTTTTTCAAATCCCATTAACAAACTACACAAAGTCATTCCAATTAGCAACATTCATTTAAGTTATATTTTAAGAGGTGTGAAATTAGAAATTATACCATTCAATAATTAGTTCTTGTATTACAAATAATTTCGGCAACAAATCATGAAGATCTAATGGATTTAGCCCTTCGATTGATTGATATTCTTAAGAAGAAAAGGAATAGAAAATATATATATTCCGGACTAGGTTTGACTACGCACATTCATTTAATGTGAAAAGTCAGTAACTGTAATTAAATTTTGTTTTGTGATTTGTCACTTTTTTAAAATGTCATAAATATAAATATGATGTTTTCAAATGTAGTTTCAATTGGACTTTTCTACATTATTGATGACATCCAATTGGTTGATATGGTCTATTGCAAATTACTATTTGATTTTCTATCCCACTTTACATATATTTGTCAAGTGCATAATATATTTTATTAAATATAAAATGAATATATATTATATACACTTATCGTATATCAAACATAATCTTGAAATAAAAAACATGACAAATTAAAACGTGACACAAACCTACTTGTGCCTTGAGAGATTTTAAAATTTTCTAGTGAGGTTTAACAGGTTGAATGGAAATTACAATGTGCATTTAAGTTCCAATTAAAACTCAGAATAAAATTAATAAATGAAGTTTGAGTACTTAAATGGCAAACCCTTGAAAAAGATTTAATAAAAATTGTCCTACGTGTAATGAATAAGACATATTAACCTATCTTTAAAGATTAAATCCAATACTTTTTTAGGGGAGCAAAGTAAAAACACATCACATACTAATTAAATCTAACATTATTGTATATAATAAAGCATACTGTACGTATAAGAGTACCTTTTAGGTGAAAAAACTACTATCAAAAGAGATAATTACCTGAAGCTTTTTTTTAACTCTAGACAAAATTAATTTCTAAAATATTACTCTTTCAAAAATACTTTTCATACTATTGTTTTTAAAGCCATATGTATGGCCATGTGGGCGCAAACTTATTATTGAAATTTGTTTTTAATTGTTTGCATACTTTATATGGTCTACAATGCTAATAGTCTTAAACATTTGAACCTCCTTCCAGAATATGAATATGAATATGAAAATTATCTAATAATTGATCTCATGTTCTTCAATATGTGAAATGTGAGAAAAATATATACATAAATAAACAATAATTTGAAAATGTCACACATTATCATTACTAATCAAAATTGTAAAATGATTAAAATTAAATGAATGTAACTCTTTTTTTTAAGAAAAATTGATCTTATATATCATTCAATCGAAAATCTACAACGCCTGGAACAATACAATTCATATCGACTCAAACGATGTAGTAAGAACATCTAAAACACCAACTATTAAGTTTTTTGAAGATAACAAATCTTAAGAACTCACAAACGAATACAAGAAAATTCTTGTGCAAATCCTATTCAAGGAGAGACGAAACTCTCATTGGAGAGAGAAAGCAAACGCTCATACGAGAGAGAAAATAAAACACTAAATAAAATATCTAAAACGTTATATAAAAACTTATGTATCACTTGTCTTCATCTCGTCCGATCTGTCTCTGTCTCGTTAGATCCATATCCGTCTCGTCATATTTGAAGATGTGATGTACAATTGAAGAAGGGTGCTCCAACCCAACCCAACCCGCCGACGATGGTGGTGATAACAGTGGTGAAAAAGACAACTGCTTCACCAAGCCATCACCGACGGAGGAAAATGAATGTAACTCTCATATATCTCGATAGGAGTGTATTTGAAAAAAAATAAGTTTTGTAATGTGTTAAAGCTATGTTTTGTAATATGTTGGGAGTTGTTTCATAGTTAATCATTTCCTAAAGGATAACAATTTAAAAGAATTTAATGCATACCAATTTTGGTATTATTTTGAAAAGTATTATATTGTATTAGCCTCGAGATAATCTTTCTTTTCTCTCTCAATATGTATATATATTCAAACATATCATTCATACATAATGAAGCAATCAAGTCTTTTTGACCTAGTGGTATAAGGCTGTCATTGGGACAACCTTGGGTCGATGCTGGATCTTTCAGGATCGATTCACGGCGTTGTCAAAATAATGTTTGGTCAGCGGCAGCCACGCACCGTGAGCGGGGATTAGTCGAGGTGCGCGAAAGTTACCCAGACCCCATGGGTAAACCAAAAATAAAATAAAAAATACATAAATGAAGCAAATAGTGAACCCTGAAAAAATTTCAACACGAACCAGGATTTCACTATACAAACTATTACCATCATTTCAGTAACCAATACTCTAAGATTGTTAAAAAGCCATTATTTAACTGTCTTTCAATGCCATTTGTAACTTGTCATTACAACAAATAATAATAATAGCGATAAAATTTGAATTAACAATTCAAAAATTATTACTAAATAAATATAATAAATGACAATAATTTATGCTTTGTTCCAATAATAATTTTTAATGAAAAAATTTAAAGTGACAATTTAAAAACTGTCGCTAAATATACATAATTTTTTTTTGATAAACACAAAATATACATTATGAGTGAAGATAATTTTTTTTAGTCACAATAATGATTTTTAGTGACAAGAGTTATTTTTGAATTGTACCACTATTAGTGACACATATTTAGTGATAAAACAAATAGAGTGACAAATATATTTGTTATCATTATAGATGTGTCACTGATTGTAAATAGTGACAACAACTTCCTTCTTACTAGTTATCAAGAGTTGCAACTTTTATGCAGTTTTTGTCACTATTAAACTTGTGGATGATGTTTTTGTGATAAAACAAATTATCTTGTCACTTAATACTTGTAAGTAGTGACAACAATGACCTTGTCACTTGATATTTTAATATTTCATTTTTTTGTAGTGTACTGTGTCTGTTTATAATAAATAATAAATGACAAGTGGGTCATTCGAAAAATACCATGAAAAAGAGACTAAATGGGGATAGGCCCAAGTAGGGAAACGAAATGATATGGGCCACTTGAGCGAATATAAAGAAGCAAGAAAATGAGGCCCATTTAACGAGGAAGTTTATCCAAAAGAGAAATGGACGCGCCAAACTCTGAGATTTTGAAACAGGGAGTTGAGGACGGTTAGCTAAAATGGGGAACGTGGGGCGTCCGCGAATATAAAAGGTGAAAAGAAGAAGGAAGAAGACAGACAACATCTCAGAGAAAAAACTTATCTTTTCAGATTTTTCATTAAAGCAGTTTACGTAGTGTAGTTCAGTTTTTCGTAGTTTCTCTTTTAGCTTAGAATTTAGATTCTGTTCAATCACTTATAATTTTAGTATAGAGTAATCTGGTAGCATAGTAATAGACGTAGCGAGAGGCTGAATCCATAGCTTGTACTTCGAATCAAGAATCGATGGAGGTATGCTCCTTTTTCTCAATTTAATGTATTTTGGTTGTTTACGTATCACGATCATATTTGCTGCATATACCGTAGAGTAAGTAAATAAAAAGGCGAAGGACCACCATTAGCCTATTTGGGCAGGGGTCGGTAGATAATCCTAAGTTAAGGTTATCACGAGGCGGGGACCGTCTAATCGAAATCCTTCCTTATTCTAGTCTATTTTTCACGCGAAACAGTGTCATAAACGAACAGAGAAAAAAGAAGACTGGATTAAGGAAAAAATAAAAAAATAAAATTAATACGTGCATGCTCATATGACAATGCATGTGGTATTAAGAGTAATAATATCGAAAATACTTTCGAAAAAGTGATAATTGATAATTATTTTCTTTTGAATAAACATTTTGAAAATAAACTCATTACCTTCATGAACCTAGAATCTAGTTATTAACTTTACGGCAAAACCTCATTGGTCTCCATCTTAATAGGAAAATTATATAAATCATTTTCAGAATTTTTGAGATTCAAAAGTTTTAAAAATATATCATAATTATCCATGTCACGGCGGCTTTAACGTATGTTTTGTTATAAATGAATAGTTCTGATTACATCTAAATCTGATCTTCATAACTCCATGAGAATCACACATTATAACCCCTCTAATTGTCTCTTCTAATTGCAAATACTTATCACTCTGATGCGCGCCAAAAATGTTTAAGAGCATTACTGTAATTAAACATTCCACCAACTTGCATCCGGGGCACCTCCCATAGGATAAAGTTAGCGGGCGACACACTGGTCAAGCCCAAAAAGGGCTGACGACCCACTAAGAATAATTGGGCTATCTTATTAGTCCAAAAACCAATAAAAAGGTAAATCATTAAGTCTGATGGACGGCAGATAGAATTAGGCCCACGACACATAGCCCACTACCAGCCCCCCATAAATACCTTAGAGGAGCTGGGAAATGATCATTATCTACTCCCTCAGTAAAAATTCTCTAGCTATTGAGAGTAACCCCACGAAAGAACTACGAACTGACTTGATCCCAATTCATCGGGTACGTAGGCAGCTCACTAAAGTTGAGTGTAGTCTATACATTAACCAACCCTCAACCTAGTTTGTCGTGCATTGGATCCGTTCCACCATCTCACCTGGTCAACACGTGACATTCAACGTCTAAAGATTTTTACCATCATCAAATTGGGCCGTCTGTGGGAAACCAATAGCGATTCCACCCCTTACCAAAAGGGTATGCGAGATTACTAGTCATATGCCACTCGCGGTAACCACCGACTCGGGTAAGCACAACAGTCACATAGAGCCTGAGACACAAAGCATTACGTTTGGAGCTCGAGCTTTGGAAAGCCGAATCCCATCTAAAAATGAAGCTTTAGTGATCTCAGTCACCATCGCAGATTCTTGGGTATGTAAAGTTCTCATTGATAGTGGGAGCTCTGCAGATATTATCTTCGTTGACGCCTTCACCCAGCTGTCTAGTTATGGAGCCAAAGTCCAAGCAATGAAAACCCAACTCGTTGGCTTCACAGGCGAATTGGTAGACGCTCTGGGAGAGGTGACCCTGCCATATCTTTGGGTACTTCCTAAACGTGTGACCAGGGAGGTGAAATTTCTAGTGGTTAAAGTCCCCTCCGAGTATAATGTTATACTGAGGAGGGCGAGCTTGAACCTCTTTCGAGCTGTTATCTCTACTTTCTACTTGAAAGTTAAGCTCCCAACTCCCAGCGGAACAAGAGAAGTCATAGGGGACAAACGACTGACTCGAGAATATTGTTCCAATGCCCTCACCTCACTCAAAAGAAGCGCAGTGACTCGGAGCTAGACACCGGGCGTGAATTAATAGAAATTGACATGGTAGCCCAAGTAGAAGGCAAACCAAGTAAGAACCTGGAAGATGATAGCGACGCTCGGGGATAGGCAGCTGAAAGCTTGAAGACGGTAGAGTTAGTATCGGGTAATCCTGAGAAAGCCACCATGGTCGGCGCTATCCTGGGGTCTGCACTTGAAGGTGACTTGGTACGTTTCCTTCGAGAAAATACGGATGTGTTCTCTTGGAGCATGGGAGACATGGAGGGGATTGACCCCGAGGTCATGACTCATCATCTGAACACCTCTTCAGATGCCCGCCCTGTGAAACAACGCAAGCGGACTATGGGAATGGAAAGGAGTTCAGCTGCTAAGGAAGAAATAGAGAACTTGCTGGCCGCCGGGTACATAAGGGTAGTGTACTAATAGCAAGTGGAGGATGTGCATAGGCTTCACAGATCTGAACAAGGCATGACCTAAAGATTCCAACCCTCTCCCCTAGATCGATGACTTGATTGATTCCACAGCTGGTTGCGAATCATTAACCTTCTTGAATGCAAGGCAAGGATGTAACCAAATTCCCCTAGCGCCCGAGGACCAGGAGAAGACTAGCTTCATCACCGACCGGGGAACTTTTTGCTACAACGTGATGCCCTTCGGGCTAAAAAATGCTGGTGCCACTTATCAGAGGCTGGTCAATAAAATGTTCAAGGCACAATTGGGAAGGAACATGAAAACATACATAGATGACATGTTGGTCAAGAGCAAAGGGGAATAGACCATGTGCGCGACCTGCAAGAATGCTTCGAAGTGCTCAGGCACTACAAGTTAAAGCTCAATCCCGCCAAGTGTACTTTTGGGGTACGAGACGGAAAGTTTCTAAGCTTCATGGTGAGTGAGAGGGGGATAGAAGCAAACCCCGAGAAAATCAGAGCCATCTTAGACTTAGCTCCCCTAGATCCAAGAAGGAGATCCAAGAATAGATGGGGTGAGCAGCAGCCCTCAATAGATTTATTTCGCGATCAGCTGATAAGAGGCTGCCATTCTTCAAATCAATAAGGAAAGCTAAAAGTTTCGAGTGGGACGCTTCGTGTCAAGTGGCGATTGAGAAATTGAAAGAATACTTAGTTTCCCCGCCACAGCTCACTCAACTACTAGATGGAGAAACACTTTTTCTATATCTGGCAGTGACCAATGAAGCGGTCAGCACTGTACTGGTTCGAGATGATCATGGGGATCATAAACCCATCTATTATGTTAGCCGTCTACTCCGGGAGGCCAAGCCAAGATACCCTCTCATTGAGAAGTTGGCCCTCGCCTTGGTAGTGGCAGCCAGAAAGCTGAGGCCATATTTTCAATCACACCCCATGGTGGTGCTCACTAACCACCCCTTGAAAAGAATACTGTCAAGCCCCGATGTATCGGGAAGAATGGTTAAATGGGGAGTGGAACTTAGTGAGCACGACATCGAATATCAGAGAAGACCAGCCATCAAAGCACAAGTGTTAGCTGACTTTGTCGCCAAGATGATGGAGGACGAGGCCAGCTGTTCTCTGCCAGCTGTTCTCTGCCAGCATGAACACTATTTGTAGATGGTTCTTCCACTAGTGCAGGTAGCGGAGCTGGAGTGATAGTCGAAAGTCCACAAAAATTTGAATATGTCATGCGGTTTAAATTTGATGCATCCAATAATGAATCCGAGTATGAGGCACTATTAGTAGGGGCTAAACTAACCTTCGCAGCTGGAGCAAAGAAATTGATAGTCTACAGCGATCCACAGCTGGCGGTCAACCAGGTAAATGGAGTATACGAGGCTAAGGGGGGTGAAGATGACTCAATACCTAGCCCTCGTTCAAGAGATGAGAGGTCATTTTGAAGAGTTTGACCTTAGGCAGGTCCCAAGGGCTGAAAATGAAGCTGCTGACCAGTTGGCCAAGCTGGCAAGCTCTATAGCCTCCATTAAGAACAAGAAGATAACCTTCATTACATCCGACAAACCGGAGGTAGAAAGAGGAGACCTAGAAGTGTTGTGTGGGGAGGCAGAGGAGCCTAGCTGGAAAGATGAGATAGTTTACTATCTAGTGACCGAAAGTTCACCCAACAACCATAGACTAGCCAGGAGGATCAGAATGAGGGCCGCAAGATTTGTTATGATAGATGGCGAACTGTACAAGCGATAATTTTCACAACCCTACTTGAAGTGTTTAACTCCTGCCAGAGCAGATTATGTCTTGCGTGAAATATACCTAGGCTCTGTACTTAGTGTGAGGGAAGTATCAATATGTTGACGCTTGGATGGTGGAGGAGGATATTGATCTTTAGATGTTGAAGATTTCCTCTTTTCTCCCTTCTTTTCCCCCTTATTACCATCATCAGTCTGTATGAAATGCTGAGTAAGAAGACTGACTTGAGTAGCAATCTGAGCGACAGAGGCTTCAAGAGTGGTCAGACGCTGGTCGAAGTGTTCTTTCATGACCAGTAGTTGAGCGTGATTAGCGTCTGTAAGAGAGGTCTCAAGAGCCGTGAAACGGTGGTTTAGATCATTTGTTAAAGCCACATGACTTGCCTGAGTAGCTGTAGATAGTTGCTGTATTTGAGTGAGGCATTCAGTCATGGACGCTTGAGCGTCGGGAACTGCAGTGCTAACTCGAGGCTTAAAACGAGATGTGTGTTTGAGAGATTCAATAGGTACTTGAAAATTAGGATCAAATAATGTGCCTCGATGCTCTGGGGCACTGTTGGACTCGGTGGATGCAGTAGAGTCGGATTCATTTGGACTGGGGGAATTAGGCGCTTGAGGGAATTCTAATGACCGCTTAGGAGCAGGTAACGTGTCAGCTGGTGCTGCAGTAGATTCTGACTCTATACGGCTAAAGTCCGTAAACTGAAAGTCCAAGCTTGCAAACAGCTCATCTGCATAAGGATATGTAGCAGTCTGTAGAAGTTCATTCAAATGTAGAGTGGGGAGATAAGTACCTTGAATGAACGTGCTGATAGGACTATCCATGGTCCTGATATACATTGGCCCGAGAATATCCAGCACATGGGTGGGAAAGATTTTGGAGGGCGCTTGGCAGATGGAGAATAAGGCATCTAGGCAATAGTGTTGTGAGAAGCCAATTAGCCGATCTGTTGGGAGAGTCTTCGATTTCCGAGAGTCGGGAACGTAGAGCCTGTAATACTCTTCCAAGTATGGGTAGATGGCTGAAGCAAGCGCTTGAGTTCTTTCCAGCAGCGACAAAACAAAGTTATAGTGACTTAAGACTTCTTGTCGGATAGACGGAAGAAGTGGATATCCTCTGAAAGGATTGATCCGAGAGCCATTCCACTGTTGCAGATTTTCTGTGAAGATTTTGTCGAATAGGGAGACTGGAGGCATAATTGTCATCATGAGAGCAAAGTTGTCTTCACAGTGGCTATGGGTGAAGTTCAGACAGGACAGGGGAGAAGAATCGCTGGTGGACGCTTGATCAGCAAAGCGTAGAGAAGAGTTAGCCAGTTGGTGCAACGCTTGCCTTAAACGGTGTTCAGGTTGGTGGCGGATCAGAGGCAGCTTCAGAACTGGTCCAAGTCTATGTTGGCGCTGCTTTAGCATGTATCGTGCAAATTTGCTCTTTTTATCATGAATCCCTATTCTGAACAGATGGGGAGCGCTAACCAATTCTTCAAATTTATACGTGTCACCCATATAAGCTTCAACCCATTTTACCTCAGTCATGCAGTACTCAGTTCTTGCATTAAGTATAGCACGAAATCCTTGGTAATGAATATCACAGATGGACTCAAAACGATACCTGTCTGGTTGGTAGTTAGCGTTCCAGACGCAGTCAAAATAGGCATCGACTTCTATTGAATCATCTCGGTCAGTGAAGCTGGACGCTCACCGGCATGTACTCCTTTATTCTTCCACAAGAGGAGAGGATTAGCCGAGCGCTTGTTTTCCATGCTATTTACCAGTGTTGGGGAGTGAGAATAGCCTTCTCTGTTTAGTAGCTTTTCCGTTGGGTTCACAAGCTTATCCTGACGCTCATAGACTCTGATGTTGTCGTCTCTGAGAGCGAAGCCAGGGGGTTTGCGTGTCCCACAGTCCAGAGAAGAAGCTTTATCAGCTGGGGTCAATGCTGGGTTAGATAGAGTGTTGCGTACAGCCAGATCAAATTTTATGAGCTTGGCGATATCATTCTCAGCATTGATAAGACTTTCTTCATTATATCCTATAGGTAGGAAGGGTTTTGCTGGCGCTGGAGGGAAATAATTGACGGAGTGATCGATGGTTTTGAAGGGATCCAGCTTGAAGAAATGTCGATGTATCACAACGTCGTTAGCATCGCTCTGACCTTCTGAGCGTGCCTCTGTTGTACTTGGTAATGCAAGCAATGCTTGAACCCCTGGGATTTCAGGTTCATCAGGCTCGAGATTTGTAGAGTCGATGGCAGCTTCATGGGCGATGGCCACAATATTGGCCATATCAACATCCAGATGGACATCAACTGGTGGTTCAAAGGATGATATCGGAGTAGCAGCTATGGCTTGGTCGCTTGGAGTGTGTGTAGCCTTAGAAGAAATGGCAGTAGTTGGACGCTTACGTCTCTTGAAGATACGCTTCACATTTATCCCTTCGGCTGGGGATGCTTGCGTCTGTGGAACGGCTGGTTCTCCAAAGTCGATATTTTTGAGGACCTTTTCCAGATCCTTCCGACTAATGAGGGGTATAGAGTCCTCGTCTTCTTCATCACTTTTGATAGGTTGAGCCTTGGGCTTTCGAGGAGCCCGTTTCTTTGTGACAGTGGGACGCTTCACATTACGTTTAGCCTTCTCCTGATCTGGGCGCTCAGCCTCCTCATTTGATGCTGCACGTACAACTTGACGCTCAGAGAGAGGTCTAGCAGCACCTCCAACTTTGGGTGGATTGAAGAGATTGTTGATGATTCTTGGCCCATAGAACTTATGCTTGGCCACGGTGACTCCTGCTGAAGAGGTGCACTTTGCTCGGAAAATTAGATCACTTAAGACTAGGCCATAAGGTCTGTTTGAAGTGCGTAGACTGTCTCTGAATCGGCTGAATATATAGGCGCTCCAGTTGATTTTTATCTTGAGCAAGATAGCAGTCATCATCTGGAACTGGGTTGGGCTGATTTTGTCAAAGGTTCCTACTCTGCATTCAATGTTTTTACTGTAGAAATCAGCTAAGACTCGATACCTGTTCACTATATCTTTCTCCTCAAAGTACGGTTTGTATGGAACACCATCGTAGGCGCTAATCTGAGTCCAGACTTCTTGAATTTGTTCCTCAGTGATAGTGTCTAAAGTCGCTCCGTCGTTAGGTAGAGAGAAATTCTGGGCAATAGAGGCCGCAGAGAGAGTGAACGTCTTTGATTCCGTCTTGAGGGCAGGAAACAAACAGGTGATGGAAGTCTCATCGTCAGACAAACTAGCATTTCTCCAGAAAAATTCTAATTCTTCAGGAAACATGTACGAGTGTTTGGTAAGAAATTTCTGAAGCCCAGCCTCTGCTACAAAGTCCATCATTTCCGTTAAATCAATTTGGGGGTTTTCATAGAGAAACTTCCAATCGATTATAAGGCCTTCAGTGACCTTAACAATAACTTCAGTGGTTCCAGCAGTAGCTGTCTTGGGCGCCATTAGTGAGAAGTAGACAGAGATTAAGAATAAAAAATTTTGTTTTTGAGAGAGAGAGATTTGTCTTGCACGAATGAAAGAGAGTGTAAGAGAGATTATGTTCTGCAGAAGTTGTGTTTTGAAATACTACAATTTGAATGTTTTTTGTGTTTGAAGGTTGAGATGTTGACACATGGAGGAGTATAAATCTCAGCCATTAAAAATACGACTGTGGACGTGAATTTAGATTTAATAAGCACGGTTACTTTTAGTAACAACCACATATACTGTTTTGACGTCTGATTAAAAGTTTGAAACAGAGACTTTTGATATACTGAGTGTGGTACATGTGCCCATGAAAAGCGGACACGTATTTTATGAAAATTGTTCGGGAACCATAATTTTGAACAACTATTCAAATACCCGCCAAAAATTTGTTAGAGCGTCCAGACCTATTCAGAAGAGAATGACGCTTGAAACAATTCAGTGTTATGTTGACGCTTGAGAATCTTGAGGTTCTCTTTCAAGTAACATTTTGTGCTTTAGCGGTCATCGTAACATATAGAATTATTCTTTTCAGGGTATGTATGAGGACGCAGTTTCCCAGTACTTATCATTATGTCTTGGTAGTAGTGTTTTACTTTTGGTTTAAAATATTCAGCGCTGTTTGTATTCGTCTAAGATACATGGTAATTGTACTTACGCGTGTACATGTACTGAACCATCTTTGAAAAACGTGATGAGTACCCATGGGTTTTCTTGAGCGAAAAGGTGAGGAATGTCAAGTCAGCATTAATTGCATTGATTGACTAATCCACTTTCTCGTTTTAGCGTAGGGTAATGTACGCTTGCTTTTAAAGGATCTTTTTACTAAGCGCTTTAGCTGGGAATAAAGCTAAGCGTTTAGTTTATTTTGAAAGAAGCACAGACGCTAAGAAAGATTTGTGTAATAAGCGTCAGAATGATTTAAATGTATGGTGCTAAGTGCGTATGACCGATGCAAGGGAAAACATTTTTGGTCATATTCACTTAAGTATAGTTAGCTCTTTTAAGGTTCCCCCTATGTAGGTTCCCCATAAATTACATAAAATAAAGTGAATTCCCCCTAAATTTCATGCCTAACACAAGTATGATGTTTCGAATGATTAAGCATTTAGATCAATCATACCTAGTTCACTTCTTAAAGTGAGAAAACGTTGTTCGTTGAGCGCTTTAGTGAAGATATCTGCCAGTTGCTTTTCTGTACCAATGAAGTGCATGGAGATATCTTTCTTTTGAACGTGGTCACGTAGAAAGTGATAGCGAATGTCAATGTGTTTGGTTCTAGAGTGAAGAACTGGATTTTGAGTCATTGCTAAGGCGCTTTGATTGTCACAATGGATAGGAGTTGGATTTAGGATTAGTCCATAGTCTCTAAGTTGTTGCCTCATCCAAAGGATCTGTGCACAACAGCTTCCAGCGGCTACATACTCAGCTTCAGCGGTGGAAGTAGCGATGGACTGTTGCTTCTTACTATGCCATGAAATTAGTCTATCACCTAGAAATTGACATGTTCCACTAGTACTTTTTCTATCTATTTTGCATCCTGCAAAATCTGCATCTGAATAACCAATTAGTTCAAAAGGAGAATCCCTAGGATACCATAAGCCCACATTTTGTGTGCCTTTTAGGTACTTAAGGATCCTTTTAGCAGCAATTAAGTGTGATTCTCTAGGATCAGCTTGAAATCGTGCACACATGCATACTGAGAACATAATATCAGGTCTACTAGCTGTAAGATAAAGAAGTGATCCAATAATACCTCTATAGTTAGTGATATCAATTTTCTTTCCATTATCATCTCTATCTAGCTTAAGCGTTTGGCTCATTGGAATTTTTGAAGGTGATGCATTTTCCATACCAAATTTCTTGATCATATCTCTAGTATATTTAGTTTGGTTTATGAATATGCCATTAGGGAGTTGTTTAACTTGTAATCCTAGGAAGAAAGTTAATTCACCCATCATGCTCATTTCAAATTGATCTTGCATCATTTTCGAAAATTTCTCACATAGACGCTTATTGGTAGATCCAAATATAATATCATCAACATAAATTTGAACTAGGAGAATATCTTCATTATGGGTAATTTTAAATGACGTTGTGTCAACGCTGCCTTTTGAAAAGCCTTTACCTATAAGGAAGATAGAAAGAGTGTCATACCATGCTCTTGGTGCTTGTTTAAGACCATAAAGTGCCTTGTCCAATTTGTAGACCATACTTTTCCCATGGTTGTTGATGAATCCTGGTGGTTGCTCCACATATACTTGTTCTTGGAGTTTACCATTCAGAAATGCACTCTTTACGTCCATTTGATACACTGTAAATTTGTTAAATGCTGCAAACGCTAGAAACATCCGAATAGCTTCAAGACGGGCTACAGGAGCGTATGTCTCATCGAAGTCGATACCCTCTTCTTGACAGTATCCTTGTGCTACAAGTCTGGCTTTGTTTCTAATTACAGTACCATTCTCATCCATTTTGTTTCTATAAACCCATCTAGTCCCAATAACTCCTTGGTGAGTTGGCCTTGGTACTAGCGTCCATACCTTATTTCTTTCAAACTGATTTAGCTCTTCTTGCATGGCTTCAATCCTACTTGGATCGTTAAGCGCTTCATCCACTTTCTTTGGTTCCATTTGAGATAGGAAGCTTGCAAACATGGCCTTATTTATTGTAGCGGCTCTGGTTCTAACAGGTGCTCCAATATCTCCAATAATTAGTTCTGGTGGATGATCTCTGAGCCATTTTCTATCTGGTTGAGAAAGGTTTAGAGCTTGATCAGACGCTTGACTACGTTGCACAGGCGCTTGACCAGCTCTTTGCGTAGGCGCTTCAGTGTTTATAGTTTGAGTTTGCTCTTGATGAACATTCCCTTCATGATCATCAGCGTTTCTTGCAATATCATCGTTGATGTCTTTACGAGTAATCTTAGGATTAGGTACAATGATTTCATTATCTTCATCAATATCACTATCATCACACAGATTGATTTGTGACGCTTGTTGAGATAAGTCTTCAATTCCTGCATCATTAATATTAACCTTACTCGGTTCTTGGTTAGCATCATCAAACACAACATGAATGGATTCTTCAACCTTCGATTTGATCTTATTTAAGATGCGAAAGCTCTTTCCATTTTTGGCGTATCCTAGAAAGATTCCTTCATCCGCTTTAGGATCAAATGTCTTTAGGCTTTGGGATCCATTGTTATGAATGAAACATTTTGAACCAAATACATGAAAGTATGAAACATTCGGCTTACGTCCCTTCCATAACTCATATGGAGTCTTTTCATGTTGCTTGTTGATCATACACCGGTTCTGAGTGTAGCAAGCAGTGTTGATAGCTTCGGCCCAAAACCTTTGAGGCAGCTTAGACTCGGCTAACATAGTCCTAGCGGCTTCTTTAAGCGTTCTGTTCCGTCGCTCGGCAACTCCATTTTGTTGAGGTGTTCTAGGCGCTGAATACTCATGAAGTATTCCAAAGTCTTTACAAAATTTCTCAACAATATGGTTAGTAAATTCAGTTCCTCTATCACTTCTAATCCTTGTCACTTTTAGATCTTTTGAGTTTTGTAGCTGACGAATTAGTGATGTGAGCTTAGCGCTAGTTTCATCTTTAGACGCTAAAAATTCTACCCATGTATAACGTGAGAAATCATCAACTATCACTAGTGAATACTTTTTACCGCTAATGCTCATGATTTGAATAGGACCAAACAAATCTAAATGTAGTAATTCAAGTATTCGAGAGGTCGATAGATGAAGCTTCTTCTTAAAAGATGATTTAACTTGCTTACCCATTTGACAAGCATCACATACGCGATCTTTATTAAAGGAACCTTTAGGTAATCCCTCTACGAGATTTAGAGATATTAATTGAGAGATTGCCTTGAAGTTGAGGTGATTCATTTTTCTGTGCCATAACCAACCTAATTCGTTTTGATTCTTAGCTACGAAACATGTAGGGTTGTTATCTAATGTTGAACCCTTAGCTACGAAACATGTAGGGTTGTTATCTAATGTTGAACCCCAATCTACTAAGTATACATTGTTTGTTCTTCTTCCTTTTAATTTAGTAGATCATGTCTTAACATCGATTATCTCGCACAAGTCACTAGAAAACTTAATTTCAAAGCCTTTATCACAAAATTGACTTATGCTTAGGAGATTATGTTTAAGACCCTCAACATAGTATACATCATTGATCATGATGTTCCCCCTATGCATGATATCTATACCTTTAGTTTTACCTTTAGAATTATCACCGAATATAACTTGAGGACCATTGGTTGCACGATAGTTGATCAAGAGATCCTTTGATCCAGTCATGTGTCTCGACGACCCACTATCTATGTACCAAATTGAGGTATCGGTGTTGGCTCTAGGTACCTGCATTCAAAGGGCAGTTCTAGTTCTTCTTAGGTACCCATTTTGTTTTGGGTCCTTCTTTGTTAGTAACGTTAGTCTGAATTAGAATCTTCGGAACCCACATTTGCCTTGTCTTCATTTTGGGAAGATTGGCCTTTTTGGGTTTCGGTTTGTGTTGTGTGTGCTCTTTAGGTGTATGGTAATATCCTTGATAATATCAATAATCACAATCATAATCATGGTTATCATAGTGTCGATAATATGATCTAGATCTTTGCGGATATTGACATTGGTATTTCCTTGATATTGGCTTAGGATGCACTTTTGGTGCTAGACACTTAGCGTTTGATTTACTTGTAGAAGGTTTTTCCTTAGCCCTTCGAGCGCTTGATTATACTTTCTTTTGTAGATCATTTACTTTGGTCTTTCTTTTGACTGAGCCAGTGTTAGCTTTTTCATTTGGTTTAATACCAATATTCTGAGTCTCATTCAGCGTTTGTCTGTTTGAGCTTTCTCCAACAAAGGTTACACCTTTTCCTCTGTTGGTTGATATAACCACAGACGCTTTGGTTTTGTGACCAGATTCATCACAACCTAAACCGGTCTTTTCACCAAATGCTCTGGTTACTTCAGTCACATTATCTAGCGTTCTAGAAGCTTTTGATAATGATGAGATAAGCTGCTCTGATTTAGCAAGTTTAGCGATCAATTCAGCTTCTCTCTTGACTATTATATCAATATCACCTTTTAATTGAATAATTTCACTCTCAAGAGCTTGGTTCTTCTCAATGCACTGTTGCTGAATTTGCAACTCTGCTTTGAGCGTCACTTTGTCGCTTTTGAGCACTGAGATGATGTAAAGGTGATTTTGAAGTATTTTTGCGGCTTCTTGACAATCATTATAATATTCTTTCGCTTTGTCAAGTAATTCATCATAAGAAAGAGGATGATACAGATCAGTGGTTACCTCAGATGGTAAGTCGTTAGATGCTTCATTATCTCTTGCCATGAGACAAATGAATGCTGAATCCTTTGATGGTTCATCATCGCCGCTTTCATCTGATGATTTCAAGTCCTCTTCAGGAGTATAGAGAGGTTCTGATTCTGCTAGCAAGCCTTGTTGTCTTAGATTGCTCCTGAATTGGTTTCTATCCGTGTGATCTTGCTTTGTAGGTTTAGACACATTTGGATACGGGCAATTAACTTGGAAATGCCCTGGTCTCTTGCAGTTGTAACAGAGATTGGTCTTCATCTTTTGTTCGTTTGTTAATCTTGTGGATCGCTGGTTTAACACTGCAGGCATTGAGAGATCTTGCTGAGAGGGAGTTTGATATTGAATTGGCGCTCGGGAGGGAGACGCAGGATAGTGAGGCGCTTGATATTGTGGTTGTATTTGGGGAGACGCTTGATATGAACTTTGTCCTGGGTGCTTAGGATTGTTTCCCTTCTTTTCATATTTCAGGAATTTCCTGAATCTATTTAGAAGCGCAAGTTCTTCTTCCTCACTTATATCCGAGTTTTTTTCTTTGATAGATTTTCCTTTGATTGATGCCATTAGCGCTCCAGATTCGATCACTGGATTACTTACTGCATCACTGGCCGAATTCAGCTTAAAATCAAATGCTTTGAGTTCTGAAAAAGCATCTTCTGGAGTTAGGCTGTCCAGATTGTTTGATTCTCTCATTGCAGTTGTTTTCATCAGGAATCTGCTTGGGAGACTTCTAAAGATTTTGACCACTGTTTCTCGATTTTGTAGCTCTATACCCAGAGATGTTAGTTCAGTGACAAGAGCTGTAAACCTCATGTCTAATTGCTCTAGCGTCTCATTAGGTAGCATCTTGAAGCCGTTGAATTTTTCTTTGGCAATTGATAATTTGTTTTCCTTGATTTGTGCTGAGCCACCACAAATAGTAGCCAACTTATCCCAAATTTCTTTAGTTGTATTGCATGATTTGACTTTGTTGAATAAGTTGTCATTGTCACCAATGGCTGTGTATAATGCATTCCGACCGACATTGTCTAGATTGGCTCGTCGACGCTCATCGGTGGACCATTCTTATTTGGGCTTCTCCACATAACCGTCAGGTGTTTCTTCTGTGGCTTCGGGCGCTCTGGTGATAACTTTGTATATTTTGATTGGCCCATCTGAAATGATATCACACATTTCATCATTACATGAACACAAATAAGTAAACGCTTTGACCTTCCATGAATCATAATTTGACTCGGTCAACTTGGGAACTTTAGAGAATGCCATGAAAAATTTAAAATAATTTTAAAGCGACTATATATTTTTTAAAAAAATGGATCTGAACAAGCAGTTACGCTTGGAAACGCTTAGGTTTCAACTTCAACTGCTCTGATACCACTTGTTGGTCCCAAGTGGTATACGAAAGGGTCTAGAAGGGGGGGTTGAATAGACCCTGAAGTCTTTTTCGACTTCTAAAACTTCGTATCACTTTGAAGTATTTGAACGCTCGGAAAGCTTTGAGCGCTGGGTGCGGCGCTTGAGAAATAATGACTTAAGCGCTAGTTTCAGGCGCTTGGGAACAGTTAACTTAGACTTGGTGATTTCAACGCTTACCAAAGTAGGGCAGAGTTTAGTCACTAAATCAGGGTTAGCACAGCGGAAGTATTTTATAGCTTAGCGTTCAGTTTGTTAATCAAAAGTAGTCGCTTAGTTGTTTTAAAACTTTATCAGAATGTATGCAATATGAATAGTAAAGCAGTAAAACAGTAAATGCTTAAAGCGGTAAATGACACAAGATATTTGTAAGGTTCACTCGGTGATGTAATCCCAGCTACGTCCTTCTTCTCCTTTTATCAGGGAGGTTTTCCACTATGATGATTATCGAAGAGTCACACAGAGACTTCTACAAAATAGAGGGAGATTGGATATGATCTCGGAACTCCTTGGTCACACAGATTTCAGCTCCACTAAAGACCTTCTATCCCCTTGCTTCTTTCACTCAGAAATGGTGCAAGTTACGCTTGATCTCAGAACTCCTTGGTCACACAGATTTCAGCTCCAATAGAGATCTTCTTCCACAAGCTTCTTTTACACAAAAATATTGCTTGTAAGTCAACAAGCTTTCTCACTCAGATGAAAGGTGTTGATGGTTTTGGTCACGGGTTTGTTTGTTTTTGGAAAGTTCAAACAACTTGGAGATATCTCAATAGTAGTGTAGGTTCTTCTTAAGAAGAGGTTTGAGATATGGGTGACTGTCTAGGAATGTATTTGAGAAAGCTTAAAGGGTTTTGGCTCTGGAGTGTATAAGTTCTTTCTAAAGAATTCAGCAACGTTTTTGGACCCTTTTTCTTATTTTTACGTCCAGATGTTTTTCTATGTGTGTCTGTCTCGTCCATTTTGCTGAGAAGGTTATTTATAGATAGTTATGAGATTTTGTCCGTTGGACACGGTTTGAATCTCGTTTCCCTAAACATTCCATGAGTTCTGACAATCCTAACTTTGGGTATTTTTAATTGGTTAGGCATGGTCTTGGTTTCATAAATTTGACAGTCTCGGTCAAGGATATGGTTTGCCCATAAGTTGTAGTGCTTATATTTTAATAGCACTTATCCGACTTTTGATGCATCTTGTCTTATTTCCGTTGATTCATGCATCTTTGATAACTTGGGTTTGAATCTTCAGGTTACGCTTGGAGAACTAAGCGCTTGAGCCTTTGGAGTTTAGGCTTTTTGAAAGTGGCCTTCTTTGTTAATCAGACGCTTGAGAAAGGTCACAATCTTTGCCCGATTCTTTAGACGCTTGTCCTTTCACTTTATCTTTGATAGACTCACTCAGAATTCTATCATTGACTTAGTGTTAAGTACTTGGTCTAAGGTCCATAACAAATCTTGAGCACTGAGTTTGTAACCCGGGATAGTCTTTTAGCGTTTGACGGACGCTTGAGACTAATCTTTATCTTTACTGTTTCTTCAGACGCTTGATCTTCAACTTCATCACTTGGTAGACTCACACAGAATTCTTCTAGTGATTTAGTATCATATTCTTAGTCTAAACTCTATAAAGATAAAAATACAAGCCTAGTATAAAACCACGAGCTTTCAGGCGCTTACACATTTGTTCTACGAAAGCTTTTATACTTTACATTTCTTGGGGTCTAACATGGAGTCCTATTTGTCATCATCAAAACATCTAACATGAAATTCCTAACATTTCCTGTTTGATATCCAAGGAAAGAACGTTTACCAACAACATCTTCTACGTACAGATCGTCAAATATAATACGACCTCCCTTCTCAAGTATTGCAGTCCAAGATTCGATGGTCGGATCCTTCACGGAGGAGTTGGGGGCATTATACGCAGCAAATTTGACCATGTGACTTGAAGACATTTCCTCCACAGTCGGCTGCATTATGCTTAAAATACTATCCTACAAAGCAAATAATATATACTAATTAGAGGGAGAAGACCAATTATGCATATTACCAAGTTTGCTCCTGACTGGAATACATACTGAAGCCAGATGGGGAATTCCTTCTAAATTAAGGATAAACATCAGCGAAATCCAATATTTTTTGCAATAACCAAGCATATTTCATATAACTGCAAAACATACACTTACACCAGGCATACCTGGGGGACAGAATCAGCAAATTTACAGACAATGAATCTCCAAATGGTTTCAGCAATAGTCTTAGTATCATTACAAGTAGCAAGAAAAATTCTCCTATTCCTTTCTGTCCAAATCAAATAAATGGTGGCTAAAAACATAGCCCTTTTAAGGCAGCTAAACGTAGTCTTACCTCGACTAATTTTCTTGACCCATTCCAAGGCCCTGAGCCAGTCAAACTGTCTGAACTGGATTCCAATTCTGCACTACACTTGACTCACCACTTCTTTGGAGAACTCACACCTGCAGTGAAATCCAATATTTATAAATAGAAAATTGATTTTTTCAGAACGTAAAACTTATTTCACAGTGTTCATTTCACATTGCAAATAGGTAAACACCAACCTTTGTGTCTACGACCAATTTGAGCACCTCCTCAAAAGTGGGAAATTGTTTCTTCTGTTTGAGTTTGGTAGACCACTTGCAAATTCTGGGCAAATTGGAATTCACATTCTCCCTCAAATGAGCAATACTAGGAGAGAGTGCGGGGATGCACTCAAAAAGAAGACGCTAACAAAATGAACAAAAGCAATAACCAAATTATATATGGAGAAATATAAAAAAGACCAATTACAACAAAGAAACGCAGCATTACACAAAAGTATTTCATTACCATTAGAGGAATAATGAATCCAGGACATTTCCACTTTGGGCTTTGGGCTAGCCATTTCTGTTGCATGTCCAAACTTGTCACGGATTCAATCAAAAAAGAATAAGACCGCAGACCCCAGGGATAGGTTCTGGCAAACTCCAGATCCTCAACAATATGTATCAGTTTGGAATTTATCTTTGCATTATCATTACCCCAAAAAAAATACTGAGCACAACAAGTACAACAAAGCAAGCTTCAACTTGTCGTCTTCAATGTTCCTTCGGGCTCCATGCCTAACACTTGTTAGACTGCTACTATCGCGATCACTGGGAGGGACACCTTCTTTAGGTTCAGGGGGAGGGATCACAAACTGTGTAAGTGCTTTCTTGATACCTCCAACTGTGATTTTCTTCCCAACGTGTCTTGTACAAAAAATATGAGCTGGTAAAGGGATAGTTGCTTCAGGATACTCATCACAGATCAAGCCAGTCAAAAGGGCATGCTCCATCATAGAGTATCTAATAGGGATGCTATTCAAAACAAACCAAACCTCGGATTTGTTTTCAGACTACACTTTGCGGCTTAGCAGCATCCACAAAGGAGTTAAAATCATCTCCATGTTAGGAGCTGCGTCGAAAAAAGGGTCAAACTGAGAATCCCTCAACCAAGCCATCCCATTCAGCTGGTCACTCAAACAATCCTCAATAAATTTGAATTCTTCTGCCATTTTGCAGTACGTAGAAATTTTACCCTTGAAATTACAATTTCCAAGAGGCAAACAAAGAGTGGGAACCTGAAACAAAAATAATACAATATTATTCAAAATTGTTGAACTTGTTCTCATACTTTAATGTAATGTAAGGTTCCAAAAATAGCTTCTTCTCTAAAATTACCTAAATTCATCAATCATAGTGAAGCCAGTATACTTAAAACAATTAATAAAGAAATTACAATTTGTGAAATATATATTACTTGCCATTTAATAAATAAGATACTGGATCACATGAAGCCAATACTGAAATAAAAGCCACTATACTCACTTAAAATCACTATTTGTGCACAAAATCAGGAATACTTTCATTTTAATAAAGTAGTTAAAATAAGATAAGACTATCTAATCAAATTTCGACTATGTAGTTCACATTTCAAAATATAAATACTTACATATAAATATTAGGGTTTATTCACACATTTTTACTTACAGGGGGAGTCGATGAAGATGATGCCTCAGAGTCGTGAGGGACCATTCTAAAATCTAGACGACGGGCCATTGACTGACAATGCCTGATTAACACAAAAATATAACAAAAAATAAAATACTGGATACATAACGCATGAAATATGCTTCAAAACTATAAATCACCTTCGGGAAATTGACGACTGAGCCTGGGCGAAACAAAATCAAACTAAATAAATTCCTCTTCTTCTTCTTCTTCTTCTTCTTCTGCTTCTGAGCCTGGGCGAAACAAAATCAAACTAAATAAATCCCTCTTCTTCTTCCTCTTCTTCTTCTTCTTCTTCTTCTTCTTCTTTCAGTCTAGCTCTCTTTTCTCTCTCGATGATAATGGGGCATTAAACTAAGGAACCGGCCCCTGTTCATCCTGTTCTGAATTTTATAAAAGGAAGGGTGAAATAGTAATTACACGCATTTATTTTTCTTTTTATTAAAATAAAAAGGAAAGTAGCATTTCTCTTCAGAAAATGCGTTTCTTTAACAAGGGTTATTTAAGTCTTTTGGCCAAATATTAACAGGGGCTATTTCGGTCTTTTCACCCTAAAAGACATAACCATCCTTTTAACTTCACACCTGTGCAAATGGATCCCTTCTACCAAAACGACCCTTTTTTTCCCCTACTTTTGAAATCCCTCAAGCCCTAACTCACGACTACTCACTTCCCCTCCTCACCAAATCCTACATTACTCCTTTCTCATGCAGAATTTCTCATATTCTTCCTAAATCAACACTACCCATCACATTCTCCCTCATTACAACCGGTTATTTTGCACAAATCTAGTGCTAAAGCTCCACCACCACGAATGCCGCCATTGCATGCCACCTTCTCCACCGCCACTTCCGTCGGTCCTCTTAGGTATATTGGTTTATCTCCTTTGTTTGATTTATCTTCTACTATTACACTTGGTTTCTAGATAGTTGAGTTCTGTGGTGGATGTGGTGCTTATATTTCCAATTCTTGGGACTTTCTGTGTTGGATACTGATTTTCTTTCTTTGCATCTGAAAATAGAGCTATTACTTTTTGGATAATTGTTGGTTTGGGCTAAAATTGCATTTGGGTGGCATTTCATTGTTGGGTGTTTACTATTGTTGAGGACAACGTATTGTTGGTTTGTTTTTTGAGTGATTTATTGGCAAGTCAGTGTGAATTTGGATTTGAGTACTCCTCGTGTTGAGCTTGGTGGTTGGATTGTTGTTGTGAATTGAATATCGGTATTATGGGCGACGTATTGAGTGTGTATCAGTTGATTGTTAATCATCATTGAGGATGAGTTCTATACCTCTAGGCTCTAGTGCTGCAAAGGGTGAGGCTGTGGCTTCGACCTCTGCTGCTCCCCAATCTGACCCGGAACCTATTCCTCCTGCCAAGAATGACATGGTTAATCTTGTAAGCGAAGAGGCGGCTTTGTGTTATACTGATAGAATTTGCATGAAAAAAATGGTGAGTGGGCGGGGTTTATATATCTTTGTCAAGCCCTTTAAGGCCAATATTGAAGCCCGTAATTCGACTAAATTTGTTCGACGACCAGGGGATGTGATCCTCCCATTGGTTAAAGGATTCTATGCAAATGTTATTTTAGTTGAAAAAGAGAACGTGTTTAATTTGGAATCAGTTAAGGTGCAAGGTGTTCAAGTTGCTATTTTGGAGGAGGCGATTAATTGGCACTCCGTGTGTCCACTAAGATAGTCGATGATTTCGAGGGATTTTTGGAAAATGTCAACTATGGTTCTATCCTTTCGACATTATGCCACCAGAGCACCAAGTGGAAGACTGTTCACTACCGCTCTCAACCCATACCCATCTCTACTAGGGATATGACCTCCATTGCAAAGACTTGGTATCACTTTGTTTGCGCTCGATACATGCATATATTATTTCTGAGTATTGCTACACGGGAGAGGGTTGAACTGGTCTATGCAATCCATACAGGTTGCATATTAATGTGGGGCGCTTTGTTTTGGAAACAACTTCTTACCTTCATTATGGTTTGTGATGGGAATAAGAAAAACCTCATTTTCCCATCCTTGATTACTATTTCGTGCAAGATAGCGAACTTTGAGTATTTTCCCATTGAGAATATTGATTTTCTCGTCTAACTCATTACCTTTGCGAATATTCAATCTGCCGATTAGGCCTCCACCATACTCTCTGCCATAGCTCTACACCAGCTCCAACCTTGATGGCCCCTCACTACAGTTCTCCTACACAACATGCTTCTTCATCATTCGGCGAGGCCACTACTATTCCACCATGTTCCGCTACCCTTGATTCATGTTTAACAAATATGGAGAAGACCATGGCCATAGGTTTTACGTGTACGGAGCATAGTACTCTTCAGGCCCTTTGGAACGCCCATCTCTGGTGGAAATTATAGAGGACGTTATTCGCAACAGCGCCTTCGTAGGTCCACCCACTACTTGGCCTCCCTTTCCTCATATCAACTCACCACCGCCTCTCAATTTGCATCCATCACACCCTCAACCACCAAATGCCACCATGGACAATGAGAATGCAGATGATTTCGATGATGAGAATTTGGATGTAGATGATGCCAGCGGTGATGACTTTGGTTTAGATATCGATTGATGCTTTTCCCTATCCCTTTTTATTTTATATGCATTGTTTTCTTGTTTTGACCGTAATACTTTTGAACTTGTTGTTTTTGCTGCTTCAGTTTTATTGCTTTCTCGTTTTGTTGTTGTCTTGTCACTCTTTTACCAGTTTTGAAGTTGTTTCTTAAGCTTTTCTTCATTAGGCCATACTCCTTGGGTGCTCCCTTACCACTGCAACCCTCTTACTTCTCGCGCATCAGGGTCATATCACTCTCCTCTTTTCTTTTCTCTTATCTTTCATTCACATTGGGGATAATGTTTGATTTAAGTTTGGCGGTGGGATAGATGTGTTACATTTTCTATATGTGCTTAATTTGCTCAAAAGTTTTTCAGTTATGCACACATTTGCAAGTAAGACACTATTGAATTTTATTCATGAATGATTACATCTTTGCACAGATCATTATTCGTTTGTTGTCTCAGATTTATCTAAGTCAAAATCCCTTATTTGTGATCAATATATTTTTATCTTGTGTCTCGATGTCCTTCTAAGTCCTGCTCATGTGAATTTTTAAGGACGTAAGACGTTGAACCTTTATATTTGTTGAGGGGTGTATTGATATTACAAAGCCACAAGATGATTTAGGACATTTTTAATTGTCTTTAGCCTTGACTTTAACTTACACTATATTACATAATCTCTAAACCTCATTTTTGAGCCGTATTGATAAGAATGGAGTGTGCTAAACACACTAAAAATTACCATTCGCTTTTCGTTTACAAACCACATCGACCACTCTCTAACCTAAAAGAAAAACAATGTTTATTACCCAGTTAGAGAAAGCTTAGAACTTTGTGTCTTTTGGCTTTTGTATTGCGTATGTACTTTGTTGTGGATTTTAGTGCATAGGAGTTAGAGAGTGATGTTGATATTGTTTTATGTTGAGAAGATTGTTGTTTAGAATGTTATATAACAAGGGCATTGTGATTAGTAATTAAAAAGTTGTCTAAATAGTCAGAAAACATATCGGCTAGGCAATGGATTAGGCTTTGATGATAACCGAATAGTTTTGGCGCCATTGTACAACCCGTTATAAAAGAAATAAGTTTGATGGAAGAGATGAGTGATGAGTGCGTTCGAAAAAATAGGAATGAAAAAGATAAGTGATGAGATCTTGAAGTTGTTTTAGATTGATGAGTGAGTTGATCCTGATGATATCGAGCTTTAGGTTATCTTATCTTTAGCCACTTTATCCATATTATCCCATCCAAACTATTATCGAGAATTGCATTACAAGCAGAAAAATCCTATTCATCGTGGCCACTGCATATTTGGATTCTGGTAGATTAATGATTTTGTAATTGATCAGTATGTTTACGGCCCAATTTGTTTGCATAATCTTTTCTGATAAAGATTCTTGACATGGAAAAACACTTGGGAGATTATGACTTAGGGCTATTGTTTAAGATATATTGACGCTTGCAAATTATGAATATTCTAGGTATTATGTGATTCTTCATGATTGTATTCTATGGTGTAGTACTTTCTTCTCTTGTAATAAGTTGTAAAAATTTTGAGCTTTTGTATGTGCTTTATTTTATTTGGTAGAGGATGATCAAAACAAGGTTTGGGGGTAATTTATACATCCATATTTTACATTATTGTTTACCCCTTTTGTCGCCTATTCTTGACGGTTTTTTTTTGATATTTTGATCCCATTGCTTTCATCCCTGCTTTTGATTATTATTTAGGATATCTTAGCTGTTGGAGCAAAAGAGCAAGTATTGAAGGCAAACAAGCATGAAGAGGGAGATTGCAAGGGGACACTCGGCCATTTTTATTTAGGATATCTAAGCCGTGGATTTGGAAGAATGCGGAGGCGTCTATTGCAAGGGGACGCTCAGGCATTTTTATTAAACCTAACAACTCGACGTTCGCTATAACTCAACTAATTAAAGGTTGAGGTAAAGGAGTCTAATCATTCATTTTTAAATTTTCATCCATCTTAAAGTTCATAATACGAAATAATCACATTTGATTGAGATAAATTTTTGGATCACCACATTTTAAAATTAGCACAAATCAGATGATGACTATCCATTTAAGTAAAATGATGGGGAGAGAGGTTTGAGAATTTTTAGACACAGAACGCCGCAGAGTTGGCACGCTTCTCAAGCTTGTAGAAATAGCCCCTTTCGGTTTTTTGTAGACACTTTACATTCTTGAGTAGCATTACCTAAAATAGAGAGAGGGAAAACTTGGAGAAGGGTTAAAGAGCAAGACCATCTTTGAAGACTTTCATATTCGTTAAGAAGGAGGAGAATTCAAAGGGAGATCAACATTTGGACTTGTATTAAGGGAATTCTTTCTCTTTTCTTCAAGATTAGGGTTGAATTTACTATGAAGGTTAGATGTTCATTTTTGTGTTTGACTTTAATATGAGCTAATTTTCTTGATTAAGGCCATGGGTAGGCCAATTATGTATTTGATGATTGATTTATTGGCTTAATTTTTCTTTTAGCTATGTGTTCAATGTTTAACCTTAATGCTTACATTTGTTTGATTACCAAGTGTTTGATAAAATGCCAAAATTTGAAGCCGATAGAGGTGACTTAGGGAAGATACAAAATATTAAACACCCTACCGTTGAACCAACTAGAGATAGACTCGGTATCTTTAGGTGACTTTCTATTAACTTGGGAATTCCTAGATCACTAATGCATCGTTAATAATCATACTTTCATATAGAGATATATAGAAAATCATTAACGAAGATAGGGTTGCTATGCCAAGAGATTGGGTAGTGCGTGTTTTAGGGAGTTTCGTTTTTTGTTAAATCGATATATTAATCCAACAGAAACCATAATTGCATTTTGATTGCATAATTGCTTGAACATGTGCCTTAATCGCTTCTCTCCAACGTTTTCTCGCTTTATTTACTTTGTTGCCTAAGTTATTTATTCACTTTACTTAATTAGTATAAACCATCTTTGATAATCAATAGATTTAACTTAGAAATGGATATGTAGTAATCTTGGTATTTAGAGTATACTCATCCCTACAGATACGACAAACCCATAGTTAACATCTACTATTACTACTTATGTGACCTAATTCTCTTGTTAGGATTTTGGCAATATCATGATATTTAATTTGTTCATTTTTGTCATTCTTGGATTATACCTTAATCAACATCAATTACAACACAACCAATATTTCCCACGTCCAATGAGTTTTTGCACAGCCTGCAGCGTGGCTACAATGCTCGAATTAAAATAAATAAACCTCGACAATTCCAAGATGAAGAGGGATTTGGCACATTATTTATTACTATAAAAGAAATTCATTTCTCCCTCCCCAAATGTAAACTCAAAGCTCATAATCAGAATTGAATAGAGGTGAATTAAGACGACTACAAAGCAAATCCAGAGAAGAGTAATATAATGGCTAGTTTGGTTGTATTAAGAAGTGTTCTTATTCTGAGGATCATCACTCTCCTAACCCTGGCTGCTTCAGTTATGACGATGGCCCTCAACAATTTCAAGGATGATGATGGTTCCAAAACTAAATTCACTGATCTTATTGCTTACAGGTCAAATTAATTAATTTCATATTATTATTTTGCTTAACAATAGTATTCTTCTTGATAGTATATATATTGAGCAATCCATGCTTTTTCATCACATTCACTTGTATATATATGTCATGGTATAGAATCATCTATCACATTAATTTTATTCATAATCCAAAAAACTGGGAAAATAATCTTTTGGCGCATTCTATATGAATATAATTCGCATTTTAAATATATGCTCCACTGCATAAACTACATTAGCACATGCATATATGCTAATTCTCAAGAAAATAACTTGATATATATTGGAAAACAAATTTCACTAGAAAATCCTCTCTGAATAGGAAAAGTTTAATGTTGATTAATTACTATATGTCGTTCAGGTATGTATTTGCAACTGGTGCAATTGGATTTGTTTACACATTGATTCAGATCCCATTTGCTATGTATAATGTGGTGAAAGAGAAGAGGTGGATACGCAATGGGTGTCTGCAACAATACGATTTCTACGGAGACAAGGTCCTCATCGACCGCCCCTTTAATTTATTTTTATCCGAGTTGATTTTATTTTTTTTGAATGAAAATTTTACATGATACATATCTTGAATCTCAATTTAAAATGGATTACAATCAACTAACAATTATTACAATCAACTAAGTTAACAACTACTATGAAAATAGAGAATAACCCACACGTTTTCGATGGGAGTCGAATCGAACCCAAGACCTTTAGTATCTTGGGACCTCAGCTTTGCAAGTTGAATTAGGCTTCATCGGCCAAGTTGATTTTAATCTTGTTAGAATTGTGAATGTTAATGATATCACCTCTTATATGCATAAAGCATATAGATATATGAAGTAAATAATGAACACAAAGGGAGATACCAACAGTTTCAAGTTCTTTTGGGCTAATCTCGATATATCGTTTTCTTCAGGGAAAATTATACACAGACCCTTTCATTTATTACGTAGTTACTAAAAACCCTTCTTATTTATTTAAAATTACATAAAATCTCATCATGTAAATGTTTTCTTACAATTACACCCTATGTGTATTTTAAAATTCTTACAATTTAACTCTGTGATCATTTCAAATAGACCCCTTGAGGGGGGTGCTGGTAATTTCTAATACGAGAGGAGAGAGTTTAGTAATTACACAATAAATAAGGGGGTAAGTGTGTGATTTTCCCTCTTTAATCATGTTAGAGCCAGCCCACGTTTTGTGCCACACATCAGTGGACAAGATGTCCCGCGATGCACCTTCCGACCATTAACTATTTTGGACGCATTTATAAATCTTTGGTACAATCGAAATAAGAATTCATGAGAAGCTAATATTGAAAGTTTAAGGGATCGATTGGTACGTATAAAAAAGGATTTGAATGTGAAAGAAATGAATTAAAGAATAGCATGAAGATGGGAAAGTCATGATGCTAATATAACATATCATACTTGGTATGTTCAAAGAACAAGGAATGGATGGAATCATCACTCTTTAGTTCATTCAAATACCATAATTCGTAATTAGGAATGAAATGGAATTATTGACAATAACCAAATTACCATTTCGTTTAAGTTTTTTAAAATATAGATATTTTTTCAAGTATACGGTTATCTCATATACTTGCAATGAATAATATTATCCTTGACAAATAATATCATCCTTTCAAGCAGGTAATATGTAATAGATTCAAATATTGTTTGAATGCAAGTAAAATTGTGGTTTCAAATAAGACAATGATATATTACCCTAATATAATTTTTTCCTACTTTAAACATAAATTTTTTAGCAGTGTGTCAACTCGAAAGCACGTGTTTATTCGTTAATAACACTATAATATACGCGGTTAGCACTATAAGTACATGAAAGATTCCGCTTATGAAGTAGATTAGGATATGGATATGTTATTTCTTGGAGACAATATTTTAATATTTAGTGTTATTTGTAAAGTAATTCGAAATTATTGATCATTTTATGTGGAACATAAAAATATTTTTTTTGAGTTGAATTTTTAAGATCCTTTTATTGTGTGGGAGAGGATAATTATATCAGAAATAAATATAAGTTGATTGTTGATTGCTAGGAATAACTAAACCCATTGGGGAGAGAAAGAATGACTATTTCATACATTTGACATTAATATGGCCATATCGGAATGGTCATTCTCAACTCTAAAACGTACCATGTGAATGCACTTGGGAACTACCCATTCCAGTATACCAATTGAGCCCTAAATGTATAAGCTCGTTACATGTCACACGGTGCATATTCATTACATATATTTGATATTTTTGGAGGTATAATGATTTTAATTTGAAAATGATTTAAATGTAAAACTTATCTTATGTGACATAATAGATTAATGAACATTGTATTATTTAGACTTTTGTGATTGGTGTTTGACAAATTAAAATGAATAGGTGATGGCCTTCTTATTGGCAAGTGGAGTTGGTGTTGGTTTTGGAGTGACATTTGAATTGAAGAGGGCTTTTGGAGACCTATTCGATGATAAAGCCAAGAAATTCCTTAACAATGGCAACATTTCAACTGGACTTCTCCTTGTAGGATTTGTTTTCATGGCTTTACTTTCCATACTTTCATCAAACCGTCGTTCTTCTGGTATCAACGGCTTCTTTACATAACGATTTTATATTTATCTATTAATCTCTAGTTTAAATTGGTTTTTTCAATACAGAATTAATTCTTTATATTTGTGTTGTGTATTGGATCAATCTCCAAAGATTGACAATGTGGAAGTCCAGCGAATAAGTATGTAATGTCATTGTTCCTCAATTCTTGTAACAATAAGAAATGACTATACTAATATGTATAGCTCACATTTTTTTTTTATTATTATTGTTGTGGTTGTTGTTGTTACATATAGTCACCTGAATATATATATAAAATGATGAATGATGACCCCATTTCTTTAGTTGTTATTATTCATTAATATAATTGTAGCTAGTCCTTTTTCTGCACTTTCACTGGGCTGGATATGGGCCAAACCTCGAGACCAGGATGATGAAAGAATGAATTTGATGTACTAAGAAATGACCATAATTCTAGCCCAAACACTATGTAATCAACCCTAAGCTGTCAAATGATGAGGTTACCAAATGATGAGTGAAAGATGAATTATATTTATTATGTAATTGATGTACATTTCAATGGAAATGGTGAATCACAAAATAAGTGTTATCTCACTTGTTATTGATTCTGCCCAATTTTTCAGTGTGGAAACTGATTTCAAATTTTTGTTTTGACCAAATTTTTACAATTTATTTGAGTGAGTCTCATTTAATATTTATGCAAATTTTTAGACTTAGCTTCATAGTTCGGAGGTGTTATGCACAAAATAAAAAAAGAAAGAATAAAAGAATAAAGCGACAAATATTTACACGGTTGGTCATGAATTGCCTACGTCTACGGGAGAGAATGGTGGAATTTCACTATTAACAAAAGTGTTATAATTCTAAACCCCGTAAATAATATTATTGGTAATGAAATGGTTATATAGAGTTACAAGACTTAGTAAACAAGAAACCTTAAAAGATAAGCAAGGAAAGAAACCTAATCTATATACAAGTAAAGAGATATACAAAAATAAGGAAACTAATATTTAACACTCCCCCACAGTCGAAACGGGAGGTTCCCGAACATTGAGACTGGATCTGAAATCAAGAAATATAGGTGAAGATAAACCCTTTGTGAATATGTCGCCAAACTGATGAGCTGAGGGTACATGCAACACATGAACTTCACCAAGTGTAACTTTTTCTCTTACAAAATGAATATCTATTTCAATATGTTTGGTACGTTGGTGCTGAATGGGGTTAGAAGAAAGGTAAATGGAGCTAATGTTATCCCAATAAACTAAAGTGGAAGAAGTAAGAGGACAGTGTAATTCAAGAAGTAAATTGTGAAGCCAAGAAGATTCGGTGATGGCATTAGCAACACCTCTGTATTCGGCTTCTGCACTGGATTCAGAAACAACTTGTTGACGCTTTGAAGACCAAGAAATAAGATTATCACCTAAAAAACACAATAACCTGAGGTAGAACGACGAGTATCCAGGCACCCCGCCCAATCAGCATCCGAGTAGGCGACGAGTTGAGAAGAGGAGGAAGGGCGAAAGTGGAGACCGTGATCACGAGTACCACGAACATAACAAAGAATACGTTTCAAGGCGTGCAGGTGTGGTTCACGAGGATCATGCATGAAGAGACAGATTTGGTGAACAGCATAAGCGAGATCAGGGCGAGTGATGGTGAGATACTGCAGAGCCCCCAACGAGACTGCGATAATGAGTCGGATCGGAAACAGGAGGACCCGACAGAGATAATTTTTAACTAGTGTCGACCGGAGTTTTGCACGGGTTACAGGAAGCCATGTAGGCGCATGCTAAGATATCCATAGCAAACTTAGATTGAGAAAGAAGGAGACCAGATGGAGAATGAGATACAAGCCAAGTGATATGAGAAAGAAGAGAGGGAGACGATCCAGTAAGAACGATGTCGTCCACATAAAGACTTGGTGGTCCCAAGTAGCATACGAAAGGGTCTAGAAGGTGGGGGGGGGGGGGGTTGAATAGACCCTAAAATCTTTTTGACTTCAAAAATTTCGTATCACTTTTTAAAGATTAGAACAATTAGAAAGCTGAGCGCTTGGGTCAGACGCTTCAGTAAAGGTAACTTAGACTCAGTGATTTCAGTAATTTACCAAAGTAGGGTAACGCTTAGATCGCTTAATCAGGGTTAGCACAACGAAAACGATTTTAAAGCTTTAGCGTTCGTTTTGGTTAAATAGTCGCTAAGCAGATTGACTTGTCTTTTTCAGAATAGATGAAATGATATGAAATAAGACAATAATAAAAGTAAATGACACAAGATATATAAGGTTCACTGGGTGATGTAATCCCAGCTACGTCCTTCTTCTCCTTTTTCATTTGGAGGGAATTTACTAAGATGATTATCAAAGAATCACACAGAATCTTCTACAATATAGTAAATAGGTGAAAATGATCTCGGGCTCCTTGATCATACAAATGTCAGCACCAATGAAGATTTCTTCTACAACGTTCTCTCACTCAGAAATACTGCCTGTATAGGGTTTCAACAACTTTCTCACTCAGATGAAAGGTTGAGGATTTTATCACAAGGGTTTGTTTGTTTTTGGAAAGATCAAGCCACTTGGAATATCTCAACAAGAGTTTAGGTTTGTTCTTTGGAAGATGTTTGAGATATTTCTGACTGTATGGAATGTATATAAAAAACTTGAAAGATTTTGGCTATGGAGTTTCTAAGCTTTTTCCTCAGCAATTTTTTCTTGTGCAAGTACGTATATATTTCTCTGTCTGTATATGTCTCTGTTTTTAGGGTTTGCTGGAAGAGAGGTATTTATAGGCTTTTCTTGGGATTATGTCCGTTGGACACATGTAGGAGCGTGCCTTTCACGCGGCGCGTGAGTATACCTTTTTTTCTGACATTCCTGACTGCTGGTTCCGATTGGACGGGAGCAGCTATAAACTCTAAATTTCTGACAATCTAGTCAAAAGGTGGCTTGTCTACAAGTCATATTGGCTTATCACATTTAATGCTCTTATCAGGCATTTAATGCATTTGAATTTATTTTCCGTTTGAAATAAATGTCCGTTGAATGATTGCGTTTAAGTCCTTCATGACTTGAGAATTTATTTCAGGTGAATCTGATTCTAATCGCAAGAGTGCTTTGAGCGTTTGATCCATAAATCCTGAAATAGTTCTTTTAGCGTTTGACAGACGCTAAGGATAAATCTTCATTTTCTTCTGACTTCAGACGCTGATCTTCAACTTCATCTCTAATAGACTCACCTAGAATTCTATTATCGATTCGGTATCTAATACTTAGTCTAAAATCTATAAAGATAAAAATTACAAGCCTAGCAAAATTACATACTTTCAAATGCTTATACAATTGATCTATGGAACATAAACTTACATTATATTTTGGGGTCTAACAAAAAATCATATCCTGTCATCATCAAAACATCTAACATGAAATTTCCTAACAATTTCCCCCTTTTTGATGATGTCAAGACTTTAACTTTTATAACTCTTTTATAAATTAAGAGTTCAAAGAAAAGCCCAAAAATAATTATAAGTTAGCGTTTGGAAAGTTAGTAAAGTTAGCTAAAGTTAGATTAGCCTCAACAAGGTGTTTCATCGATAAATCATTCATTCATATAGAAAGATGAGCATACATGATTTATACTGAATATAAGATAATTGAAAGAAAAAAAATATAAAGCATTCATCTTTTCTATCGCTTTATGCTTTCTTCTTTTTGGCATATCTCATTTGCTAAGTCAATGAAGAGTCGGTCAATGTCTGTCATGGTTGTATGTTGAAGTTCATTGATATATGTTATTTTTACACTAGTTTTCCCCCGTTTATCGACTTAGTTTTGATTGTTGCCTTGATAATTTGATCACATATGATGCTTTGACCCTTGTTTTCTCATATTTTATAGAATAACATTTAGAGGAAAAGAGCAAGGATTGAGGGTAAATCATGCATAAAGATACAAACTGTCTGCGCAGTGCTAGAGTTTATGGAATAGATTTTTCTACCCATGTCCAAATTACACACTTCTTATACCAATGGAAATATAAGAGGCAAAGGTACATTTCTTATGTTGAAGACAAAGATCAGATATGTAGGGAAGGAGGTGAAAACGTCATCGGAAGAGACGTCTTACGATGGAGTTTTCTCATTCAGTGACTTGTGAGACACTTTTGTCATCTTTAACGTTTGATTTAGGCCCTAGTGTCTGCTTGAGAGTTGTAGATATTTGTTTTAGGATTCCACATCATCTTGAATTAGTGTATTCCGACATCGGTAGAGAAAGTTATGCAAAGTTTACCAAAACTGGCTGGAGCAGCAGGGGACGAACGCCGAGGCATTCATCCACGAACGCCGCGGCATTCACATGCAGTAGCCAACGCCACGGCGTTCAACAAGCGAACGCCGCGGCGTTCGAGGCAGCGGGTTGGTCTATAAATACCCCTTTTAACCATTTTTTACCCTAACTCACCTTGGATAGCAGCTGCCACACGAAAATAGAGAGAGAGGGAGCTTAGAAGAGAAGATTGAAGGTCAAAACATGGAGAATTCAACAAGGAATCCTCATCTCTACAAGAATTAGGGAGTTTTTACATATTTGTTTCTTGAATTTGTTCAATCTCCTATGACTTGTATGATTTATATTTGCACTTTTGACATGAATATGAGCTAAACTTGTTTGATTGAGGCCATGGATAGGCCATTTATGTTATTTTGATTGTTGTTTTGTTGGTGTTTATTGGATTAATTTTGGTTTTAGCTATGTATTCAATATTTGATCTCAATGCTACATTTGCTTGATCACCAAGTGTTTGATAAAATGCCTAGGTTAGAGATCGAGAGATAATAACCTAGGGAAGATATAAACATTGAATACCCTATAGTTAAACCGACTAGAGATAGACTCGGTTTCTTTAGGTGGCTTTCCATTCACGTGGGGAATTCCTAGACCTTAAATGCATCCTCGTTAATCGGGTTTTCATATAGAGATATATAGGAAATCGTTACCAAGGGTAGGGTTGCTATGCCAAGAGATTGGGTAGTACGTACGTTAGGGAATTTCGCCTTAGCTAAATCAATCTAATAATCCAATAGAACTTAAATCACAATCGAAATGCATAATTGGTTGAACCATGTGCCTTGATCGCTTCTCTCTATTGTTTCCTCCCTTTATTAGGTGTGACGTTGCCTTAGTTTATTTTCTAGTATTTATTAATTAGTTAATCAACCTTTCTATCGACGGATTTAACTTAGAATTGAGTAATATAGTAGTCTTGGTACTTAGATTATAGTTGTCCCTGCGGATACGATAACCCTGGACTTAGAAATCCACTTTACTACTTACGCGACCTAGTTCTCTTGCTAGGATTTTGTCGTGTCAAGTTTTTGGCGCCGTTGCCGGGGACAACTATGGTATCTAATATTGAGATTCTCTTATTCTTTCTGAGCTTAGATCATTTTTTTTTCTTTCTACTAATTGTTTTGTCTTTCTTTGTGCGAGATTGATCTCATTAGTGCATGACACGTACTAGTGGGATTGGACTAGCAGAGTTGGACCCTGAGATTGAATGCACATTTACTCGAGGGGTAAGACTACAAAGGGAGACTCAACCACAGCAAGCCACGATGGAGACTCCTTATACACACATAGATCCCGCTGTCCTAGCAGAAGCGGTGCGTCGGGAAATTGCAAAGCTTGGCATCCCTCTAAAGCAACCGGAGGTATCTCCACAAATCCTTATGAGGGATTACATGATGCCAAACATTCAAGGAGCAGCTGGGCCAATTGTTTTACCACCTATGGAATCCTATGAGCACACTTACCATCGCGGTTGGCTAAATCATTCAAGATCAACATGGAGTTACAACAATGATGGAATGATGTTTTCACCAGGATTGGTGCATTATTGGGATCCATCATTCGCCTCATCAACCCCAATGAAAATGGAAACCTATGAGCATACTTACCATCCTGGTTGGATAAATCCTGCAAACTCAACATGGAGTTACAACAATGCCTCAGGATTTGACCATGTCTATAGCCTTCCCTCCCAACAATATAATAATTCCTATCAACAAGAGCCAACGATGACATCTACTCTTGAGGACCAGTTGAATGTAGATTGTGCAAGCTCACAAGCTAGCATAAACGAGATGGAAGCTATCATAAAGGAGATGGAAGCTCGTAGAAAGGAGTCAGAAGCTCATAGTAGGGAAGTGGTCATACTAGTCGATCAAGCAATCAACTTATGGAAGGAGAGAGAGTCATGCACCCTAGAGAATCGCACAAAAGAAAGTGAGGCTTCCTTCAATACAGAAGTTGAACAAGCGGTTGATTTAGGACTACAATGTATCCCCCCTATCACTAAAGATTCTCCACCCTCTGTCCTCTCCACATGTAAAGAGGTAATTGATTCCAGTGAAGGTGAGTTGTTTTTAACTACAGGAGTTAATATGGTTATTTGTGATAGCTATGAGGTTTGTAAGCATCCAATTGATTCGAATTTGTCTTTACGCATTGATGCTTTTGATCCTTTTAGTGTTGAGCTTTCTCAGGTTAAAAGAACCAATAGTCTCCTCGAGTCCTACATCATGAACTCTAAGTTTTCCACTTCTATGGGTGAAGAAAAACGGTCATCTACTTGTAACTTGGAGAATAGTCCAAATCATCACTCGGCACAATGGGAAGAAAGAGTGATGGAAGTGGTGATGGACTATGAGAAAGTATTTGAATGGATGATTGCTTGGTCACTACTCATCATATTTTCTAGTAACACCAGGTCCTATTTCATCCTTACTTGGAGAATGAACAAGGCATTCATTCGAAAACCCCCTTGAAATAAATCGTTAAAGTCAAGCTAATGACTTTAAAACAAGCGCTTCTTGGGAGGCAACCCAAGCTTTTTATCGCTTTCTTGTTTTTCCTTTTTGTATTTATCTTGCTTTCTCTCCCGTCTTATTGTTGATGTGATTTTCTAGATATTTCTTTTCTTCAGGTTTTGATCCCAGGATACTAGCCCACCACCGTGCTCACTCCGCATATCTCCATTTCAGAGTTGTAACACTTATCCCTCTTACTTTGCATTTAATTCAGGAACATTGAGGACAATGTTTGATTTAAGTTTGGGGGTACAACCTTACAACCTTGTTGATTTAGAATTCATGAATTGGTGCACCCTTGCATAAGAGCATAATGCGTTTGAATATCTCTACTCTCTCGAAGTCAAAGTCCCTTATTTGTGGTCAACATGTCATATGTTGTGACTTGAAAGCCCTTTTTAGTCATGCTTATATGAATTTTTGAGGATTTAAAACGTTGAACTTTCAATTTTGTTGACTATGAAGTGTGTATTAATGTTGTGAAGTCATAAAATGATTTAGGCCATCTTTCATTGTCATTAGCCTAACATTTTTGCCTTCTCTATATTGCATGATATCTAGACCTTGGTTTGAGCCGTATTGAAAAGAATGGAGTGTGTTAAGCACACTAGAAACCACCATTCGTTTTTATTTCATAAGCCACGACAACCACCTTCTAGCCTAAAAGAAAAACAATGTCTTGCACCCAATCAAGAGAGTTTAGAACTTCATATCATTTGACTTGAATATGGGTAGTCACCTTTTTTTGATTTGAATGTATATGAGTTAGATAGTGATGTTTTGGCTATGTTGGGATATTTGAGGTTTGAAGTATTATGTAAAAAAGAGGATGAAATGAAAACTTGAGCAATGGGCTAAATAGTCGAGAGAGAGAGAGAGATATATGGAAAAAAAACGTGTGCTCTCGACTAGTCTTTGATCTTGGCACTCAATTGGATCATTTGGCTTGGAAATCTGTGTACAACCCGGTATGAAAAGAAACAAGTTTGGGGGTTGTAAGTTGAAAGGCAAAAGAGAGTGAAAAAGGGATACGTGATAAGTTGTGAAAGTTTTTGTAGTCTATATGCGAATTTAGATCGATGATTTTGAGTTATAGGGTCTCTTGACTTAGTCACTTTATCTAAATTTCCCAACCTAGCCATCACCTAGCCTTACGTTACAAGCCGGAAAGACCTTTTGATTGTGACTTTTGCACTTTATACACACCAACAGGTTAACGAATGTTGAATTGTTTCAATGCCTTTACTTTCCAATTGGTTTGCATAATCTTTTCTAAAGTGTGCTCTTGACATGAATATGGATGTGGGAGTTCATGATATAGGGATGGAAACTAAGATTTTGTGAGGTTTTCAAATTGATAAATGTTCAAAGCATCGTGTAGCTTTTCATAATCGTTTGTGAAGGTATAATGCTTGCTCTTATGAATATGAATTGGCAAATGAAAATTTCAATCTTCATGTGTGTGCTTGATTGTATTTGATCGAGGACGATCAAAGCTAAGTTTGGGGGTAGTTGATATATGTTATTTTTACACTAGTTTTCCCCCGTTTATCGACGTAGTTTTGATTGTTGCCTTGATAATTTGATCACATATGATGCTTTGACCCTTGTTTTCTCATATTTTATAGAATAACATAACATTTAGAGGAAAAGAACAAGGATTGAGGGTAAATCATGCATAAAGGTACAAACTGTCTGCGCAGTGCTAGAGTTTATGGAATAGATTTCTCTACCCATGTCCAAATTACACACTTATTATACCAATGGAAATTTAAGAAGCAAAGGTACATTTCTTATGTTGAAGACAAAGATCAGATATGTAGGGAAGGAGGTGAAAACGTCATCGGAAGAGACGTCTTACGATGGAGTTTTCACATTCAGTGACTTGTGAGACACTTTTGTCATCTTTAACGTTTGATTTAGGCCCTAGTGTCTTCTTGAGAGTTGTAGATATTTGTTTTAGGATTCTACAGCATCTTGAATTAGTGTATTCCGACATCGGTAGAGAAAGTTATGCGAAGTTTACCAAAACTGGCTGGAGCAGCAGGGGACGAACGCCGAGGCATTCATCCACGAACGCCGAACTTGACACGACAAAATCCTAGCAAGAGAACTAGGTCGCGTAAGTAGTAAAGTGGATTTCTAAGTCCAGGGTTATCGTATCCGCAGGGACAACTATAATCTAAGTACCAAGACTACTATATTGCTCAATTCTAAGTTAAATCGGTCGATAGAAAGGTTGATTAACTAACTAATAAATACTAGAAAATAAACTAAGGCAACGTCACACCAAATAAAGGGAGGAAACAATAGAGAGAAGCGATCAAGGCACATGGTTCAACCAATTATGCATTTCGATTGTGATTTAGGTTCTATTGGATTATTAGATTGATTTAGCTAAGGCGAAATTCCCTAACGTACGTACTACCCAATCTCTTGGCATAGCAACCCTACCCTTGGTAACGATTTCCTATATATCTCTATATGAAAACCCGATTAACGAGGATGCATTTAAGGTCTAGGAATTCCCCACGTGAATGGAAAGCCACCTAAAGAAACCGAGTCTATCTCTAGTCGGTTTAACTATAGGGTATTCAATGTTTATATCTTCCCTAGGTTATTATCTCTCGATCTCTAACCTAGGCATTTTATCAAACACTTGGTGATCAAGCAAATGTAGCATTGAGATTAAATATTGAATACATAGCTAAAACCAAAATTAATCCAATAAACACCAACAAAACAACAATCAAAATAATATAAATGCCTATCCATGGCCTCAATCAAACAAGTTTAGCTCATATTCATGTCAAAAGTGCAAATATAAATCATACAAGTCATAGGAGATTTGAACAAATTCAAGAAACAAATATGTAAAAACTCCCTAATTCTTGTAGAGATGTGGATTCCTTGTTGAATTCTCCATGTTTTGACCTTCAATCTTCTCTTCTAAGCTCCCTCTCTCTCTATTTTCGTGTGGCAGCTGCTATCCAAGGTGAGTTAGGGTAAAAAATGGCTAAAAGGGGTATTTATAGACCAACCCGCTGCCTCGAACGCCGCGGCATTTGCTTGTTGAACGCCGCGGCGTTGGCTACTGCACGTGAATGCCGCGGCGTTCGTGGATGAATGCCTCGGCGTTTGTCCCCTGCTACTCCAGCCAGTTTTGGTAAACTTCGCATAACTTTCTCTACCGATGTCGGAATACACTAATTCAAGATGATGTGGAATCCTAAAGCAAATATCTACAACTCTCAAGAAGACACTAGGGCCTAAATCAAACGTTAAAGATGACAAAAGTGTCTCACAAGTCACTGAATGAGAAAACTCCATCGTAAGACGTCTCTTCCGATGACGTTTTCACCTCCTTCCCTACATATCTGATCTTTGTCTTCAACATAAGAAATGTACCTTTGCCGCTTATATTTCAGCTGGATCAAAATGTCTTCTTCAAGAGGCTGAATGGGTCGAGGCATATGACTTGAAGCGCCATACTATTGAAGAAATGGTTGCTAGCCTAGCATTGCTCAATCAAGCTATTCATAACAGACGCAAACGCTTTGCTCGTTACTGTCTTGATTCCCATATTCAGCGCCTCAGACCTATTCTATCTTTACCAGATATTCGACAACCTGTTGAAGCATCTCTTCGCCAAGCGCTCGCTGAACTCAGTCAGTCCAAACTTGTTCCAAAATTGAGCAGTGCTCCCAGTGGCGAATCTTCTAGCGCTAACGTGGAAATAGACGCTGAGTAGCGCTAAGAGTTTCTCTTTAATAGAATGAGACTCAGAGATGCTGTGCAACTCTTCGACCGCATATTTACTCAGCACGTTGTCACAGCTTCCGGAGCCTCTATTAATGCCTTCTTAGGCTTCATATTTTTGGATTCCTATCCCCAAGAGTTAAGCGCTCATTATCAGAGGGTAATTGACTTGCTCGAAGGTCATTGCAACCCAGCGCTTACTCAAACTGTTTTGCCCTACTTGGAGGACTACTGCAAGCACTACATTTCTAACATTCCAAACTTGTCTGCAGATAGGTTGCTATTCTTCAGCAAGGAGAAAACCAATGACTCTCTGTTCTTTATTCCAGGGTCAAGCGCCAGGTTAACTCCAATTCATCCTATCAACACTATTGGTCCTATGTGGGTAGCTGCTAGAAAAATCCCTCTTTCTATTTTGGTGCAAGAATTACTCCAGCCCTCTACTTCAGAAAATATCTCTTGGCGGGATGTTATGCCAACGACGGGAATGATTCCTGCAAAAATCACTTCAGAATCATCTCTATTTCCATCGTTGCAGTGGCTCTCGCAATTTCTTTAGCTCTTTTCTTCAACGCCACGTCTTGCAAACTTTGCCATTGAGTATGAGGATACTCTTGTTCCTGTTGTCCACGAAGCGTCTTCTGAGGAGGACGTGGAGACAATCTTCAAGGAAGAAGCCCCTATCAGGGCTCTCATTCCTGCTGATATTTCAAGCGCTTCGGCAGAGACTGCAACTGTTGTTTCGGAGGATCCTCTTGAAAGAGATCCAGCGCGTGGTAAAGTCGTTGCTTCCAAAGAACCTTTGCCCACTCAGGCGCATTCCTCCAGTGACTTTGAAAGCGATGATGATCCGGACGCTCAAGATTTCCGAACAACGGTTAAAAATTCTCTCGCTCATATCTAAGGTTCTTGCTCCCGTATAGAAGAATAAGGGACACAACGTTGTATCAAGTTGAAAAACTTCTCGCCGCTGACATGCGCAATCTAAACAAGCTTACCATTATGATAATGGATAGTGTCACGTCGCTTGTCACCGAAATGCAATTGCAGCCGCTATTGCTGCTCAAGTCGCTCTTCTGATCGATGAGGTTAAGCTCTTGCGCAGAGAAGTATCTAAGCTTCGCTGGTTACAACCTCAACCTCTTGATGCTGATGTCAGGAAGGGGGAAGAGAAAGAAAATTCGCAGTCCAAAGCGTCCATCTCTAAAACAGATAACAAGCACTGGAGATCTACGTTTGAAGAGATAGTGAGCATAAAGAAAATTCTTACTAAGAAGCGAAAGCCTAGATATTATCAAGGCCGGCACTTACTTCCGAACTTGGACGTTGAGTTCTTAGAGAGTATGGGTTTTCACCCATATGCCGGACCGCTTAGAAGACCTATCAACTGGAAATCCACCAAGGATAGAAGACAAGACATTTACCGTGACTTAATCCATGAACTTGGAATCCTACGAGGGATTGGGTGAAAAGGTTGATGGAGCTGAACGAAAGCGCTAGAGAACGAAGACATGACTACAATGAAGTTTAGCATACAACCATGATAGATGTTGATAGACTTCTCCTGGACTTGGCAACTGAAATCTTTCAACAAGAGAACAGGAAGTGACAGAAAAGCTGATCGATTACATTGCTAATTATATTTCTGTTTTTGCTTTCCTTATTTTTCAGCATAATACATGTACGCTTACTTTTATGATAATTGAATGAATGTGTTATTACTGAAACAACTTGTTGATGCTAATCTAACTATAGCTAACTTAACTAACTTTCCAAACGCTAACTTATGATCTCTTGTGACTTTTCTTTGAACTCTTAATCTATAAAAACGTTATACGAGTTAAGGTCTTGACATCATCAAAAAGGGGGAAATTGGTAGGAAATTTCATATTAGATGTTTTGATGATAACAAGATAGGTTTCATGTTAGACCCCAAAGATATGTAAGTTTATATTATTTCTTGAATTTATAGATGAATGGAAAATAACTACTTATTTAAGATTTGGCCACGTTTCAAGTAAAATTAAATCTGTGTCGTAAATTCCATAATAATGGGTGGGAAAATGTGCAAAGATATGGAAATTGCATTGGATAAAGACAAAATATAAAATTTTGGTGTCCGCGGTTACCTTTGCAGTTACTTTTTGCATTTCAAAAGGTTTTGAAATATTCAACGTGAGCTGCACGCGCCTGAAACACACTGTAGTGAAGACACGCACGTTCATTTGCTAAATCGTCATTTAAAAGTAATGAGTACACTTTGGTTTTCTTGAACAAAGATGAGGAATGTCATATCAGCATTAATTGCTTTGACTTTTCCACCTACTCTGTTTAGCGTCAGGTAACACGCTCTTTGAAATTCATTTCTGCAAGGTGCTTAACTGGGAATGAGTTAAGTGTTTAGTTAATTTCGCGAAGATGTTCAGACGCTGAAAGATTTAGTAGCGTCTGAGCAATTTTAATGCAAAAAGGCCAAGTGCTTATGACTAATGCAAGAGAAACATTTTTGGTCAATTTCACCTTTCTAATACAGTTATCCATTGTAAGGTTCCTCCTAAAATTAACAACTTATTAGTGTTTCCTTTGAAAGCATTAAGCATAAAATAAAATTCCCCCTAAATTTTATGCCTATAAATTATGATATTTCGAATGATTAAGCATTTAAATCAATCATACCTAATTCACTTCTTAAAGTGAGAAAGCATTGTTCGTTGAGCGCTTTGGTGAAGATAGCTGCCAATTGTTTTTCTTTACTAATGAATTGAGTTAAATATAATTTACCCCCCTGTGATAGTCGTTATTATTCGAAAACCCCCCTGTGATAAAAAAATTATCAACTTACCCCCTCGTATTTTTAAGAAATATACTCACTGCTTCTTTAAACATATTTTGCCTTTGAATTTTCTTGTGAAGACGAAAATACCCTTGTACTTTGAAAATATTTACACTATATTTAATTTATTTTATTTTATAATTGTTTTTAATTTAATTTAATTTATTTTTTTATTTTTTATTTCATTAATTTAATATTTTAACCATTTTCTATTTATTTATTATTTTTTTCTTTCTTCATCTTCTTCCCCACCACCAACTGCCACCACCGCCGCCGCCTCAACCACCACCACTACCAGTACGCCCAAAACCGCCATTAACATTGGTGAAAAATCCCATCAATGTAAAGTCCAAATATGATTTTCAGATTTGCAAATCTGAAAGCCAACCACCACCACCATCACCACACAAAACCAACTACCGCCGCCGCCGTTTGCTCGCTCAAATCCACAATTGTTGGGTCTTTCCCTGGAGGGGCAGATTGGAGGTTATATTATACTAATAATATATATATATATATATATATATATATATGTTTTCTTCAAATCTGCGAAATTTGCAGATTTGAAGACATCTTCAAAATCTGCAAGTGTTTTTCAGTAACATTTAGATCGCTTTAAGTTTTATGGCCAAACAACACCTCTCTCTTCAATTAATTAATTATCTGTAACGAAATAGAAAAATTTTCAAAAAGAAAACCACGGATCTGCTAAACATATTTATGATGATTGCCACAGGTATCAGCGAATCAAAGGGACAGATTGTTGATGTCAACCAAAAGATTGAACAAGTCGAGCAACAGGGTCAGTGAAAGTAGAAAGGTGATGCTGGAGACAGAAGAGCTTGGTGTTTCACTTCTTCATGATTTACATGTCTTCAAATCTGCAAATTTGGTAGATTTGAAGAACATCTTCAAACCTGCAATTTGCAGATTTGAAGAACAAGAATAGGAGTCCATTTTGCAGAAAAAATCCAAGCTCCTTTGAGCTTCAAATCAAGAATTATTTTGCAGATTCAAATCAAACTCCCTAAATCTTCTTCGCAGAAACCTCCATCTCCAACCTCCTATACACCAACACCACCACCATCATTAAAGCTTATATATATATATACACAATACATGTAGACATATATATATCGGCGGCGGCGGATTGGTGATGCAATTGGTGTGTGTGTGTGTGTGTGTATATATATATATATATATATATATTCATTTTCTAATATCTTTTAAAATTTGAAAATATTAAATTGAATAAATAGATAGGTATTTAATATAAACCATCAGATTTATCTTATGAGATCAATGGTGTTAGATTAGGGATAAATTGGTCTTTCAAAGGCAGAAAAATCACAACCATTCGCACGTTGCGCGAGTGGCGCGCGTAAGGGGGTAAGTTGTACCTTTATTTTTTTTATAGGAGGGTGTTCTGTGAATTTTTTTATCACGGGGGGGCTTTTGAATAATTCCATATATCACAGGGGGGTCAATGGCATTTTGCTCCCAATGAATTGCATTGAGATATCTTTCTGTTGAACATGGTCACGAATAAATGGTATCTAATGTCAATATGTTTGGTTCAGGAGTGAAGAATAGGATTTTGAGTCATGGCTAAAGCGCTTTGGTTATAACAATGAATGGGGGTTGGACCTAGGATTATTCCATAATCTCTAAGTTGTTGTGTCATCCAAAAGATTTGTGCACAACAGCTTCCAGTGGCTACACACTCGGCTTCAGCGGTAGAAGTCACTATAGATTGTTGTTTCTTACTATGCCATGAAATTAACCTATCACCTAGAAATTGACATATACCACTAGTACTTTTATGATCTATTTTGCATCCTGCAAAATCTGTATCTGAGTAACCAATTAGTTCAAAAGGAGAGTCACTTGGATACCACAAGCCCACATTTTTTGTGCCTTTTAAGTATTTAAGGATCTTCTTGGCAGTAATTAAGTGTGACTCTTTAGGGTCAGATTGAAAACGTGTACACATGCATACCGAAAACATAATATCAGGTCTATTGGTAGTAAGATAAAGAAGCGATCTAATGATACCTCTATAGTTAGTGATATCAATTTTCTTCCCATTTTCATCTTTATCTAACTTAAGCATTTTGCTCATTGGAATTTTTGAAGATGATGCATTTTCCATACCAAATTTCTTAATCATATCTCTAGTATATTTTGCATGGTTAATAAATATGCCATTAGGGAGTTGTTTAACTTGTAATCCTAAGAAGAAGGTTAATTCACCCATCATGCTCATTTCAAATTGTTCTTGCATCATTTTTGAAAACTTCTCAGATAGACGCTTATTAGTAGAACCAAATATAATATCATCAACGTAAATCTTGACTAAGAGAATATCTTCATCATTAGTAATTTTAAATAACGTTGTATCAATGCTGCCTTTTGAAAAGCCTTTACCAATAAGGAAGATAGAGAGAGCGTCATACCATGCTCGGGGTGTTTGCTTAAGCCCATAAAGTGCTTTATCTAGCTTGTAGACCATACCCTTACCATGGCTGTTGATGAATCCTAGTGGTTGTTCCACATAAACTTCTTTTTAGAGTTTACCATCCAGTAAAGCACTCTTCACTTCCATCTGATACACCGTAAACTTATTGAACGCTGCATACGCTAGAAACATGCGAATTGGTTCAAGAGGGGCGACAGGAGCATATGTTTCATCAAAATCAATGCCCTCTTCTTGGCAATATCCTTGAGCAACAAGTCTGGCTTTGTTCTTTATCACAATGTCATTCTCATCCATCTTGTTTCTATAAACCCATCTAGTCCCAATATCTCCTTAGTGAGTTGGCCTTGGTACTAGTGTCCAAACCTTACTACGCTAAAACTGATTAAGTTCTTCTTACATGACTTCAATCCAACTAGGATCACTTAACGCTTCATCCACTTTCTTCGGTTCCATTTGAGATAGAAAGCTTGCGAACATGGCCTCATTGAATGTAGCGGCCCTAGTCCTGACAGGCGCTCCAATATCTCTAATTATCTACTCTAGTGGATTATCACGCAGCCATAGTCTATCTGGTTGAAATGGGTTAAGAGGTTGAACAGGCGTTTGGTTCACTTGCTCAGACGCTTGACTATCCTCTTGCATAGGCGCTTCAAGTTCATAGATCTTACTTGGCTCTTGATGATCACTCTCTTCATGATCATCAGCATATCTTACATTGTTATCTGAAATAACCTCACGAGTAATCTTAGGAGGAGGCACTAAGATCTCATCATCGTCGTCACTATCATCATCAATGGTATTTTGATAGTTGATGACACAGATCTTCAACTCCTACATCATTCACATTAACCTTACTCGGTTCTTGGTGAGCATCATCAAAAAACAACATGAATAGATTTCTCAACCTTCGATTTGATCATATTTAAGATGTGAAAATTATTTCCATTCTTGGCGTAGCCTAGAAAGATTCCCTCGTCCGCTTTAGGATCAAATGTATTTAGGTTTTGGGATCCATTATTATGAATAAAGCATTTATAACCAAAGGCGTGAAAGTATGAAATATTTGGCTTACGTCCCTTCCATAGTTTATATGACGTTTTCCCATACTGTTTGTTGATCAAGCAACAGTTTTGAGTGTAATAGGCAGTGTTGATCGTTTCGGCCCACAACCTAGGAGCAAGCTTGAACTCTGCTAACATCGTCCTAGCAGCTTCCTTGAGTGTTCTGTTCCGGCGCTCAGCAACACCATTCTGTTGGGGAGTTCTGGGAGCTGAAAACTCGTGATGTATTCCATTCTTTGCACAAAACTTCTCGACAACCTTGTTAGTAAACTCAGTACCGTGATCGCTTCTTATTCTTGCAACCTTAAGAATTTTCAATGTTTGAAGTTGTCGAATAAGCGTTGTTAACTTGTCACATGTCTCATCTTTGAATGAAAGAAATTCCACCCAAGTAAATCGAAAGAAATCATCTACTATCACCAAAGTATACTTTTTACCGCTTACGCTTATAGTTTGAATAGGTCCAAATAGATCAATGTGAAGTAGTTCAAGTTTCCTAGAGGTAGATAGATGAAGCTTTCTCTTGAAAGATGATTTAACTTGTTTTCCCATTTGACAAGCGTCACAAAGGCGATCCTTGTGAAGTGATCCTTTAGGTAATCCCTCTACAAGATTTATCATTATAAGTTGAGAGATTGTCTTAAAGTTGAGGTGATTCATTTTTCTATGCCATAACCAACCCGTTTTAGATTCATTTTGACTCTTAGCAACAATGCATGTTGGGTTGTTATCAATTGTTGAACCCCGATTTACTAGATACACATTGTTTGTTCTTTTACCTTTTAACTTAGTAGATTTAGTCTTAGCGTCATTTATATAGCAACAGTCGCTTGAGAATTTGACTTCAAAGCCTTTATGACATAATTGACTTATGCTTAATAAATTATGCTTAAGACCCTCAACACAATAAACAACACTTATCATGATATTCCCCCTATGCACAGTATCTATACCTTTGGTTTTACCTTTGGAGTTGTCACAAAATACAACCTGAGGACCATTGGTAGCTTGATAGTTGATCAGAAGATCCTTGGAGCCTGTCATGTGCCTTGACGACGCACTATTGATGTATCGGCTCTAGCTTTAGGTACCTGCAATGAAAAGGGAAGTGCTATTTCTGTTTAGGTACCCATTGTTGCTTGGGTCCTTCAACATTAGTAGGATTTTTAGTTTGAACTAGAACTTTAGGAACCCATATTTGCTTAATCTCCATTGCAGGAGGATTAACCTTCTTGGGTTTCACAGTGTATTGTGTGTGCGTTTTGTTCACCTTGTGTTGTGTGTGAGTTTTGGGTGCATAATAATATCCTCGATTATAATAGTAATCATAATCATAGTCATAGTCATAATCATCATAGTACCGATAATATGATCTAAACCGTTGTAGATATTGACGCTGGTATTTCCTTGGTGCTGGCTTAGGGTGCACTTTTGGTGCTGGAGGCTTAGCGCTTGATTCACTGGTAGAAGGTTTCTCCTTAGCCTTTTGAGCATTTGGATGAACCTTTCTTTGTGAATCATTTGCTTTCGCCTTTCCCTTGCCTGAGTCAGCTTTGGCTTTCTCATTTGGCCTCGTACCATTGTCGCTTGGTTCAATAGGTGTTTGACTTTTTGAACCCTTCTCAACAAAAAATACACCCTTTTCTTTGTTGTTTGCCGTTACATTAGATTTGTTTGGTTGTTTACTGAATTTATTACATCCTAAACCAGTCTTTTCACCAAATAGTTTTGTTACTTTAGTCACATTGTCTAGATTTCTTGATGCTTTGGACAATGATGAGATGAGCTGCTCTGATTTAGCAAGTTTAGCAATCAGCTCAGCTTCTCTCTTGACTATTATATCAAGATCACTTTTTAGATTGATTATATCACTCTCAATTGATTTTTTCTTCTCAATGCATTGTTGCTGAACTTGCAACTCTGCCTTGAGCATCACATTATCACTTTTGAGCGATGAAATGATATCGAATTGATTTTGATATAATTTAGCGGCATCTTGACAATCATTATAATATTCTTTGACTTTGTTAAGTAATTCTTCATAAGAGAGAGGATAAGATATCTCAGTGTTTAACTCAGGGAATGCTTCATCATCTCTGGCCATGAGAAAAATAAGCGTTGAGTCATCCACTGGCTCATCATCATCACTGCTCTCCTCTTAAGACTCCAAAACTTCAGGTGCAGACGCTGATTCTAATTCCGCTAGCAAACCTTGTTGGTGAAGGTTGCTCCTGAATTGGTTTCTATCCAAGTAATCCTGCCTTGAGGGCTTAGATACGTTTGGATAAGGGCAATTTACCTAGTGGTGCTCTGGTTTCCTGTAATTATAGCAAAGATTAGTTTTCATCTTTTGTTCATTTTTTAACCTTGCAGTTTGTGGTTTTGAGACCACAGGCGCTGAGAGATTCTGAGTTGGAGACGCTTGATATTGAATCAGCGTTGAAGGAGAAGGTGCAGAATATTGAGGCGCTTGATACTGTTATTGAACTGGAGCAGGCGCTTGATATGAACTCTGTCCTTGATGCTTAGGGCTATTTCCTTTCTTTTTTTATCTTAGGAATTTTCTGAATCTGTTCAACAGCGCTAGTTCCTCATTCTCACTGATATTCAAAACCTTTCCCTTGTTACCTGATTTACCCTTGATTGATGCTTTAAGCGCTCCAGACTCAATCACCGGACTGCTCACAACATCACTGGCTGAATTTAACTCAAACTCAAATGCTTTAAGTTCTGAAAATTCATCTTCTGGACTTAGAAAATCAAACATGTTCGATTCTCTCATTGTTGTTGTCTTCATCAAAAATCTACTACGTATACTTCTAAAATCTTAACCACCATTTCGCTGTCTTGTAAGTCCATTCCCAAAGATGTAAGTTCCGTAACAAGAGATGTAAAATCTTATGTCCAATTGCTCTAGCATCTCGTTAGGCAACATCTTAAAACCGTTAAACTTTTCCTTTACAATTGAAAGTTTGTTCTCTTTAATCTGTGCTGAACCACCACAAATAGTAGCCAACTTATCCCATATTTCCTTAGTAGTATTACACGACTTTATCTTGTTGAATAAGTTTTCATTATCACCAATAGGCGTATATAGAGCGTTACGCCCAACATTGTCCAAATTCGCTCTTCGACGCTCATCTGGAGACCATTCTTGCTTTGGCTTTTCCACATAGCCATCCGGAGTTTCTTCTGTGGCTCCAGATGCTCTAGTGATAACCTTATATATATGAATAGGTCCATCTGAAATAATATCGCACATATCATCATCACATGAACAAAGTGTTGGTCCCAAGTGGCATACGAAAGGGTCTAGAAGGGGGGGTTGAATACACCCTGAAGTCTTTTTCGACTTCAAAAAGATTCGTATTAAAAAGGATTTTGGACGCTTGAAAAGTAGACGCTTGACTGAGCGTTCACTTGAAATATAGACGCTTAGGCTAAGCGTCTGATGAAGACTGTTTTTAGAAAGTTAACTTAGACTTCAAGATTTGAATACTTTAACCAAGTAGGTTTAAGCGTTCAGTTTTTTAATCAGTGTTAGCACAGCATAATGATTTTTGTAGTCTTCCTTTTTAAAAGGCTTTAGCGTCACAGAAAGTGTATTTAGTTGCTTAGCGTTTGATTAAGTTTTACTTGATCAGTTTATGATATGACAATATGAAAAACTGAATGTAAAGTAAAGAACACAATATTTGTAAGGTTCGTTGGGTGGTGTAATCCCAACTACGTCCTTCTTCTCCTTGAACACTTGGAGCCAATCCACTAAAATGATTCTCAAAGAATCACACAAAATCTTCTACAAATTAGGGAGAGATGGATCTTGATGACTTGAGCTCCTTGATCACACAGATTTCTGCTCCAAATCACTTCAATCACCTTGCTTCTTTCACCCAGAAATATGGAAAGTATCCAACTTCGACTTCACACAGATCGCGAGGCTTGGATAGGGGTTCTTTTTAAAAGGTTTGTTTGATTTTGATAAAGTTCAAACAATTAGGAATATCTCAGTAGTAATGTGGGTTTCTCTGAAGAGAATGTTTGAGATATTGGTTGACAGTCTCAGGAATTTGAAGAAAAGCAAAGAGAATGTTTCCTTGAAAATTTTGGCTTTTCTGAGATTGTAAGGAACGAGACTTCAATGCAATAGCAATTCAACTTGATAATTGTTCTCTCTGTATTTTTAGCTTGTTGTTGAAGTCCTATTTATAGGCATTCTTGGAAAAAGTGTCCGTTTGACACATGCATGAGCGCGTGTCTCCCACTTCCGTTAGTGAACTACTTTTGTCCTTTTTCCTGAAAATCTGCTGTACAAAAGTTGGTGCTGCAGTCTTTGAATAGTTGATAGTCCAATAGGGTGGCTTCTCCGTACATCTGAAAGTGCTTATCACATTTAATGCTCTTATCAGCATTTACTGCATTTGAATTAAATGCCCGTTGGCACTTAATGCATTAAGAATATTTGCATTAAACTCCTTCTGGACTTAGAAATAAATTCAGGTGAAATCAGTCATTGATAGACGCTTATTCAACCTTGAATCACTTCTATCCTATAAGGTGACGCTTGGTGTAGCTAATCATTCTAGACGCTTGGAATCTTCATCTTTATTCAGACTTCAGGCGCTTGAGTCTTCAAACTTTACTTCTGATAAACTCACTCAGAACATATCAGACGCTCAGTTTAACACAACTTAACCTAACAACCTAAAATAAAAACAAAAACAAAGCCTATTACAAATCTAACGCTTCAAAGCTGAAAACAAACTTACATACTTTGGGGTCTAACAAAAAGTCTTAATTGTCATCATCAAAACATCTAACATGAAATTCCTAACAATTTCCCCCTTTTTGATGATGGCAATTGATAGGAGTCGTTTATGCACATGTTCTTAACCCTCTTAATGACAATTTAGGTCTTTTTATAGCTTGAATTGTGCATCTTGTATGTGTAATCTGTGTATTGAGTGAATTCAGGGACTAAGCGACGTTGCACGGAGAAAAGGGCCAAAGTCGGTGTATTGAACGTTGTTCTTTAAGATGCTTCGCAGATCAGCGCCCAAGCGCAAGAGTCTCCACACCTAGGCGCCATCTGAATACACAAGGCAGAATGCTTCGCAGTCTCACGCCCAGGCGCCACATACTTCACGCCTAGGCGCGAGATTTCCCACGCCCGAGCGCCAGTAAATCCACGCCTGGGCGCCCCTTGACTTTTGCCTCAAGCCAACAGTGCCACGTAAGCCGCGCCTAGGCGCTGATCCACCCGCGCCTGGGCGCCGTTGTAACCGTTTTTGAAATCTGTAAATTGAATTTTTGAGTTGAAGTTGTGGGTTCGAAATCTGGGTTTGTGGAGGCATTTTCTGGGTTTTGAGCCATCATTTCATCTACTTTGAAGGGCAAGAAAGAGATAGGAGCTAAGGATTGAAGTTCAAAAGCAAGGATCCATCATCAATCAATTGAGGGAGTTTTAATTGCTTGCATTTACATGTTTATTTCCATGAGTATGTATATGTTCGTATTAGATTTTCTTAAAGCCTTGATGAGAGGCTAAATTGTAGTACTAAGGCATGTGAAGGCCTATTTTACAAATCAATATATGTAAAGTGAATTTTCTTATTAATTCACTTATTGCTTTGTGTGTTGATTTTGTGCTTTTATCACAATCATATGCTTGATCACCATATGCTTGCTATTGTGCCTATTCTATCCATTCGAAAGAACATAGGTTAGGGTGCAACAAGAATCAACACATCATCCGAAACTAATGTGGAATTGCCCCTAGAAATAGGTAAAGATTTTCGGGTGTTGTTAGCCGAATTTATCCGGGGAAACTCTAGAACATTAATGCGTGGTTATTGATTAGATTCTCAGATAGATATATTTAGAGAACCGTCAATTAATCATAGGATTATTATGAGCCGAGACATCGGGTAATAGTTAACTAAGGAGTTTCTACCAAAGCAATAGGAGTCTAATAATTCGAAGAGTAGCTCACGTATATTGATGAGTAGATTAGGTTGTAGCATGTGCCTTAGTCGTTTTATCACTCTTGAGATTTAATCTATAGCCCATTTCTCTTTTGTTCTTCGCTTGCTTACTCATTTTATTGCAATTTACTTTTGTCCATTTTCATTAATCATAAACTAAAATACCTAGTCGTTGTGGTTCGACAACCCGGACTTTTTGTCCACTTTTATTACTACGCACGACTAGTATACTTGCTACCAAGCACGTTAGGTATTAGCGTGTCAGCAATACTTACTCTTTTATAGTTCAAGAGTTAGACAGCCAAAAATAAAAGTTAGTTTAGATTAGATAAGGTTAGTTAAAGTTAGTTACGCTTCAACGAGATGTTTCAGCTGAAAAATGCATTTTATATATATCAAAGATTATAAGCATTTTTACAACTAAACAAACAAAATATAAGAGACAAGAATATAGATAATGCAAATAAAAAAGCTTTAATGACTTGATCTAACTTTGTATCGCTTGGGCATTTCAGCCCGGATAGCTTCAGTCAGATTATCTTCCAAGGTCATCATCGCTTCATGATCTCTGTTGATTATGAGCTTATTTTCTTCTTGTTGTCTCTTTTTGAAAGAAGTAAAGTGTTTATCCTAATCAGTTGGGTCAATACCAATATACCTTAGGCAAATTCTGAAAGTTCGGATGAAGTCAGACATCTACCTCTCTTCAGCTAAAATTCTTGGATCTGAAGGTTCTGGAATAGATGCTCTTTGAAGAGGGTGTCAAACTATTCAAGCAGTGCCCGAGAAGGTATTGGTATATTTGGATACAGTGCTCGTGGAGGATCTCTTAGCGTTCTACTAGGTGCTCCAGCAGAATCACTTACTCCAACAGCAGTTATCCAAGAAGGGAGACTTAGCGCAGAAGGAGAAGGTAAAACTTGAGGTAAGACTTGGCGCTTAGGAGGCGGAGGCTCTTGAGCTCTTGAACTATACGCTTTCCTCTTTTCTCCTTTCTTCTTCTCTTGCCCCTTATTGCTATCATCAGATTGGAGAAAATGTTCTGTAAGTAAACTGACCTGATGAGCAATCTGAGACATAGAGTCTGTAATATCGTCCAAGCGCTTGTCGAAGCGTTCCTGCAATGCGAGGAGCTTGGCGCTGGTAGCATCATTCAGAGATGTCTCTAGGGTGTCGAGGCACTTTTCAAATGCTTCTTTTATGGATAGTTGGTTGGCGTGATTAGCATCATGCATTTCTTGAAAAGTTTGTTGCACTCACCAACAGCCGCTTGAACTGAACTACGCATATGAGCAATTTGAGCGCTCATAACGTGAGACTCAATTTTTGCTAAATCTTCTTTAATCTAGTGGAGAGATTCTTCATTTTGAGTAGCTTGAGCACTGATATCCTCCAAGATGAATTTGAGCAAAGGACCAAAAGATTGACTCGCATCTGATTGAACCCCTTGAGGAGCCGGTTGCTTGAACCTAGATGAGTGTTTGAGAGAGTCAATGGGAACTTGATACTCTGGATCAAAGACAGTATCTCGTACGTCGAGAGAGAGATCCTCAGCAATATCACCAGTAACGAGTTCAGGAGCGTCAGGAATATCCTCTGGTTGAGATGCTTGAACTGGTTCTTCAGCAGACGCTGGAATACTTGCAACTTCAGAAGTGTACTCTTCAACTAACTTAGCAGGCGCTTCCTCAAGCACTGACTCTGTTTGGCAAAAGTCATCGAAGTGGAAGTTCCAATTTGCTTAATCGGCATAAGAAGTGGATGCAGATTCCAAAAGTGCGGAGAGTTGGGTTCTTGAAAAGTAAGTACCAAAAATGAATGTGCGAAGAGGACTATCAATGGCCCTGATGTGCATGGGACCAATGATATCAAGCACATGATGCGGAAAGACTTTGGACGACGCTTGACAAATAGAGAAAATGGAATCTAGAGAGTAATTTCTAGAAAATCTAATCAAGCAGTCAGAGGGAAGAGACTTGAGACGCTGATCGTCAGACACGTAAGCAGCATAGTACTCTTCTAAATATGGATAGATCGCTTGAGCTAGTCCCTGATTTCTTTCTAGCAATGAGAGGACAAACTCATAATGATGGAGTACCTCTTTACGGATAGAAGGGAGCAGTGGATATCCTCGAAATGAATTGATGACGGAGCCGTTCCATTGTCTGAGATTGGCAGTGAAGATTTTGTCGAAATGAGATAATGGAGTCATAATCTTCACCATCAAGTTAAAATTATCTTCGCAGTGGCTTGGAGCAAAATTCAGGCTAGTAATTTGAGTACTGCCGTTGGTAGATGCTTGAGCGTTGAAATGTAGAGGAGTAATGGACAGTCTGTGAAGCTCTTGACGTAGACATTGTTCAATTTGATGTCTAATTAGAGGGAGCTTGAGAACAGGTCCAACTCTCTGTTGACGCTTCTTCAGGCAATACTTGGCGAAATGACGCTTCTTGTCATGCATGCCTATGCCAAATAAATGGGGAGCTTGAACTAACTCTATGAATGTATATTGATGACCCATATACGCTTCAACCCAATTGACTTCATTCATACATTAGTCTGTGCCAGCGTTGACAATAGCTCTAATGCCTTCATGGTGAATATCTCTGATAGATTCAAATCGATATCTATCGGTCTGATAGTTAGCATTCCAGACGCTATCAAAATATGCATAAGCTTTAGTCTGGATCAGATCTGTGAAAGATTCAAGATGCTCACTAGCATGAATTGCTTTATTTTTCCATAGGCGAAGTGGATTGAGAAAGTGTGTGTAGCCTTCTCGGACTATTGGCAATATGAGGAAAGTGTGTGTAGCCTTCTCGGTTCAAGACTGCCTCTAATGGATTGAGAAAGCTAGGGCGAAGTGGCTCATACACACGAATATTGTAGTCTCTGAGAGTAAAATTTGTAGGCTTGCTGTAGCCATAGTCGAGGTAATACGCCAGATCCACATCACATCTAGGAGTTGTTCCTCCTTGTCTGTCTTGTTGAAGAATGAGAGAGGATGGTATTTGACCAGGAGTTTTTTGTAGTTGAATGGCCATATAATATTTCCTCTCAATTTCTGTCATCTCAGTGTTAAACACTATATCCCTTATTTTATTGTCGATGTCAATCAGCAGGGCAATCTCATTCTCAGCAGCAATATATCTGTCTTCATTATAGCCGGCAGGAATGAAATCTTCTTCGAGTGCTGGGGGCATGTAGTTGATTGAATGATCAATCGTCTTCAGCGTGTCTAGTTGGAAGAAGTGCCTTGGCTTTGTAACGTCTTCAGCAACGCTCTTAACCTTCTGAGCGTGCCTCTGTTATAGATGGAACAGGGATTGATGATTGAATCTCTTTGGAAGCAGGTTCCTCAGTTTCAATTTCAACAGCTTCTGTGGCTTGAGCGCTTGAGCGGGAGGAGCAGCAGCTGGTTCATCGAATTTAATTTGTTTGATGATTCCTTCCATCTTCCTCCGCTTGAGAGGTAACTTGTCCTGTGCATCCTCATCAATTTCTTCATCATTCTTCTGAGGAGCAGGAACAGCGTGTGCCTTGGGTTTTCTAGGAGCCCTCTTCTTGGTAGCAGTCGGACGCTTCACGGCTTCCTCTTGAGCAGGATGCTCAGCCTCTTCATCAGACGCTTCACGTACAGTCTGATGCTCAGAAAGTGGCTTAGCAGCACCACCAACTTTGGGAGGATTGAATAGATTGGTCAGAATCCTTCTTCCCAAAAACTTGGTCTTATTCAACGGGAGTCCAGATGAGTAAACACAGTCTGATCTGTACAGAAGGTCACTCAAAAAAAGCACATATGGTTTATTTGGGGTGTTCAGACAGTCCCTAAACCTTCCGAAGATGTACTCACTCCAGTTGATTTCGATAGAGAAGAGTATCGCTGTCATCATCTGAAATTGTGTGGGGTTGACCTTATCAAAAATGCCCACTCTGCATTCAATAATCTTACTACAGAAATCAGCCAACAGACGGTTTTGTGATACCAAATCTTTCTTTTCAAAGTGCTGGGTGTAGGGTACATCATCGTAAGCCCTCATAATCATCCATGCTTCCTTGATTTGTGCCAGAGTAATACTATCCAGTGCATTACCCGCATTGGGAAGTTTAAAGTTCTTTGCAATGGATGCAGCAGACAACACAAAATTCCTAGGTGCCTCCTTCTTGGACATAGGGAGAAGGCAAGAGATAGATTTCTTGTCCTCCGAGAGTTTAGCAGCCCTCCAAAAAGTGTCAACCTCAATCGGAAAGAAATATGAATATTGCGTTAAGAAATTCTTCAGCCCGGCCTTTGAAACTGTGTCCATCATTTCATGTAGGTTGATCTGGGGTTGATCATACAGGAATTTTCAGTCGACAATAAGGCCTTCAGTAACCTTGATGATAGACTCGGCAGAAGCAGACGAAGCTTTCTTTGGTGCCATTTGTGAAAGTAGAGTGAATTGAGATTTTCTTTTCTTTTGAGAGAGAGAGAGAAATTTGCAGAAATCTTTGAGTGAAAGTGAATGATTTTTCTGCAGAAATTGTGTTTTAAATGACACAGTAAAGAATTTTGAAACTTGTGTTCTCTAGTCTCTGTAGGATTTAAACACGTGTAAAGACTTTTTAATCTCAGTCATAAATTCATTAACTGCGGACGCGAGTTTTGTGTAAGAGAGAGAAGTTACATTTGGTAATTCCCATATACAAAGATTTGACATCCGAGTTAAAATTAAAAAAAAATGTTTGGCATTTTCAGAGTGTAGCACACGCGCCTGATGGTACACTGACACGTACACAAACACGTGCTATCACTAAACCGTCATCTTAAAAGTTTTGATTAGCCGCCAGTTTGATGTGATAGAAGCGTGCGAGTAGAGTACAAAATAAACTTTTGAGTCTACCCACTACTTCAAAAAGCTTGTAAAATTTATGCATGACTTTAAAAGAAATTTTATATTAAGTGTTGAATGGAATTGGTTCCACGCTTAACTGATATCACTGGTTGATATATCATTAGAAGATTAGACGCTTAGGATTGAAAGAATTTTTTTATGTTTGAGCGTCCAATATTTTATGCATAAGTAATACTGAGCGTTGATGATCATGCATCTGAAAATTTTTAACATTGACGCTTGCAGTTATGGTCAAGTACAACTTTAAGGTTCCCCCTAAATTTGATAACTTGTACTAATAAACAAAAACTTCTTTTAGACATAAATCAAGTGGATTCCCCCTAAATTATATGTCTAATAGAGTATGATGCAAAATAATTAAGCTTTTAAATCAATCATACCTAATTCACTTCTTAAAGTGAGAAAACGTTGTTCGTTGAGCGCTTTGGTGAAGATATCTGCCAATTGTTTGTCAGTTCCAATAAAGTGCATGGAGATATCTTTCTTTTGAACGTGGTCATGAAGAAAATGGTATCTAATGTCAATGTGTTTGGTTCTGGAATGAAGAACAGGGTTTTAAGTCATGGCTAGAGCGCTTTGGTTATCACAATGAATGGGGGTTGGACCTAGGATTATTCCATAATCTCTGAGTTGTTGCCTCATCCATAACACTTGTGCACAACAACTTCCTACAGCTACATACTCAGCTTCGGCTATGGAGGTAGCTATGGATTGTTGTTTCTTACTATGTCATGAAACTATCCTATCACCTAGAAATTGACATGTACCACTAGTACTCTTACGATCTATTTTGCAACCTGCAAAATCTGCATCTGAGTAACCAATTAGTTAAAAAGGAGAGTCCCTTGGATACCATAATCCCACATTTTGTGTGTCTTTTAGGTATTTAAGGATCTTCTTAGCAGCAATTAAGTGTGACTTTTTAGGATCAGCTTGAAATCGTGCACACATGCATACCGAAAACATAACATCAGGTCTACTAGCAGTAAGATAAAGAAGTGATCCAATGATACTTCTATAATTAGTGAAATCAACTTTCTTTCCACTTTCATCTTTATCTAACTTAAGCGTTTGGCTCATTGGAATTTTTGAATATGATGCATTTTCCATACCAAATTTCTTAATCATGTCTCTTGTATATTTAGCTTGGTTAATAAATATGCCATTAGGGAGTTGTTTAACTTGTAATCCTAAGAAAAAGGTTAATTCACCCATCATGCTCATTTCAAATTGTTCTTGCATCATTTTCAAAAATTTCTCACACAAACGCTTCAACATAAATTTGGACTAAGAGAATATCTTCGTTATTGGTAATTTTGAATAACGTTGTATCAACACTGCCTTTTGAGAAGCCTTTACCAATAAGAAAGATAGAGAGAGTGTCATACCATGCTCGGGGTGCTTGCTTAAGCCCATAAAGTGCTTTGTCTAGCTTGTAGACCATACCCTTACCATGATTGTTGATGAATCCTGGTGGTTGCTCCACATATACTTCTTCTTGGATTTTACCATTCAGGAAAGCACTCTTCACGTCCATCTGATACACCATGAACTTGTTGAACGCTGCATACGCTAGAAACATGCGGATTGCTTCAAGACAACCGACAGGAGCGTATGTCTCATCAAAATCAATACCCTCTTCTTGGAAATATCCTTGAGCTACTAGTCTGGCCTTGTTCCTTATCACAATGCCATTCTCATCCATCTTGTTTCTATAAACCCATTTAGTCCCAATAACTCCTTGGTGAGTTGGTCTTGGCACTAGTGTCCAAACCTTATTTCGTTCAAACTGATTAAGCTCTTCTTGCATGGCTTCAATCCAACTTGGATCACTTAGCACTTCATCCACTTTCTTAGGTTCCATTTCAGATAAAAAAACTTGCGAACATAGCCTCATTGAACGTAGCGGCTCTAGTCCTAACAGGCGCTTCAATATCTCCAATAATTTGCTCAGGTGGATGATCACACAGCCATAGTCTATCTGGTTGGAAAGGGTTAAGAGGTTGAACAGACGCTTGACGATCGGACGCTTGACTATCCTCTTGCGTAGGCGCTTCAAGTTCACAGATCCTTGTTTGCTCTTGATGATCACTCTCTTCATGATCATCAACATTTCTTACAGTATTGTCCATATTAACCTCACGAGTAATCTTAGGAGGTGGCACTGAGATCTCATCGTCGTCGTCACTGTCATCGTTAATGGTGATCTTAGACGCTTGCTGACATAGATCTTCAACTCTTACATCATTCACATTAACCTTACTCGGTTCTTGGTTAGCATCATCAAAAACAACATGAATAGATTCCTCAACCTTCGATTTGATCTTATTTAGGATGCGAAAATTCTTTCCATTCTTGGCGTAGCCTAGAAACATTCCCTCATCCGCTTTAGGATCAAATGTCTTTAGACTTTGGGATCCATTATTATGGATAAAACATTTTGAACCAAAGACGTGAAAATATGAAACATTTGGCTTACGTCCCTTCCATAAGTCATATGGAGTTTTCCCATGCTGTTTGTTGATCATGCAACGGTTTTAAGTGTAACAGGCAGTGTTGATTGCTTCGGCCCAAAACCTAGGAGCAAGCTTGGATTCTGCTAACATTGTACTAGCGGCTTCCTTGAGCGTTCGGTTCTGGCGCTCAGCAACACCATTTTGTTGGGGAGTTCTGGGAGCAGAATACTTATGATGTATTCCATTTTCTGCACAAAACTTCTCAACAATCTTGTAAGTAAACTCAGTACCGTGATCGCTTCTTATTCTTGCAACCTTAAGATTTTTTAATATTTGAAGTTGCCGAATAAGCGTTGTTAACTTGTCACATGTCTCATCTTTGGATGAAAGAAATTCCACCCAAGTAAATCGAGAGAACTCATCTACTATCACCAAAGTATACTTTTTACCGCTTACACTGATCGTTTGAACAGGTCCAAACAAATCCATGTGAAGGAGTTCAAGTATTCTAGAGGTAAGATAGATGAAATTTTCTCTTGAACGATGACTTAACTTGTTTACCCATTTGACAAGCGTCACAAAGGCGATCCTTGTGAAATGGTCCATTTGGTAATTCCTCTACAAGATTTTGGCTTATAAGTTGAGAAATTGTTTTGAAGTTGAGGTGATTCATTTTTATATGCCATAACCAACCCATTTTAGATTCATTTTTAGCAACAAAGCATGTTGGGTTGTTATCATCTGTTGAACCCCAATCTACCAAATATACGTTGTTAGTTCTTCTACCCTTCAATTTAGTAGACTTAGTCTTAGCGTCATTTATATAGCAACAGTCACTTGAGAATATGACGTCAAAGCCTTTATCACAAAATTGACTTATGCTTAATACATTGTGCTTTAGACCCTCAACATAATAAACATCACTTATCATGATGTTCCCCCTATGCACAGTACCTATACCTTTGGTTTTACCTTTGGAGTTGTCACCAAATACAACCTGAGGACCATTGGCAGCTCGATAGTTGATCAGAAGATCTTTGGAACCAGTCATGTGCCTTGACGATCCACTATCGAAGTACCACACAGATGTATCGGCATTTGCTCTAGGTACCTGCAATCAAAAGTGAAGTTCTATTTCTGTTCAGGTACCCATTGTTGCTTGGGTCCTTTAACATTAGTAACATTGTTAGTTTGAATTAGAACTTTAGGAACCCATATTTGCCTGGTCTTCATTGTAGGAATACTGGCCTTTATGGGTTTCACAACGTGTTGTGTGTGCTTTTTGGGTGTATAATAATATCCTTGATTATAACGGTAGTCATAATCATAATCATCATAGTATCGATAATATGATCTTGACTGTCTTGGATATTGACGCTGGTATTTCCTTGACGCTGGCTTGGGTTGCACTTTTAGTGCTGGACGCTTAGCGCTTGATTCACAATGGTCAGACTTATCTTTAGCCTTTTGAGCGTTTGGATAGACCCGTCTTTGTGAATCATTTGCCTTAGCCTTACCCTTGCCTGAGTTAGCTTTGACTTTCTCATTTGGCCTCTTACCATTGTCGCTAGGTTCATTTTGTGTTTGACCTTGTGAACCTTTCTCAACAAAGATAACACCCTTTCCTTTGTTGTTCGCCGTAACATTAGATTTATTAGATTGTTTACTGAGTTTATCGCATCCTAAACCGGTCTTTTCACCAAATAATCTAGTTACTTCAGTCACATTATCCAACTTTCTAGAAGCTTTTGATAATGATGAGATGAGCTGCTCTGATTTAGCAAGTCTAGCGATCAAATCAGCTTCTCTCTTGACTATTATATCAAGATCGCCTTTTAATTAAATAATTTCACTTTCAAGCGATTGGTTCTTCTCAATGCACTCTTGCTGAACTTGCAACTCTACTTTGAGCTTTACTTTATCTCTTGTGAGTGATGAGATAATAGCGAGATCATTTTGATATTTTGGCAGCTTCTTGACATTCATTGTAGAGTTCTTTGACTTTGTCAAGTAATTCATCATAAGAGAGAGGAATAGATAATTCATTGATTACCTCAGGAGACGCTTCATCATCTCTGGCCATGAGACATATGAGCGCTGAGTCATCTAATGGCTCATCATCATCACTACTCTCCTCTGATGATTCTAAATCTTCAGGTGCGGATGCTGGTTCTGATTCTGCTAGCAAACCTTGTTGACGAAGGTTGCTCCTGAATTGGTTTCTATCTAAGTAATACTGCCTTGAGGGCTTGGATACGTTTGGATAAGGGCAATTTACCTGGTAGTGCCCTGGTTTCCTGCAATTATAACAAAGATTATTTTTCATCTTTTGTTAAGTTGTTGACCTTGCAATGTGTGGTTTTGAGACCACTGGAGCTGAGAGATTTTGAGTAGACGCTTGGTACTGAACAGGCGCTTGGGGTGAGGGAACAAAATACTGAGGCGCTTGAAACTGTTGTTGCATCGGAGAAGGCGCTTGATATGAACTTTGTCCTTGATTATTGAAACCTTTTCCTTTCTTTTCATATCTCAAGAACTTCCTGAATCTATTCAGCAAAGCCAACTCTTCTTCTTCATTGATATCGAAATTCTTTCCTTTATTGCCCAATTTGCCTTTGATTGATGCTATAAGCGCTCCAGATTCAATTACTGGACTACTCACAACATCACTAGCAGAATTCAACTCGAACTCAAATGCTTTGAGCTCTGAAAAGGAGTCTTCTGAAGTTAGGAGATCCAACATATTTGATTCTCTTATAGCAGTTGTCTTCATCAAGAATTTACTTGGTAAACTTCTAAAGATCTTAACTACCATTTCTCGATTCTGCAAATCCATTCCCGATGATGTAAGTTCTGTAACTAGAGCTGTAAATCTTATATCTAATTGCTCTAAAGTTTCATTGGGTAGCATCTTAAATCCGTTAAACTTTTCCTTGGCAATGGAAAGTTTGTTCTCTTTAATCTGTGCTGAACCACTACAAATTGTAGCCAACTTATCCCATATTTTTTTAGTGGTTTTGCACGACTTGATCTTGTTGAATAGGTTGTCATTATCACCAATAGCCGTATACAGAGCGTTACGACCAACATTATCCAAAGTAGCTCTTCGACGCTCATCTGGAGACCATTCTAGTTTCGATTGTTCAACGTAACCATCTGGAGTGTCTTCTGTGGCTCCAGGCCCTCTTGTGATAACTTTATATATTTTGATTGACCCATCTGAAATAATATCACACATGTCATCATCACATGAACAGAGATATGTAAATGTTTTGACTTTCCATGTGTCAAAATTTGACTCAGTTAGTTTGGGAACTTTAGCAAATGCCATGTTTAAAATCTAAAACAACTAAGTTTGAAAAAGGATCTAAACAAGCAATTATGCTTGGAAATTTTTTAAAATTTCAACTTTTGACCGCTTTGATACCACTTCTTGGTCCCAAGTGGCATACGAAACGGTCTAGAAGAGGGGGGGTTGAATAGACCCTGAAGTCTTTTTCGACTTCAAAAAGATTCGTATTAAAAAGGATTTTGGACGCTTGAAAAGTAGACGCTTGACTGAGCGTTCACTTGAAATATAGACGCTTAGGCTAAGCGTCTGATGAAGACTGTTTTTAGAAAGTTAATATAGACTTCAAGAGTTGAATACTTTAACCAAGTAGGTTTAAGCGTTCAGTTCTTTAATCAGTGTTAGCACAGCGGAATGATTTTTGTAGTCTTCCTTTCTAAAAGGCTTTAGCGTCACAGGAAGTGTATTTAGTTGCATAGCGTTTGATTAAGTTTTACTTGATCATTTTATGATATGACAATATGAAAAACTGAATGTAAAGTAAAGATCACAATATTTGTAAGGTTCGTTGGGTGGTGTAATCCCAACTACATCCTTGTTCTCCTTGAACAATTGGAGGCAATCCACTAAAATTATTCTCAAAGAATCACACAGAATCTTCTACAAATTAGGGAGAGATCGATGTTGATGACTTGAGCTCCTTGATCACACAGATTTCTGCTCCAAATCACTTCAATCCCCTTGCTTCTTTCACCCAGAAATATGGCAAGTATCCAACTTCGACTTCACACAGATCGCGAGGCTTGGATAGGGGTTCTTTTTAAAAGGTTTGTTTGATTTTGATAAAGTTCAAACAACTAGGAATATCTCAGTAGTAATGTGGGTTTCTCTGAAGAGAATGTTTGAGATATTGGTTGACTATCTCAGGAATTTGAAGAAAAGCAAAGAGAATGTTTTCTTGAGAATTCTGGCTTTTCTGAGATTGTAAGAACGAGACTTCAATGCAACAGCAATTCAACTTGATAATTGTTCTCTCTGTATTTTTAGCTTGTTGTTGAAGTCCTATTTATAGGCATTCTTGGAAAAAGTGTCCGTTTGACACATGCATGAGCGCGTGTCTCTCACTTCCGCGAGTGAACCACTTTTGTCCTTTTTCCTGAAAATCTGCTGCACAAAAGTTGGTGTTGCAGTCTTTGAATAGTTGACAGTTCAATAGGGCGGCTTCTCCGTACATCTAAAAGTGCTTATCACATTTAATGCTCTTATCAGCATTTAATGCATTTGAATTAAATGTCCGTTGGCACTTAATGCATTAAGAATATTTGAATTAAACTCCTTTTGGACTTAGAAATAAATTTAGGTGAAATCAGCCATTGATAGACGCTTATTCAACCTTGAATCACTTCTATCCTATAAGGTGACGCTTGGTGTAGCTAATCATTCTAGACGCTTGGAATCTTCATCTTTATTCAGACTTCAGGCGCTTAAGTCTTCAAACTTTACTTCTGATAAACTCACTCAGAACATATCAGACGCTCAATTTAAGACAACTTAACCTAAGAATCTAGAATAAAAATAAAAACAAAGCCTATTACAAATCTAACGCTTCAAATCTGAAAACAAACTTACATACTTTGGGGTCTAACAAAAAGTCCTAATTGTCATCATCAAAACATCTAACATGAAATTCCTAGCACAAAGATATGTAAATGTTTTGACTTTCCATGTGTCATAGTTTGACTCAGTCAATTAAGGAACTTTAGCAAAGGCCATGCAATTTTTTAAAGCAACTAGTTTTGTAAAAGGATCTAAACAAGCTGTTATGCTTGGAAATTTCAAAATTTCAACTTTAACTTCTCTAATACCACTTGTTGGTCTCAAGTGGCCTATAAAAGGGTCTAGAAAGGGGGGAGGGGAGTTGAATAGACCTTTTTAATTCTTTTAAAATTTTAAGACTTGCTTTTGTAAACTTAACTTAGACAATAGTTTTGAGTGCTTTATCAAAAAGGATCAGACGCTCAGCACTTATAACAGGGTTAGCACGGCGGAAGATTTATACAAGTCTATTTGATGCGACAAATTAAGCGCTTAAACAAGGTTTAGTTGCTCTTAGTGATTTAATAATTGTATGCTTTATGATGATGTATGATGTGATAAATAAAGCAATAAAACAGTAAGCAAATAAGACAAGAATTTGTAAAGTTCACTGGGTTTATGTAATCCCAGCTACGTCCTTATACTCCTTTCCACACAGGAGGAATCCACTGAAATGATTCACGAAGTTTCACAAAGACAACTTCAACACAATATCAAATTGATGAAGACTTGATTCAGCTGTCGACAGGCACTTTTGGCGTTATCGTTCTGAATTGATTCCCAGCTGCTTTGACAGCCTTTTAAAGAATCCTTCATCTTCAAAGTCTTCAGACGCTAATCTCTGATTTCACTTTAATAGACTCACCTAGAATTCTATCATAGCTCAAGCGCTAGATACTAGTCTAAAACTATAAAGATAAAAGCCTTAACTAAAATTACAACTCGATAACTTTAAACGCTTATACATATTCTAATAATGGTAAACTTACTTATCTTTGGGGTCTAACATAAAACCTATCTTGTCATCATCAAAACTTTTAACATGAAATTTCCTAACATAAGCACATTGACATTCGCTATCATTTCTTACGTGACCATGTTCAAAAGAAAGATATCTCCATGCACTTCATTGGTACAGAAAACAATTGGCAGATATCATCACTAAAGCATTCAATGAACAACGCTTTCTCACTTTAAGAAGTGAATTAGGTATGATTGATTTAAATGCTTGATCATTCAAACATTGTACTTTATAGGCATAAAATTTGAGGAAATATACCTTGTTTTATGTTTAAATGCTTCAAAGAAAATACTAATGAGTTGTTAATTTTAGGGGAAACCTTAAAAGGGATGACTTTATTAGAAAAGTGAAATTGACAAAAAATGTTTTCCTTTGCATCGGTGATAAGCATTTATATTTATGCATTAAAATTGTTTAGACGCTTCTAAATTTTTCAGCGTCTGAACATTCTTTTGAAAGGAACTAAACGCTAATCAATTCCCAGTTAGCACTTAGTAAGATTAATTTCAAAAAGAGCGTTCTACCTAACGCTAAACAGAGATAGTGGATAAGTCAAAGCAACTAATGCTGATATGACATTCACCACCTCTAATCAAGAAAACCAAAGGGTACTCATCAATTTTCAAAATTACGATTCAGCGAATGTACTCGCGTGTATACACAACCCTGTATTTCGGGTGCGTACAACTCATGCTGAATATTTCAAAAATCTTTGAAATTCAAAAAGTAATTGCAAAAGTAACTGCGGACACCAAATTTGGAATTTAAGGCACAGATGTAATCGTGTACAACCCATTTTCCTACCCATTATGCAAAATTTTCCATATTATCGCCCATTTTCCCACCCATTATCATGGAATTTAAGGCACAAATGTAATTTCTTTTAAAACGTGGCCATATCACAATTGATCAGTTATTTTCTTTTCTCTATAAATTCAAGAAATTGCAGAAACTTTCATTTTTTATCACATTCATACTCTTTAAAAGTTCTCTGCAATATATCTTTTTTTCAAAAAATAACTGCATCAAGTTCCACAACTTTCCGAAAAATAGCCCCACGTAAATCTTCAAAATTTGCTGCTGCTTCTTCTTCACCAAAATCCAAGGATGAAGTTCATGTCAATCCTGGATTCCTGATTGATTGGGATTATCTTCACTCCTAACAGCACTTCCCTATTCGCAGTATTCTCCTTTCTTTTAAAGAATAGAATTTGAAGCCTCTCACGACCAGTCATTATGAATTTCATTCTGTGGCTCTCAAAGAATTTTATGAAAATGCCCATCTTTCAAATGATGGTCTTTCTATCACGTATATGTTCCCTGAATTTCTAGACAAAGCTTTCACTCTCTTTTAAAATCTCATTGCCCACTTTTTCCAACTTCCAAATAAATAGATTTTGCCCTCTGATGTCGGAGTTGGAGATTTTTCTGTTGTTTGGGAACTCATGAGATCAAAGGTAGACTCCTCCTACTCGCAAAACTTCAAGAAGAAGGAGTTGAAGACAAAGTACCAGATCATGCGCTAAGGTCCTTCAGTGCAGAACCGGTTCGTTTGATAAAATCAGTCATCTGCAGTTTCAGATGATGGTCTCCATAGCAAAGAATTATAAAATTAATTGGCCAAGGTTTATTTTTGAAAGGATAGCATCCATGTTAGGGAAGAAGCCTCCCGCTAAACCCTATGGTTTGCTTTTAAGTTACATTCTATATCGCAGCGATCATATTCCAAGCCTTGGAACTGTCATTCCTAAAGAAACGTTTTGGGAAAGATGATGATTTCTACTCTTCTTAACCCTCCTACGATTGATGGAGTTGCGTTGCCAAAAGAAGAATGCGCTCGACGCTAGGAACAGAAGCTCAGCAAGAAACAGGAAAAGGAAACATTTCAAAGAATTGCTGCAGCTGAGTTTTGTGAAGATTTTCCCGAGTTGCCGTCTCTCGATGAAGAGCGCCCAACTGATGAACTTGAAGAAATCGAAGAAGGCTCCCCAAGCGCTATTAAGAAAACTAAGCGGAAAAAATCGTCCTCCCCTCCTCCTTCGCCCGTGCATTTCCAGAAGAAAGCTGGGGAAGAAGTGCAAACAGAAGCTCTTAAGCGCCAGAAAATAGCTGGATCTATCCCAGCTGCTACTGCGTCAAGCGCCCCCGCAAGCGCTCCTACAGAGCCAAGTGTAGAATCTTCCCGAGCACCAGACGCTCATCAAGAACTATCAGCCGCTGAAGCTGATGTGCAAAAGGAGCCTAAGGCTAGTGAACCACAAGTTCATCCTCTGGAGTCAATTGCTGAGACTAGCGTCAGGTTCCTTTAGAAGTCGATATTGAAGCAGATGCTCCTGCCAGTGTTCCCGAAAGCATGTCAGTGGAGTTTGACGTTGACCTTTTCACTGTTGTAGTAATCACTCAGGAAGTTCCTACTGCCGCTGATGATGATCTTCCATACACTGTGGGTGGATCAGCCGCTAGGCATTGGGTGGTGCTAGATAGAGATATAGACCACGCCGCTCTTGCTCCTCCGACTTTACTCAATGAAGACTTTGTTACGGATGAAGATTTTAAAGAATTCTATGTACATGTCGAACATTGTATTCAAGAAGCCATTGAGTATGACACCTAGTTCTCTCGAATTATGTTCGATCAAGAATTGACAGAAGCTCAAAAAGAAGAGCTTATCCGAATCGCCTCCGAGATTCCAACGCCTTCCAACAAAAAGTTGAAGAAGACTAAAACGTCTAAGTCTTCTAAGTCCAAGTCTTCTTCAAGTATTGCGGAGGAAGAAGTCCCTAAAAAGACTTTGGCTGATCTTCTTGCTGAGATAGCCGCTTCAAGCCAAAGAAAAAGAAGCTCCTTAGCCAGTTTAAAGAACTTTGGCCGAGACTGATTCAGCATACTTTAGCGTTCATCTGCATAGTGAACCAGAGGTTAGGCCGCCAAGGAATGAGATGCTCAATTTTTATGATAATTATTCTCCAGTTCATCCGAATCTAAGTGACGAGACGCTTAACAAGCTTGGCTATTCTCATTTTCATGAGATAGTCGCTCATTACTCTAACCTTAAGACTGCGCAACCTCTCCGTTTCTGGAAAGCTAAAGGAATTTCCATTCCTCATAAACAAATAGATCTCAAGTAGATGATCTCTTGTGAAGCGCAACTTTACTTTGAACAAGTTTGGCATGGAGATTACAGGGCAGATCTCTAGCATTTCTTTTCCTTGAAGAGCATTCAGGATTGTGGCATAAGAGCTATCCTAGCTGCCGGATCTGAGTGGCTACTTAAGGAAGCAGAATGGGCTGAAGCTTATGCCTCTAAGCGCCTTATAGTTGAAGAAATGGCTGCCAACCCACTATTTTCAATCAAGCAGTTCATGATAAGCACAAACAATTTGCACGTTATTGTCTTGATTCCAGAATTCAGCGACTCGAACCAGTTCAATCTTTGACATCTATTCAGTGTCTGGTTGAGGAATCTTTTCGCTAAGCGCTTGATGAGCTCAGTCAATTCAATCTTGTTCCAAACTGTAGCATCGCTTCGAATGGTGAGTCTTCAAGAGCCAGTGTGGAAATCGACAATGAACAGCGACGCTATAAAAGTCTTCAACCACATTTTTACACGAAATGTTTTAACAGCATCTGGGCGAGCGTCAATGAGTTCTCCAGATTTATCTTTCTGGAATCTTATCCCTAGGAGCTAAGCGCTCATTACCAACAGGTAATTGATTTGTTAGAATGGCACTGCAGCCCAGCGCTTACTCAAGCTGTCCTGCCATACTTAGAAGATTATTGCAAGCACTACATCTCAAATCTTCAAGTGCTGCCAAAAGATAGGTTGTTGTACTTCAGTAAGGAGTAAACCGAGGACTCTCTTTTCTTCATTCTAGGGTCCAACGCCAGGTTAACTCTAGTACACCTTATAGATGCAATAGGTCCAATGTGGGTAGCTGCTCGAGAAAGTTCCCTTTCAATATTCAAGTAAGAACTCTTTCAGCTATCAACAATTTCAGAAAACATTCCCTGGACCCAGATAATGCTGTCAACAGGAATGACTCTGGTAGAGATCATTCTAGTTTATCCTACTCTTTTGTTGTATATACTCTTTAGCGCCGTAACTTGCAAATTCTGCTTTTAAGTTTCAAGATGTTCGTGTTTCTTTTGTCCGAGAAGCGCCATCCAATGAGAATGTGGAGATGATTTTTAAAAAGATGCCCCTGCCAGCGCCCCTGCTCCAGTTATTGTTGAATATCCTTCTAGCGCTGATGCCGATGGAGATGATACCATCATGGACATTGTAGAAGTCCATGCTCCAGACGCTGCTCTTCAAGAGCAGGAACCAGTTGTTAATTCTGAGGAACCTCTCATTCGAGATCCAGCGCGTGGCAAAGTGATTGCTTCCAAAGAACCGTTGCCTCTTTAGACACATTCCTCAAGTGATAGTTCAGATAGTGATGATGATCCAAAAGCTCAAGACTTCAAGACAGTGGTTAAGAACTCTCTCGTTGATATCAAGGGCTCATGCTCTCGCTTGAATGATATGTGGAATGCGTCCAACTAAAACACTGTCACTATCATGGATAACATGGTTTCACTTGTAAAATATTTGTCTAAAAGCGTCAACCGCTCGCTAGCCTTGAATGCTACTGCAGATGCTAAACGTCACTCTCTTTCCAACTCTGCAGCTAAAAGTATTGCTGCTCAAGTGGCTCTTTTAATAGATGAAGTTAAGCTTCTCCGCCGAGATATATCAGAGATTCGTTCATCTCAACCTCTTGATGCTGATGTCAAGAAGGGGAAAAAGAGTAAAGGCTCGTCAAAGAGCGTGGCAATATCTCAAGACAAGCGCTGGGAAGACCTTCAAAGTGCGATTTATTCAATCTAGCAGGCTGTTCTTAAGAAACACAAACCTCGTTTCTATAGAGGTTACCCTATTCCTGATTTCTCCATTGAGCTGCTTGAAGAGTTAGGAATTCCTCCGTTTGCTGTTTATGTGCCTCTTTATACCAATCCTAATAGAGCTCCAGTCACAAGGACTTACAAAATTTTTGAGCTATTGTGTGAACTTGGAGTTGACAATTCTGTTTGGCACAAGCGCCTTCACAGTTTTGAGGAGTTGGCCGAGAGAATGGGAAATGTACAATATGCAACCGTACTCATAAGAAGATGAGGGAAGCAGATGATAAGTTGTGGAAGTTTGCCGAGATGCTCTCCAAACAAGAGCAAAAGAAGCATGATCAAAACAAAGCGCTAGAGTGTTACTGTTTTATCTTTTAAGCGCTTTTATGGTTTTTTTATGAATGCTTCCTTTTAACTCATTGTACTTAATGATATATTCTATGAATGAATGAGTTTGCATAAACATCTCGTTTCTTGATATATGTACTAACTTATAGCTAACCTCTAACTTTTAAACGCGAACTTTATATTATCTTTGGTGATTTTCTATTTCTTGGACTATAAAAGAGTTAAGGTCTTGACATCATCAAAAAAGGAGAAATTGTTAGGAAATTTCATGTTAGATGTTTTGATGATTACAAGATAGGTTTTATGTTATATCTCAAATATATGTAGGTTTATCTTTATTAGAATATGTATAAGCGTTTAAAGTTATCGAGTGGTAATTTTCATTAAGGCCTTTTATCTTTATAGTTTTAGACTAGTATCTAGCGCTTGAGCTATGATATAATTCTAGGTGAGTCTATCAAAGTGAAATCGAAGATCAACGTCTGAAGACTTTGAAGATAAAAGATTCTTAAAGCGACATTCAAGCGCCTAAGAATCATTCAAGGTGATCACGCTACAAGCTGTCGTCACCTGAATTAAATTCGAAGTCAATAAGCTCTTAAATGCAATATTCAATGAACATTTAATTCCAACGAGAAATAAAATTAAAATGCAATAAATGCTTGATAAAAGCATTAAATGTGATAAGGACCATTGACGTACGGATAAGCCTTCCCCATTTGCTGTCAACTCAAAGTAGGTCTGCTACCAATTCTGTGCAGTAGAATTTTCGGAGATGTCAGAAAAAGACTAAGTTATGCGCCTCCTGTTTAACTCGCTTCTGCTTGTGTCCAACGGAAAAATCCTGAGAAAATTCTATATATAGAAACTCACAACTCAACCCTAAACACTAAGAATTAATATAAAAAAACTTCATATACACTTACGCTGTTGAAATCTATATTCAACCCAAAAAGCTCAAAACCTCCATAGCCAAAATTTCTTTGAGCTTAAACACCTCTACAGCCAAACCAATATATCTTACCTCTTCATAGAAGAACTATCATTTCTGAAGTGTTTGAACTTTTCAAATCAAACAAACTGTGATAAAACCCATCAACCTCTTCAATCTGTGTGACGAAGTTGTTGAAGACAAAGCAGTATTTCTGTGTGAGAGAAGCTTGTCAGAAGCAGATCTTAGCCGAGTTGAAATCTTCGTGATCAGGGAAATCGAGATCAAGTCTTCACCATCTGCTATTGTGTTGAAGCTGTCTTTGTGAAGCTTCGTGATTCATTTTAGTGAATTCCTCCTGCGTGGAAAGGAGTAAAAGGACGTAGCTGGGATTACACAAACCCAGTGAACCTTACAATTCTCTTGTCTTATTTACTTACTGTTTTATTGCTTTATTTATTACTATTTTCATACATTATCATAAAGCATACTTTGTTAAATCTCTAAGAGCGACTAAAATTTTTCTAAGCGCCTAATTTCTTTTTACATTAAGAGACTTGTACAAATCTTCCGTTGTGCTAACCCTGATATAAGTGCTAAGCGCCTGATCCATCTTAAGCACTCAAAACTATTGTCTAAGTTACCTTTCTAAAAACAAGTCTTAAAGTTCGAAAAGAATTTCAGGGTCTATTCAACCCTCCCCCCTCTAAACCCTTTTATATGCCACTTGAGACCAACATTTTAGGATCAAAGGGAAAAACACAGGAAATGGAATTGCCATCGTCGGAGATAACAACATTCTTAAAGAAAAAGTTGAGTTCATCTGCGTGAATCAAGGAATGGAAGTGAGAAGGGTTCTAAGTTTAGATTCTTTAATGAGAGAAAGAATCTTTCTCATCGGAAAGTTTTGGTTGTCAAAAAGGTATTCCCAATTGGCCAGGAAACCTGCATTTATGGTCATTGGCTTATCTTTTCTGGACTTGGAGGTTCTTGTGGCATTAGATTTTGAAGATTTGGTGGATTTTTGTGGCGCCGTTGTTGAAAAAGATTTGAGCTTTTTGAGAGAGAAAAAGAAAATTCTTTTTGCCTTAGAAGAGAAAAAGAAAATTCTTTTGAAATGGCAAAAAGTAACTTCTCATATGCTTGGATAACGGTCACATGTAAATATATTTAATATAAATTAAAGATGTTTAATCTGAGCCGTTGACACGACAAAATCCTAGCAAGAGAACTAGGTCGCGTAAGTAGTAAAGTGGATTTCTAAGTCCGGGGTTATCGTATCCGCAGGGATACCAAGACTACTATATTTCAATTCTGTAAAATCGGTCGATGGGGTAGAGAATTTAAATAAAGGGAGGAAATAGAGAGGCGATCAAAATGGTAACTTCTCATATTTAGGCTTGGATAACGTACGTACCACATCTCTTGTAGCAATATATTTCCTTTAATATAAATTACGAGGAGCATTTAAGGTCTAGGAATTCCCCACGTAATGGAAAGCCACCTAAAGAAACGAGAGTCGGCTATAGGGTATTCGTTTAATCTTCATTAAAATAGGCATTTTATCAAAATGTCAAGAAAGGGATTGCGCTAAAACCAAAATTAATCCAATAACACCAACAAATCAACAATATAACATTGGGTAACTGCTCATATTCATTTGTTAGTCATAGGAATTTTTTAAATCTAATTCTTGCAGTTGAACATGTTTTGACCTTCAAAAGATATCCGTTAAAAAATTTTGAAATTTTCAGTGTGAGTTGCACGCACCAATTAGTACACTGACACGTACATAGGCATGCACAGACACTGAGCTGCCTACTTAGATAGGTATAATTACCCTTCAATTTGATTTGATAGGAGCGTGTCGGAAATGATCAAAAAGGAATCTTTTGCACTTAGCCACATGTTACCTTTTAGTGATGAAAACAATACATGGATTTCAAGAAGATTTACTCAGTGTCAAAAGGGAATAGTTTTAACACTCGAGTTTTCTTTGAAGGAAAGACAATTGAATCGCTTGAAAAGTAATACATTTTTTTTCATTAGCGATCAATCTTACATGCATAAAAGTAAACGCTGATGATTAATGCATAAAATTTTGAAAATCAATTTTGATCATTGTCGCTTACTATCTGAAATAAGTACAATTTTTTAAAGTTCTCCCTAAAATTGATAACTCCTTTCAATTTTGGAAATCTCTTAGACATTATAATAAAGTGGATTACCCTAAATTATATGCCTATGAAAAGTATGATGCTTCATGATTTCAAGCATTTAAATCAATCATACCTAATTCACTTCTCAAAGTGAGAAAACGTTGTTCATTTAGCTCTCTGGTGAAGATATCTGCAAGTTGTTTGTCAATTCCAATTAAATGAATAGAGCTATCTTTCTTTGAACATGGTCCCGCAAGGAATGGTAGCGAATGTCAATATGTTTGGTTCTAGAATGAAGAACTGGGTTTTGAATCATGGCTAAGGTGCTTTGGTTATCACAATGGATGTGAGTAGGACCTAAGGTTATCCCATAATCTCTAAGTTGTTACCTCATCTAAAGAACTTGTGCACAACAATTGCCAGCGGCTACATATTCTGCCTCAGGGGTTGAAGTCGCTATGGATTGTTGTTTTTTACTATGCCATGAAACTAACCTATCACCAAGAAATTGACGTTTACCGCTTGTACTTTTTCTATCAATTTTGCATTCTGCAAAATCTGCGTCTGAATAATCAATTAGTTCAAAAATAGAGTCCCTTAGATACCACAAGCCCACATGTCATGTGCCTTTTAGGTATTTAAGGATTCTCTTGGCAGCAATTAAGTGTGATTCTCTAGGACCAGCTTGAAAGCGCGCGCACATGCATACCAAAAACATAATATCAGGTCTACTAGCGATTAGATAAAGAAGTGATCCAATGATATCTCTATAATTAGTGATATCAATTTTCTTCCCACTTTCATCTTTATCTAGCTTAAGCGTTTGGCTCATTGGAATCTTTGAAGATGATGCATTTTTCATACCAAATTTTTTAATCAAATCTCTTGTATGTTTAGCTTAGTTTATAAATATGCCATTAGGGAGTTGTTTAACTTGTAATACTAAGAAGAAAGTTAATTCACCCATCATGCTCATTTCAAATTGATCTTGCATCATTGTGGAAAAATTTTCACACAATCGCTTATTAGTAGATCCGAATATAATATCATCAACATAAATTTGGACTAAAAGAATATCTTCATTATAGGTAATTTCAAATAACGTTGTATCAACGCTGCCTTTTGAAAAGCCTTTACCAATAACGAAGATAGAGAGAGTGTCATGCCAGGCTCTTGGTGCTTGTGTAAGGCCATTAAGTGCCTTATCCAACTTGTAGACCATACTTTTGCCACGGTTGTTGATAAATCCTGAGGGTTGCTCCACATACACTTCTTCTTGGAGTTTACCATTTAGGAAAGCACTCTTCACATCCATTTGATACACTATGAATTTGTTTAATGCGACATATGCTAGGAAGATCCGAATCTCTTCAAAATGGGCTATGGGGCATAAGTTTTATCAAAGTCATCCGAATCTCTTCAAAATGGGCTATGGAGCATAAGTTTTATCAAATTCAATACCCTCTTCTTGATAATAACCCTAAGCGTTTGATCTGGATTTGTTTCTTATAACAATGCCATCCTCATCCATTTAGTTCCTGAAAGCCCATCTAGTCCCAATAACTCCTTGGTGAGTTGGCTTCGAAACTAGCGTCCAAACCATACTTCGCTCAAATTGGTTAAACTGTTATTGTATCGCTTCAACCTAAATTGAATCACTAAATACTACATCCACTTTCTTTGGTTCCATTTGAGATAGGAAGCTCGCGAACATAGCCTCATTGAATGTAGCGGCACTAGTCCTCACAGGAGCTCAAATATCTCCAATCACTAGATCTAGTGAATGATCTCTAATCCCTTTACAGTCTGGGTTGAAAGACTCTTGATTATCAACCGCTTAATCTTCATTTATCTCTTGCGCAGTTGCTTCATTATTCATAGATCCAAACTTCTCTTGATGATCATTCCCTTCATGATCATTAGCATTTTTTGCAATATCAGCATTGATAACCTCACGAGTATCCTTAGGAGCTGAGGGGGCACAAAGATCTCATCATCCTCATCATCGTCACTATCATCACCAAGATTGATCTGAGACACTTGTTGAGAAAGATCTTCAATTCCTACATCATTAACAGTAAACTTACTCGGCTCTTGGTCAGCATCATCAAATACAACATGAATAGATTCCTCAACCTTAGACGTTTTCCTATTTAGGATGCAAAAATTCTTTCCATTTTTAGCATAGCAAAGAATGACTCCCTCATCCGCTTTAGGATCAAATGTCTTTAGGCTGTGGCATCCATTGTTATGAATAAAATATTTTGAACTAAATACATGAAAATAAAAACGTTAGGCTTACGTCCCTTCCATAATTCATATGGACTTTTTCAATGTTTCTTGTTGATTATACACCAGTTCTGAGTGTAGCAAGCGTTGCTAATCGCTTCGGACCGAAACCTTTGAGGAAGCTTAGACTCGGCTAACATAGTTCTAGTTGCTTCTATCAGCGTTTTGTTCTGTCGCTCAGCGACTCCATTCTGTTGAGACATTCTAGGCGCAGAATACTCATGAAGTATTCCATTCTCTGTACAAAACTTCTCAACAACATGGTTAGTAAATTCAGTTCCTCTATCGCTTCTAATTCTCGCCACCTTTAGAACTTTTAAGATTTGTAATTAACGGATTAGAGTTGTGACTTTGTCACTAGTTTCATCTTTAGACTCTAGAAATTCTACCCATGTATAGCGTGAGAAATCACCAAATATCACTAGCGAATATTTTTTACCACTTACACTCATGATTTGAATTGGACCAAACAAATCCATATGCAATAGTTTAAGAATTCTAGAAGTAGATAAATGAGGTTTTTTCTTAAAAGATGATTTACCTTGTTTACCCATTTGGCATGCATCACATGATTTTCTGAAAGGAACCCTTAGGTAATCCCTCTACAAGATTTAGAGATATTAATTGAGAGATAGCCTTAAAGTTAAGGTGGTTCATTTTTCTATGCCATAGCCAATCCATTTCATTTTGATTTTTAGCCACAAAGCATGTAGGCATGTTACCAGTTGTTGAACCCCAATCTACTTAATAAACAGTATATGTGTTGTTTTTCCTTTCAATTTAGTAGAACCAGTCTTAGCATTGTTAAATAAAAATTTAACTTGAAAGCCTTTATTACATAATTGACTAATGCTCAATAAATTATGCTTAAGACCCTCAACGTAATATACGTCACTTATCATGACGTTCCCCCTATGCACGATACTTGTACGTTTGGTTTTACCTTTAGAGTTATCAGCGAATATTACTTGAGGGCCATTGGTTACGCGATAGTTGATCAAGAGATCCTTTGAACCTGTCATGTTCCTTGAAGACCCACTATCGATGTACCAAATTGATGTATCAGTGTTGGCTCTAGGTACCAGCATAAAAAGGGTAGTTTTAATTCTTTTTAGGTACCCATTGTGACTTAGGTCTTTTCACATTATTAGCGTTATTCTGAATAAACTTTGGGAAATCATAGTTGCCAAGTCTTCATTGCGGAAGGATTGGCCTTTTTGGGTCTTGCTTCATTTTTTATGTGTGCTTTATGTGTATAATAATATCCTTGATCACAGTTATAATCATAATCGTAATCATAATCATCATAGTATTGATAATATGATCTTGATCTTTGTGGATATTGAGGCTGGTATTTCCTTGGCACTGGCTTAGGGTGTGCTTTAAGCGCTTGACGCTTAGCGTTTGATTCACATTTGCAAGGTTTCTCCTTAGCCTTTTGAGCATTTGGATAACCTTTTCTTTGTGAATCATTAACTTTCGCTTTTCTCTTATTGCTTGAGTTAGCTTTGGCTTTCTCATTTGGCCTCGTACCATTGCCCTTTAGTTCATTCTGCGTTTGACTATTTGAACTCTTCTTGACAAAGGTTACACCTTTCCCTTTGTTGGTTGTCGTAACCTTTGACGCTTTTGATTTATTACCGAATTTATCACAACTTAAACCGGTCTTTCAACCAAAAAGTCTTGTTACCTCATTCACATTTTCTAGATTTCTTTACGCTTTTGACAATGATGAGACGAGTTGCTCTGATTTAGTAAGTTTAGCAATCAGCTCATCTTCTCTCTTGACTACCATATCAAGATCACTTTTCAACTGAGCGATCTCAGTTTTCAAGTGATCTCAATGCATTATTGTTGAACTAGCAACTCTATCTTGAGTGTCATGTTTTCACCTTTAATCGCTGAGATCTCCTCAAAGTGTTCTTGATATAGTTTGATGGTGTGATACCCCTATTTTCGAGCCTTGTGGACCCTTTCATATTTATTCGAACGATCAAGAAGAGATTAATACATGTGAGAATTTATTCCAATCGTGATTTATTATGAAACCTAGGATTGGTTTCACTATTATCGTTCTTTAGGAATTGAAAATATTTGATTAAATGTGAAGTGTAATTTTTTTTCCTACCAAAGTTCTAACATGCCAAGAGTTTAATTATAATGAGTAAAAGGGCATAATTATTAAATTATAACTAGGAAGGGGCTGAATCTTAATTAATATTTATATTGGGATTATGATAGAAGATAAAATATTGTAAGGGCTATGAGTAAAATAAAATAAAATAAAAACAATTGCATTGGAGCCCTCACTACTCCTATATATACACACCATCTTGCTCTCATTTCTTCTCTCATTCACTCAAGTATTACATGCTCCACAAAATCAGATTTTATCCCCATTTTCATCTCATTTTATCTACCAAAAAACCGTTCAAGAAACCATTGAAAGAGAAAGGCTTAACCACAACATAGAAACCATTTCCCCAAAGCAATTTTAGCACAGAAATTTCCAGCACTGGCAGTGCTGGTATTCTCACGTTTTGAGGGACGAAATGATGTCCAAATTGGGAGCTCCTTATCTCAAAATCTTCACAAGAGGATAAGGAACAAGTATGTGGAGTCCGATTTTGTCAATTGAGTCCATATATTTCCAGAATCAGACATGCAAACTCTACATCAGGTGCCCGGTTTTCAACTGCAGCAACATGTCTCCACTTTTGTTTGCCAGAAACCATGCTTCTAGTGATTTGATCATGCATGCAATCCCACCATTGGAAACCTATGTTCGTGTAGATGATGTTACTGGTAAGTTTTAATGGTTTCGGTTATGTGGATAGTTCATAATTTTTAGTCAAAGAATCATTGCCACTACCCGGGTTTTTAACCCAGAATCTGCCTCTCATTTCGTTTCCCCTGAAATGCTACTTATGATGGTCCAATTCCTTATCCAAGACCACCTATAGAATCCTTTTTGAGTGTAGATTCGTTTACTTGAGTATTTCGTTGAATAACGCTTGATTAAATGTCCATAAATTGCCAGGGAATTATCATTGCCACTGCCTAGTCTCCAATTTCAGAAATGTTCATTTGAATTGTTGCCCATAAAACATCATTACCCTATTTTGATTGTACATGCAATACCACCATTAGATGGCCCTATAAGATTAGATGTTAATTACGGTTGGAATCACTCAAATCCATGGGCTAATGTGACCGGAAAGTGGAATGTTTGCAGGCTGCCAGGAAGTAATCAGAAATTGACAGTCTTGGTTGTTGACTTCAAAGACATGATTCACCAAATATTTGGCCACTCTTGGAGATGAGGTTTTTACACAGGTTAAGATAAGTTCATGGAGAATCTATGAGTAATAAGTTTTAGTGTTGGATGTGACATTAAAGGGATGAAAAAGTGGTAAGAGCAGAGACGCGCGATGTCGGTGGGGGTGCATGGTGGATCTAATTGAAGTAATGTTGTTCCCGATCAACAATGGAGTTTCGATATACTGGACCCGACTTTAGTTTGCATCTTGACTACTGGGTAAACTTTGGGTAAGATGGATTAGCTTAACCTTTGGTAATTCATGTGAGCAATCGAATCATATTGAATCGGTATTTTCTAGAGACTTGTATTCCGATCATACTATTGATTACATCCTTTTTTTTCGAAATAGGGGCTTTCTTTATGAGACATTGTGAGGAAACTTGGTTGGACAAGTTGGTAGTGTTGGAGATTGGGACGATCATGATTAGCTCGGAAGAGTAATGTGAGTGCCTCTCAAAATTATAGTTATATGTCTTTCAAAACTGGAAGGAGCACGTCGTATATATATCTATATACTTTCATCATGCTTTCAATACTTCACATGAAAATGAACTTCAACACTTTCAAGTCAAATCATGGACTCAATTTGCATTAACCATTTCTTGGCAAGTTTCAAAGACATATCTTGCGAGAATAATTTTCCAGGCAGGTTTTGTGAAAATGATTTCAAGAAAACATTCTTTTAATGAAATTCTGGAAAAAAAAAAAACATTCGCTCGATTCAATATTCCTTCGTGAGCCAAAACGCTTCATTTAATCATTCGTGACATACATGATTGCATACTGGTTTCAAATGCATATTTTGCAAGCATGATTTCAAAATAAACACTGGTTTTTATGGATTCGTGGAAGTACTCCATCCTTGGGTTCTTGTATCATGATCATTTGTCGTGATGGTGTTCTTGTGACATGTTTCATCTTGCGTGGTTGTGTTGGGCCCAAGGTCGGGCGATGGATAGGGCAGGGTTCGGCCGGTCAAGCATGGGCTTGCGGTCTTAAACAGTTCCCGCTATTCACGTCCAGATCCATGCATCTAGGACAGAGTGCTCTGAGGGTGCATGGGTCATTTATCGTGTGGCATACTCCGGATATGACCAAATCGGGCATCGCGAGCCTGCGTGGGGAGGTATAAGGTGTTGGCTTTTAAGCCGCATGTTCAGGGGTGATAAGGAAGAAGCAGAGGGACCCAAAGTGCTATGGGTAAATCATCGGACGCGATAGTATTGCTAACATGGCCCCCTACTGCTTAAGCGTGACGTGTACGTGTTACTTAAACATGTCTTGTACATGATACTTGCATGGAGTCTTGTACATGATACTTGCATTGAGTCTTGTACGTGGTACTTACATTGACTGCACACTTTTAAAATGCATGTTTTAAAACTTAAATATCATGCCACCAATCGTTCCAGTTTTATCATGAACGAAATTGTTTTAAGCATGCTTTCCATGATATTTGAGAAATCTCATCGTGCATACACTAAGACCTTTGTCTCATACTAACTATTGCTTACTTGTTACCTTGATCATAAATTGCTTTTCCTATTTAGGATTTCAATGATCCTTTGAAAATCAATAAAAACTATTTTAAAGCAACTTACACACACGCACTGGCACTCACTAAGCGTTTGCTTACGTATTTCACTTTTTTTTTCTCCTTCCAGTTAGAGTGAGTTGGGCAATGAGATTGGCTTGGATGATCTGAGCGTAGACATGGACAATCCTAGAGGAGAGTTTTGCAAATTGAGCCATGAATAGTAAGTTACTTAAAATGTTTTGTTGACGTTAGGGCCGTGACCCTACTAGATTAGTTGTAGAAGTGTGTCAATTTTGGATTGTACTACTTAATTGGAAGGTTCACGCTTTTAGTTTAGGCCCCTTTTAGGGTTAAAAATTGGGGCGTGACAGATGGTACCTTGACAAGCTCCATAATATTGACCTTGTCAAGTAATTCTTCATAAGAAAGAGGATTAAATAGTTCAGTGGCTACCTCTGGTAGTGCGTCTTCAGACGCTTCTCCATCTATCACCAATAAGATATATCAACGTTGGGTCATTAGAAGGCTCATCATCTCTACTTTCTTCGAACGCTCTAGATCCTCTTCAGTTGCGGAGAATGGTTTAGATTCCGTTAGCAACCCTTTTTAACAAAGTTGGTCTTGAATTGTTTTCTATCTAAGTAGTCTTGCCTTGTGGGCTTAGACACGTTTGGATAAGGGAAATTTAACCTAGTAGTGCCCCGATTTCCTGCAATTGTAACAAAGATTAGTCTTCATCTTTTGTTCAATTTTTAACCTTGCATTATGTAGCGTGGAAACCACAGGCGCTGAGAGATTCTGATTTAGAGACTCTTCGAAAGCAATGCAATAGGTTAAGCGCATCATCAAAACATCTAACATGAAATTTCCTAACAAACTGAAACGACCTCTGAGGAGATCCGAAAGGATTCCAAGGGCACTCGAGAGACGGGTCAGCCATTTACAAGAAAGCAAGTCAGAGAATTCCCTTTAGGACTTGGATCCAAAAAGGTATAGGGAAGCGATGTTGCACATGATTCGGGAAGATGGCTAGAAGCCATGAAATCCAAGATCAAATCCATGCACTCCAACAAGGTTTGGACCTTGGTAGACCCGCCAGATAGGTTTAAACCCATAAGGTCGCAAGTGGGTCCACAAGCTAAAGCTTGGAGCTGAATGAGAGGTGGCGACCTACAAAGTGCGCCTCGTGGTGAAAGTGTTTACTCAAAGACAAGGTATTGACTATGAAGAAACCTTCTCACCAGTAGCAATGCTAAAATCCATAAGGATACTTCTATCCATATCTGCACATTTTGATTTCACAATTTGGCAGATGGATGTTAAAACTGCATTCCTCAACGTTGAAATTGAGGAAGAAATTTATATGCAGCAGCTAGAGGGTTTTACATCCAAGGAGAGTGAACACAAAGTGTGTAAACTCCACAGTTTCATATATTAGAGGTTCATATATGGACTAAAACAAGCTTCCTGAAGCTGGAACCAACGATTTGATAATGTCATACAAGAGTATGGATATATTCAAAACATTAATGAAGCGTGTGTGTACAAGAAGGCTAGTGGGAAACGATATAGGGATGATACAGTCACCAAAAGTATGGTTGTCAAATTAATTCTTTATGAAGGATATGGGAGAAGCTTCCTACGTACTCGCTATGAAGATAGATCGAGTAGGATGCTGGGACTCTCCTAATCCTTGTACATACATCGAGTGCTAAAGAGATTTAACATGGAAGAATCCAAGAGAAGTTTCTTGCCTATGAGACATGGAATCACTCTTTCCAAATCTATGTGCCCTAAGAGTGAGAAGTAAAGAGAGAAGATGTCTAACATACCTTATGCATCCACCATTGGAAGTATTATGTGTGCGATGATATGTAGGAGGCCTGACGTAGCTTATGCACTTAGTGTGTGCTGTCTCTATCAGGTAAATACCGGTGAGAAGCACTGGACCGTCGTTAAAACAATCCTCAAGTATCTTAAGAGAACTAACGATTTGATTTTGGTATACGATGGAGGAGAATTGGAATTAGAGTGCTACACAGACTCTTGTTTCCAAAATGATATTGATGACTTAAAATCAATTTTTGATTTCATATTTGTGCTTAACGGTGAAGCACTGAGTTGGAAGAGTTCCAAGCAAGTGAGTACTGCTGATTCAACCACCAAAGCGGATTACATTATTGCCTCAGAGGCGGTAAAAGAAGTTGTTTGGATGAGGAACTCTATCCATGAGTTGGGTGTCATTCTATTTATTGTTAACTCGGTATCGGTGTACTGTGATAACAATGGAGCTATTGCGTAAGCAAAGGAGCTAAGGTCTCATCAGAAATCCAAGCATATACAAAGACAATACCATTTACTCAGGGATTTCATTGGGAGAGATGACGTTCGAGTGGAGCGTGTAGACTCGACAGATAATGTAGCAGACCCACTCACCAAACTCCTTAGTCAAAAGGTGTTTGATGGAAATCTAGGTAGGATGGGCCTCAAATAAGTGGGCAATTAGCTCTAGGGCAAGTGGGAGATTGTTAGAGTAGATGCCCAACGGGCCAATTATTTAGGCCCCATCACTGTGTAATAAACTCTATATGATAATATTTTCTAATAAATAAAGTTAATTGTATTATGGCATTCTTTGTTTTTTAACTGTCTTTATATGCTTAGAACGAAGCACCTTGAATCACAGATAACTATGGGACATCATCGAACATCGGGAATGATGATGATGGAATATATCTCCAAGGTCGTGATTCTTAAAAGGTTCCAAGTCGTTAAAGGGTCTGTCAAGATGAGGGAAATTGACAAAGACCTGAAAGACTTGCTTGTACGCATGTGCTCTTAGAGAACGTGCCTCATTCCATAGCCATAGATGTGTATGAGGATTCTCATTTGGGATGATGAGTGAACTGAATAACCTCGCTGGAAATTCCTAAAATGGTTTTCCTGATCGAATATAGAATTTCCAATAATCATGTAGGCATAAGAGTAATTCTTATTAACCTGAGGTTCCATTGGTTACTTTGAGCATAGTCGATTATATTTTGACTTATCTCATGATTCATTTGCGAGTCGTCATATGGTATATCTTGGGTATAATATGATTATATGGCAAGGTACATGAGAGACCAAGATGGGATCCATCAATGATTTAGCAAATCAAACATTTCTTATGTTTTGCTTAATGAATCGATTCAAGGAAACTTTGGCAAAAGTATGGCAATCCAAAGAAGCGGAGTGTTTTTCGTTTGGATTACGAGAATCGATATCATGCAATGAGGAAAACATAGAGATTGGGTCGTAAGAGTTTCGACTAAGCCATTACTCGAGATACCAATTCGGGAAATTTGATGGAGGGATCTTACTTATGCAAGGATCGTGGTTATGATAGGTTAAGTATCTTAATATCGTTCGTGTCTAGGTCTTCAATGCCTGTTGCTAGACATTAACCTCGATTTGTAGGTGCCATGATATTATGGGAAATAATTCATGGTCGGATTAAATGAAGGAAGATTTAATCTAGTACTTTCTAAATAAAGAAAGGTACAATGGCACTTTTGGAAAGTGTAGTTACTACTAGAACATGAATGAGCCTAAGGGGTCACACACTTACTCCTAAGGTTCATGCTTATAAGATATGATAAATCAACTTTGGAAGTTGAGGTGAAATTAGGAAAGTCTAGGACTTACCTAAAATGGAATATTAATTAATTGGTGGAAGATCAATTAATTAGACTATTTAATTAATCAAGGTAGATTAATTAATTAATGGACCTAGTATAGTCCAAGAATTTTATTTAATTAGTAGACTTGGTTGAAAACTAAATAGGATTAATGAAATAATTGGGTAATAATAATTAAGGTTGGACTTAATTATTATGGAATATTTAATTAAATGGTTGGACTATTTAATTACATAAGGAGTCAAAAATTAAATCAAGTGAGATAAAATTTTGGACTCCAAGAATAAAGAGGGGCTAGGTGGCGAACGAAAGTGAGGAGAGGATTTAATTCCTCTCCAAGTCTTGATCAAGTTGAAAGCAAGGAAATATTTAGGAGAGAGAAAAGGAATAAATTAGCTTGTTGGCTAAGTTCCTTGTTTTAAGAAAACTCCTTAATTGAGTTTACTTAGGACTAAATGAAAGTCAAATCTTGGAGATTTGATTTCATCTTGACTTCCAAGTAAACTAAACCTAGGAGTCTCTATAAAAATATGTGTGTTAAGGAAAACACACACACGTACGTACACTTTTTCACCCTAGAATTTTCGTCCACCACAAGAAAGAAAAAGAGAGAATTTTGTCTTCTATTTTCTCCAAATAAAATCACCCCTTACCCATTATTTCTTGACAAGGTTTTGCTCATGTGTTGAGATTAACCTTTCACTAAATATACTTACCTATATATAATAAGCTTAGGTTGGATCTAAAATAAATATATAGGCTAGCACCATATATATATTTATTGGGAACTATACGGAGGTGTGGATACATCTTAGAGGTGAAACAATTGAATTGCTTGAAGATACAAGGAACAAAAATGGAGCTCGGATTTGAAAAGGGGACCGACGGTTTTTTCAAGGATTCGAGGCGACGTGTGTTTTTGTTCGGGTTGATTGATCAAAAATTTGTACGAGGGAAATAGCGTGAAAGGTATTTCGTGTAGTTATTTTTTCTCGTTTATATTAGTTTTATTAAACCGGCCATTAATCCTATTTCGGGGTAGTGTTTATTAAAATTTTAAATTTCACTGTGCTAACCTACCTCGGGGATTACCCAACCCAACACATATACCATATAATTCACCAAGATATCATTAGTAGTGGACATTCATTTCCACTTATGGTAAACTCATTGATCGGTTTATTATTGAGTAGGAAGACTCACTATAAGTCTTACATGACATGGTTACTGTCATCCGGGGCATATAACTCAATCTTACATATTCAAAAATATTATGACACCTAGTGTCACAACAACTAATAATTAGTGCTCATCGAGTACATTTCTAAAAACCTCAATACTTATATGAGATTTTGGTTGTCATGGTCATACTACAGATATCATACACATGCCCATTTATAAAAAATTAATTTTGTACTTATCAAAATTAACATTGATGAAAATTTATCATAATATACAGATTCGAAAAGTCACATAGTGCCCAATCATCATCTGTGTCAAAATGTTAACCATCACAATTTTAATTTCCTAGTACAAAATATCATAAAGTTATAGCCTTCTAGGTGAGTAATACTTGAATGAACCGTAGAACTCCTACTAAATTTCATGATCAAAACATATCATGTTATATAAGGAAACACATCTTGTCATACGTATGTAAATTGCCAAAGCTCAATGTCATATTAATGAAAACAACATATACATTTTATAAACATATGCACATGAGCTAAAAAAAAACAATTTTACAAAGCAAAGAATGTATACACATGTGATTCACTAACATAATGAGTTCTAGATCTTTATATACATACGAGATACCATAACCATCCCATTCGATATCCTATCTTTAGGAGTGACTTTCATAAGACGACGAGGACCATTATTCATCCTCAAGGAAAAAAAAATCCCGTCTTGAATTCTACTCTTTCTTCTTCCAAACTGTAATTACTAAAGACTTTAAGACGCGTCAATCTTTGTCTTTATTTTTGGTGTATATTTTATCAAATTCACCTCTCAAAAACCAGTTAGAGAATTTCTTCATAATTTTCTTTCTCGGTCTAGACCATCACAAAAATAATGAACTTAATGAAGAAGCTCCTTGTATTTCATTTTTATTATCTTAAAATGTTCACGCCTCAGCAGTTCAAACTTTGCCAAATGCACATGAGTTTTTCTCGCTCTAAATGCCCTCCAGGGGATGCTTGAAGTCAACTGGGATCTCGCAATCTACGGAAAAAAAAATTGGTATTAGATTGGACATGAAGCCAATCATAATACTTTAACTAATAAACAAAAATTCTAACACTTGACATCATGAAAAAATAACATTAATATTCCAATGATTTTTGTTTAGGAAAAACAATTCATAACTCATAAAACATGAGCATAATATTAAAAGTGTTCAAAAATCTTCATCTTGGTAGCCAAGGCACGAGAAAAAATTTCAGAAAAAATAAAATAAAATTTTTAGAATTTTTCTTGACTATAAAAAAATATTTTTCTATAATTTTCCATCATTATTATTTTCAAACATTAAGGAAAAGTATTTTTAATCTCTAAAAAAATATATTTTAAATTTTTGATGCAAAAGTGCTTGCGATCAGCTCACACTTGAACTAAGTCCAACACAAATAGATACAAAAGCATGGAAATGACTTTGGGGTTTCAAAGTTCCTCATCGCCGAAAGTTTATGCTATGGCTTACTCGTTACAATAAATTTCCCACTCAACATACCTTGTTTACGTGAGGCATAGCACCAACGGGAATTTGCTCCATCTATGGTGCCTCTGAGGAAACTATATTACACGTACTAAGGGACTGCCCAAGTGGAAAGAGAATGTGGAAACAATTGGTGCATCCTCGGCTCCATGCGGTTTTTTTCTCTATGACTAATCCGGCATGGCTTCACTAGATTCTCACAACACCGGCTCACATGTATGAATGGAGTTCACATTGGGACATTACCTTTACTGAAACACTAAATTTTCCATGGTAGGTTCACAATGACATTTTATATGGGAACGAACCAAGGATTGATGCTGATGATATTGTGACTATCCGACGGTGGGTCGAGGAAGCCCTTTGGCAAACTCGTAAAATAATTGACGGAAATGGAATTGACGGAAATGGATTGACAGCTATAGACCACTTTAATTGAATAGGATGGTTGCCTCCTGAGCCAGGTAATCTCAAGATAAATGTGGACGCGGCTGTGCGTCGGGGGACTGAACTCCAAGTCAACGAGGCGAGTGTTGGAAGAGTTATCCGGGACCATCATGGTCACTGGATCCGTCAATTTAGTGGTTGCATTGGCATGGCTATGCCCCTCGAAGCTGAGTTGGCAGCGATCCTACATGGTCTAAATGTGGAAAAGAACCTTTATTTACGAGATGTGAAACTAGAATCGGATAGTATAGAAGCGATTAATGGTATCCATGAGGGCACCGCTTCACATCATAATATTGAGCTTATCGAGAAAATAAAGCATCACTTGCAGCTGGATTGGCACGGAAAGATTGTGCATGTATTCCGGGAAGCCAATCGAGTGGCAGACAATCTCGCCAAAGAAGGGTTTGTTCATCCTTTCCGTGTGATACAATTCCTGCGTCCGAATCTTTGCATTAGTTAGGAACAAGATCGGAGTGACCTTACATGACTAAGATGAATGACTACTACCCCGAGTTAGTCGGGCCAATTCGTTAGGGTTCCCCGTTCTCTTTGTATTAAAAAAAATTAAAAAAAATAAAAATAAATTTCTGAACACAGAAAGTTTTTTGGCCGAAAAGGCAAGTGTGGTCCTTCACAACATTTTCTAGCTTCACAATGTTGGCTACCCCCCCCCCCCTTTCGACTGTGGCGAATAAAATGGTGGTGTCCATTTCATTTTTTGAGCACTGTAGGTATGGGTTTGGATCACAAGCAGCAAAGGCGTGAGTGGGACGGGTCTTCGGTTACTGTTCATCTTATTCACTAATTTTCTAGATTTTTTCGAAATGCAATTACACAATCCAAACTTTGAGAAGACATATCTTCGTCAACTCTAATTCATTTTGAACATGCAATATATGGTTGGAAAGCCCTTGTCACAGGGATTCTAATCATATAAGTATTATCAAATCATATCAAGAAACGACAGTCCAAAAATGGTCTAAAGATACTAAAATTTTCGCTTTAAATTTTAGTATCTCATCAAATGTACATCATGGTCTCATGTAACTTCATACAATGTTTATACATGGTGTAAGCATGCTATATTTTGAAAATTAAGACATAACACATCACAAATCTACCATGGATGAAGTCATATCTCATGAAAAAAAGGGGAAGCATGGTAAAGTAAAGTTTTAAAGCATAATTATTTCAAATTTTCATGTGAAATTGCATCTGGAATACAACCAGACTCGCTCTAATACCATTAACGAAAATTAAGCACATATCACAAGCGATTTCAAGATAATAATTACTTACAAAATTTGGATCTTACGTGGTTGTTTCACAGCCTTTTCCACACTATTCAGATACTCCAAAATGTCCACAATCTCAATCACGTGGAGAGAGATGTTTTTCACAATCCAAGTGCTTCAAACCGGTCAATTTCCTTTTCCAAATTACACCAAAATATGACTTTATTTGTCTTTCTATTTTTCACCCATTATTGCTGTGAATTTCTTATCTCTCAAGACAATGTTGTCTCATTTTCAATATAAGATTAATATGGAAATAAGGGAGGGGAAGTTCGGTGGTTTTTTCTTACAAAAATCACTCCGTCCATTTTTCATCTTTCAAATAAATGGGTAGGGTTAGCTCTCATGGGCAACCCACGACCCATCCAATTTCCTTAAAAAAAATTCTCTTATGTTTTAGGGTTCCACAATAATTTTTATGTCATTCTTTTTGCTTTTATTTGTCATTCTTTTTTCTTCTTTTATCCCTTTCTTGTTCTTGTGCTTCTAAAGTTGTTCATCCATTTAACCATTTCGCCCCAAACAACTAGTGTCAAAAGTCTATATTTTAGATTTAAAAGATGTCTTAGACCTAGATTTATAAAAAAAGAGAGCTTAAAGCTAACTGTCAATTTTCAGTAGGAGCAATGACAGGTGAAGAGGGAAAAGTCAAATTGATAGGTTCGATGGCAGGGAATTCAAAATTTGGATGATGCACATTGAGGATTATTTGTACCAAGCATAGTTGCACAAACCATTGTTGGGAAACAAATCGAACAAGATGACGAAGGAAGAATGGTCGTTGCTAGATTGTCAAATTTTGGGAATGATTCGGCTTATGTTAGAGAGGAATATTGCGTTCAACATCATCAGCGAGAAAATGACAACAAATTTGATGAAGGGACTATCACATCCGTATGAGAGACAATCCACCAGGAACAAAGTATATATTTGATGTGCAACTTTCAACTTGCAGATGAGGAAGGGTGGTTCTGTGAGAAGTCTCACAAACGAGTTTAACTTGAATTTAACCTAGTTGAGTTTGGTGGGAATCACATTTGTTGATGAGATCCACGCTCTGATTCTACCACAGTCGTTAGCCAATAGTTGAAGTGCAATTATTCGATGATAAGCAATTCATTTGGGGAAAAGACGTTGAAGTTTCAAGAAATCCGAGACATGATTCTGAGCGAGAAGATTCACAGAAAAACTTACAAAAGGGTCCAAATTGTTGGAGGGAGAAGCAGTCAATAGGGGAACTAGGAGAATTGCAATGATGACTTTATGTAATATAATTATCGACTATCAAAATTGGAGCAAGGATCGAGCCGAGAAGGGTTAGAAATTAGAAGCAGGATGATAGAGCAGCAAATGTAATAGAGGAGGAGGACACTGATGCATAGGTGTGTTGTGTAGAGGGTCCAAGAGATCGTTGGATTTTAGACCCAAGCGCACGGTATCACTCTACATCGCTAAGGAAATTATTCGCCAACTATGTTTCGGTGTTTTAAGAAAGCTTTGTCTAGGAGGAGATGAAACCTTGAACACAGTGGGTAATGATGAAGCTCAAATTGAAGGTAAAAAATGAGTGATAATGAAGTTGCAGAATGTTTGGCATGTTGGGCCTGGGTAAAAACCTAGTATCCGCGAGCCCATTAGATAGAGATGGATATCCCTTGGTATTTAGTGGTGGGTCTTTGGTGATAACCAAGGAGAATAGACAAGTAACGAGGGGTTCAAAGGGAGGAACATTATACATAATTGAGAAGAAAGCAGAGTCCGTCAAATGAGAGGCACCAGAGGCACATTAGTTGTTGAGGCATAGAGATGCCTTAGATACATCATATTATATGGAAACACCACTTGTTTGCCTTCGTCATTGTGGTGAGCATTAAAATTTGTGACGTTCCGACACCACATAAGGAAATATATAGCATTTAGTAGAACGAACAAAGGGTCGTTCTATTGACTTACTAGAGACATGAAGTTGCATATTCTAACTTGTCCGTAAAATGGATAAATGTCATGGAAGGTTGATTGATTTTGAATAAACTTTACTTATATAGTTACTTTTAAGAATAGAAAATGTGGTGGAATGAATCTCTTTAGTTTCTGACACTGAAGACTCCCTTGTCATGCTAAATTTACCCAAGTAATAATCTTTGTGGGAGAAGTGCATGATATTCAAAATTTTCAGCAGAATAATAACAGCTTGACCAAAGATTTTTAGCTGACTTTGAATACAAAACTGCTTTGTTCTAGAAGTCTCCTGATTATGGGAGATATATGTGTGGATAGCCCTATGTGTCTAGTTTCATGGGAAGAAAACTTTTTATGAATCCAAGCTTTCTACAATGAGCTATGAATTTTCTCGTGAAGACGCGCACATCTGTCTGCACAGCCGAGAAGCTCCAAAAGTTGCTGAAATTTTGAATGACTTTTCATTTCTCCCTAAAGTTTCCTATTCTATTAAATAGTTTATCTAATTATTTAAGAATCTTCTTTGAATTATTAGTCAAGGTCTTTAAGTTTGTTTACATTCCCTAAGTACTTTTAAGTTCTCTAAGTCTAATTAAGTTACCTTGAAATTCACTTTGACTGGAGGGTTGTTCCAGCTTCTTGTTCTATAAATTCCCATCATATGTATTGTATTGAGGAGATTGAATTGAATTTAAAAATTAATTTTTTAGCTTTGGCTAATCAAGAAGAAGGATTTCTTCTATTTCAAACTCTTATCTCTTAGGTGGGTTCCTTTGAGTGGCGAGTTTTAATTTATCGAAAGTGTGTGCTTGTGTTGCCTCCTAATTTCTCCCTTCACATATTTTCGGTGTCAAAGTGGTATTAGAGCCTTGGTTAAAATGGTTGGATGTCGCAAGGGCCAAAAAGGTGGTTATACTCCAACATGTGAAAAGAGCTTGAAAGATATAGAAGTGGAAGAACTAAGGAGACAAGTACAACAACTTCAACAACAACTTGAGTGTGGCAAAGCTCCAGTTGCACCTGAACATGGTCAAGCGTCACAACTTGAACCGACTGAATATGACGAGGACTTGAATCCTTTTCATCGTACAGCAGATGAATCTTCAAGTGAAGAATCATTCCCTCGACAAATCATCAATATTGACATAATGTTGTATATAATCGAGACTACTCCAATTACGAGGTTGAAATTCCAGATTTTGATGGAAAGCACGATCCCGATGAATTCATTGATTGGCTTAACACCATTGAGAGAGTCTTTGAATTCAAGGAAATTCCAGACGATCTCAAGGTGAAGTTAGTAGCCATTAAATTAAAAAAAATATGCTTCACTTTGGTGGGAACACAATAAGAATCAACGAGCTCAAGAAGGAAGAAGGAAGATCACATCATGGGAAAAGATGAAGAAGGAACTTAAGAGAAAGTTTCTACCAAATAATTATCGACAAGATGCTTTCTTAAATTTCCACAATCTCAAGCAAAAGGAGCTGTCTGTGGCCGAATACACCGCTGAATTTGAGAATCTTATGATGCGTTGCGAAGTTCTTGAACCTGAGGAGCAAACCATGGCCCGTTATCTTGGAGGACTCAAATCTGAAATTTGTAATGTTGTCTAATTACAACCATATTGGACCTATAATGATGTTTGCAAATTAGCTCTCAAAGTAGAGAAACAATATAAGGAATTGAAGGGAAACCATTTTCGGTTCTCTACACAGGTGGGTGCTTCCAACCGGGGGAGTTCCGTGAACAACAAGTCATCACCAACACCAAAATTTCAGCCCACTAAATCAGTACCCAAAAGTGAAATCGTGACTAACCCAAGCCACTACAATAATCCTAATGAATCTAAGAAGTGCTTCAAGTGCCAAGGCTTTGGACATATTGCATCAGATTGTCCAAATCGCAAGATTATTGCTTTGGTGGAGGAAGATATTCATGAAGAAACCAATGACCCATCAGAAAGTGTTGAAGAAGAAACAAGAGAGAATGATGAAATTATATATGAAGATTATGGTGAATCACTTGTTATTCGTCGAGCTTTGAGTGCGACTCATGTAGATGATGATACGTGGCGGCGCAATAGTCCTTTGAATAGTCTTTTTCATACAAGATGCACTAGTCATGGGAAAATATGCGATGTTATCATTGATGGAGCAAGTTGTGAAAACATAGTCTCTAAAAAGATGGTTGAAAAGTTGAATTTGAAAATGGAGCAACATCCACAACCTTACAAACTTTCTTGGCTGCATAAAGGACATGAGGTTCGGGTAGATAAAAGATGTATTGTACATTTTTCCATTGGGAAGAGTTATGTGGATGAAGTTTGGTGTGATGTCGTGCGTATGGATGCTTGTCATTTATTGCTTGGTAGACCATGGCAATACGATAGAAAAACTATGCATGATGGTTACAAGAACACCTACACTTTTGTCAAAGATGGGAAAAGGGTTATTTTGGGTCCGTCTAAAATGGAGAATACTACAAAATCAATCACGAAGGAGGGGAGCAATCTACTTTCAAGGTCTGAAATTGAAACTTGTTTAGTTGAATCTAAAGAAGTTTATGCTCTTATTGTGCTTGAGGAAAACGATACGGGTTTTGTCATTCCATTGCAAGTCCAACCACTACTACAAGAATTTCATAATGTAGTACCTGAAGAGATTCCTCATGGACTACCACCAATGAGAGAAATACAACATTGTATTGATCTTATACCAGGTGCATCGATTCCTAACAAGGCAGCTTATAGAATGAGCCCGAAAGAACATGAAGAGCTCCAAAAGCAAGTTGAAGATCTTTTTGCTAGAGGCGTAGTAAGAGAGAGCAAAAGTCCGTGTGCTGTTCCCGCTTTTTTAGTACCAAAAAAAAGTGGAGAATGGAGGATGTGTGTGGATAGTTGAGCAGTCAACAAAATCACTATCAAACATCGCTTTCCTATTCCCCGACTTGATGATCTTCTTGATCAACTTCATGGAGCGCAGTACTTCACCAAGATAGATTTGAGGCAAAGCTATTACCAAATTCGAATGAGCCCCGAAGATGAGTGGAAAATAGCCTTCAAAACAAGAGATGGGCTCTACGAATGGATGGTTATGCCTTTTGGTCTTTCAAATGCTCCTTCTACTTTTATGCGTCTTATGAATCATATCTTTAATTCCTTTATTGGAAATTTTGTCATTTATTTCGATGACATTCTTATCTATAGTTCCACTCCGGATCAACACTTGGAACATCTTCGTCAAGTTTTCAATGTATTGAGAGAAGAAAAGCTCCACTACCACAAAAAAGTCCTATTACAGCGCACCTATGACAGCGGTTTTGAAAACTGCTGTAAAAAGTGGCATTCGGTTCGGACCTATGACAGCGGTTCGAGCCAAAACGCTGGCATAGGTTTCAGAAAAAAAAAAAAAAAAAAAAATATTTTGAATGTGGCAGCGGTTCGGCCAGAACCGCTGCCAAAAAGCACACGTATGGCAGCGGTTCGGCCGAACCGCTGCCACAAAGCGACGTATGGCAGCGGTTCGGCCGAACCGCTGCCAGAAGTGTACTTTGTGGCAGCGGTTCTAGCCGAACCGCTGCCACAACCAGACATGTGCCAGCGGTTCGACCGAACCGCTGGCACAAGGGCCGGGTTTTCTACAACCCGGCCCCCCTCACTCTCACTCTCACTATCACTACATCTCACCTACTCACTCTCTCTCTCTCTCAACTCTCTCACCACCACCACCACCACCACCACCACCACCATCACCAGCACCACCACCTCCACCATCGCGAGACCACCGTCCGCCGCCCCCTAGATCTCTTTTTCTCTCTCTAGATATCTAGCCCTCTCTCTCGGTTTTTCTCTCTCTCTCTCTCTCTCAACTCTCTCACCACCACCACCACCACCACCATCACCACCATCCGCCGCCCCCCTCCCGTTTTCTCTCTCTCTCTCGGTTTTTCTCTCTCTCTCTCGGTTTTTCTCTCTCTCTCTCTCGGTTTTGCTCTCTCTCTCTCGGTTTTTCTCTCTCTCTCTCTCTACCACCGCCGCCGCCGCAGCCGACCTCCGCCGCCGCCGCCGCCGACCTCCGCCGCCGCTGCCCCTGCCGCCCACCTCCGCTTCCGCCGCCGTGGTCCATTTAGTTTTGGTATTTTCTTTTAGATAAATATAAATATATATATATATATATATACACACACACATAGAGTATGTATAGATGTATGTATATGTGGGTGTATGCATATATGAGTGTATGTATATATATTTGTGTATGTGTGCTTGTATTTGTGTATATGTGGGTGTATGCATATATGAGTGTATGTATATATATTTGTGTATGTGTGCGTGTATTTGTGTATGTGTGGGTGTATAAAAAATTTAAGGGAACTAGGAATTTGACTGAATTTAGTATTAATTTTAGTTAGTCGGGTGTTAATTCCGTTTGATTTGAGATTAAATTGTGGTTATTTGGTGGTTTAGGGTACATTGATCCAACTGGTGATCTATATTTATACTTAGTTGCTGAAAATATAATGTTTTATCTATAGTTTTATGTGATTTATGTGATCCGACTGGTGATCAATATTTGTAGTTGCTGAAAATATAATTAATTAAGATTGAAATTGGATTTTAGCGGATCGTCAGATTCGAATTTTGTTGGATTCAACCTAACCGGGTGAAGATTAAGTCGAGAACTTGGTAGTAATTTTTGCGTTGTTACTCTGCTGAATTTTTTCTAGAATAATGGGAAATAAATTAAAATACAAATTATTTAATTAATTTAACTATCAACTGATGATAAAATTGTTTAATTTGATTAATTTAGAATCAAAATGGATCGAAGTTGGATTTTAGCAGATCGTATGTCGGAACAGTATGAGAAAGGTGTGAAAGAGTTCATAAAGTTTGCGGTTGACCATGCACCAGATCGAACTAGGATCACTTGCCCGTGTTTACGTTGTTGTTTTGGAAAGAGAATTAGTCCACGTGAGTTGGAAGATCATTTGGTGTGTAATGGAATTGATAAAAGCTACAAACGTTGGACAAGACACGGTGAAAGCAGTGTCCCGTTGGATGATTTGGGTGGTACATCATATCCATCACACGATTTCAACATGAATGATTATGAGCCTGATCGTTTGGAGGAGATGACAAATGTGATTGAGGAGGATTTGCGAAATTGTCCTAAAATGTTTGACAATTTGACAAGTGATTCAAAGACACCACTGTATAGTGGTAGTAAATTCACGAGATTGAAAACAGTTCTTAACCTATACAAGTTAAAAGCCAACAATGGGTGGAGTGATAAGAGTTTCACAGACTTGCTTGGTTTATTAAAAAGCATGCTACCTGAGGATAATGTGTTACCTAATCGTACTTATGAGGCTAAACGGATGTTAACCTCAATTGGCATGGGATATGAGAGGATACATGCGTGTCTCAATGATTGCGTATTATTTAGAATTGACTATGCATCATTGAAGGCCTGTCCAAAATGTGGCGCCTCACGGTACAAGAAGAATGGATCTACGCCTGTCAAAACCATGTGGTATTTGCCTATAATACCACGATTTAAACGCATGTACAGTAGTAAAGAGTTAGCCAAGGACTTGACATGGCATGCTGATAGAAGGTTTGAAGAAAGGATTGAAGATGACAAGATTCGACATCCCTCAGATTCTCCTCAATGGAAAAAGATTGATGATGATTTCCCTGAATTTGGTGAAGAATCAAGAAACCTGCGCCTTGTATTGGCTACAGATGGCATGAACCCTCATGGCTTGCAAAGCAGCTCACATAGTACATGGCCGGTGATTTTGATGATCTACAACCTTCCCCCATCGCGATGCATGAAGCGAGAGCATATAATGATGCCTATACTCATTTCTGGGCCGAAACAACCTGGAAATGATATAGATGTCTACTTGACCCCTTTAATTGAGGATTTGAAGGTGTTGTGGGACACCGGTGTTCAAGTATATGACGGGTTGAGAGAAGAAAATTTTAATCTCAGAGTCATGTTATTTGGAACAATCAATGATTTTCCGGCAAGAGCAAACCTCGAGGGATATGGTGTACATGGCCAATGTGGATGCCCCATATGTGTGAAGAGTACAGATCAATATCGATTGACACACTCCCAGAAATATGCATTCCAAGGGCATCGGAGATGGCTAAATCGGAACCATCGATATCGTCGGTGGAAGAAAGCTTTCAATGGGAATATAGAAGAAGGTCGAGCTCCTAAGTGCTTAACTGGTGAAGAAGTGTTTGAAAATGTAAGAGACTTGGAGGTTAAATTTGGAAAGACTTTTGCATGTGGCCTTGCAAAAACTGGGTGGAAAAAAAAGTCAATTTTCTTTGAGTTGCCGTATTGGACGTCTTTACATGTTAGACATTTTCTCGATATAATGCATATTGAGAAAAATGTATTTGATAGCGTCATTGGAACACTTCTAAATGTGCCCGGAAAGACAAAAGATGGCGTAAAGGCACGGTTAGACTTGGTTGAAATGAAGATAAGAGGAAAATTGACACCAACAAATAAGGGGAAACGTACTTATTTGCCTCCAGCAGCTCACACTCTAGCCAGGAAAGAAAAAATTGCATTATGTGAGTTTCTTAATGGAGTGAAAGTTCCAGAAGGGTATTCTTCAAACATTAGCAGTCTTGTATCAATGAAGGATTTGAAGCTAAAACACTTGAAGACTCACGATTGTCATGTAATCATGGATCATTTGCTACCAATTGCTATACGGGCCATTTTGCCAAAAAAGGTGAGAGACACGATAACTAAATTGTGTTTCTTCTTCAAAGCAATGTGGAGCAAGGTGTTTGATCCTGAGCAATTTCCTGCACTTCAAAAACAAATTGTCATCACTTTGTGTGAGCTTGAAATGTATTTTCCACCTGCTTTTTTTGATATAATGACTCATCTACCCATTCACTTGGTTAGAGAGACTCAACTATGTGGACCGGCTTTTATGAGATCTATGTATCCGGCTGAGCGTTATATGAAGGTATTGAAAGGCTACGTGAAAAATCGTAGTCGACCGGAAGGTTGCATTGTTGAACGGTACATAGTTGATGAAGCCATTACATTTTGCACAGAGTATCTGACAGATTCTAATGTTGCAGAGCTCCCAAAGTCTCATGTTGTGGGAGGGGGAACAGAAGGAGTCGGATTAATGGGAAAACAATTAGCTAGTGTTCATATTACACAAAGGGATCAGGCACACCTATATGTGCTCCACAACACCGATGAGGTTGACCCATATGTTGAAGAGCATAAGAACCAACTTAGGAGATTCAATCCAATTAAAAATGAGAGTTGGATTTCAAGAGAGCATAATAAGAGTTTCATCGATTGGTTCCGAAAGCATTTTGAAGAAAAACAGAAAGAGAATCCACAGCTTTCAGTTTCAGATAAATTGACACGGCTGTCGATGGGTCCGGACAGACTAGTATTTTGTTATTCAGGTTATCGTATCAATGGTCGCACATTCTATACAAAAGACCAAGACGAACGAAGTACAATGCAGAATAGTGGTGTGAGTCTTGTAGCTCAAGCAATGCATATCTCAAGTGCGAAAGATAATAATCCTATCTATGCCGATTTATCATATTACGGGGTGATTGAACGTATATGGGAGCTTGATTATAGTTGGTTTCGGGTGCCTGTATTTGGGTGTAGGTGGGTTGACAATAAACATGGTGTCGATAATAGTGAAATAGGCTTCACTCGAGTAGACCTTGAAAGAGTGGGATACAAAGATGAACCTTTCATTTTAGCGTCACAAGCTAAACAAGTATTTTTTGTTACCGATCCTATTGATAAGAGGTGGTCCATTGTTTTATCGGCAAACAAAAATACATGTATTGAAGGTGATTATGAAGAAAGTGAAGATGATGGAGAAAACCCTATCTCCTTAGGTGATTCACAATCAATTGATAGTGACGATGACTTGGATATAAGTGATGATGAATTGTATATGCGTCAAGATCACCAAGAGGGGATATGGATTAATCCGTCAGTTCGTCGCCGTACTAAAAAAAATGGTCGTACCGATGGGAAGCAAAAGACTGCTAAGCCAACGACAAAAAGAAAACGATGAAAGGTATTAGAATTTATTTCATAATTGTATGATAGACTTCTTTCAATATTTATACTTAGTTGCTAGAAAATTTATATTCTTGAGATTTGCCAATTTTTGTGGAAAATTTAAGGGAAATAGGGGTTGATTGATTTTAAGGTTAATTTGGTTTAGCTGGGGGTTAATTATGTTTAATTGAGGATTAAATTTTGTTTATTTTGTGGTTTAGGATAATTTTGTTTATTTTGTGATTTATTACTTCTATTTGAAATTTATTATTGCCAAATGAATCTGCCAAATTTATATGAAGATAACTTCTGTATTTATTACGTCTATTTGAAATTTATTATTGCCAAATGAATCTGCCAAATTTATATGAAGATAACTTCTGTATTTATTACGTCTATTTGAAATTTATTATTGCCAAATGAATCTGCCAAATTTATATGAATCTAACTTCTGTATTATTTGTCTTTTGTAGGTCGATGGCTTCAAATCCTGATGGTAGTTTTCCCGACGATGATGTATATGGATCAGATAGCGGTCATGAGAAGGACATACGGAGAGGTGTCTCTGCTATGAAAAAAGTTGTCAATGCCAGAAGTAAAGGCATAAGGCTACCTGTCGGCTGGAATGACAGAGGTCAGCCAATTAACCCCAACAAATCAATATTTGTTGGGTATATAGGCGTGCAGGTTCGGCAGAAGGTGTCGATTGCCATTAGTACTTGGCGCAAAGTCCCGTCAGCAACAAAAAAAAAACATTTGGGATGAGATGAAGGTAATTTGGATATTATCTTATTTGTAAGTGTTAATATATTATCATATTCTCTAAATTATAATTTTATATATACTTTATTGTTTGTTTTTTGTAGTTGGCGTTTGATATTGACGAAAGTCGACAAAAGTACGTACTAGCAGAAGCTGGGAGGCTAGCACGTAACTTCAGGAGCTACATAAGCAGAAAGTATGTGCGAGATGATGATGGAAACGTTAATGTCAACCCACCTCCACAATATGAGATATCCCAAGCCGATTGGGCGGCATTTTTAGAGGTTCGCTTAGGTGAACCTTGGCAGGTAGCTAGTCATTTTAATTTACAGTTTCATTTGTTGGTTATTGCGTTTATATTTAGCTAATAATTTGATAATGTAATAAACAGAAAATAAGCATTGACAATCAGGAAAGAGCAAAGAACCCTGAATATCCTTACCGGAAAGGGAGTTTTGGAGATGCTGTTGTGGAGCAAATGGAGGTATGTAGTTCATTTAGCAGTGAATCCTTACAATTTTTTTAATAATAATTCTATGTTAATGCATACATATATTTTTTAATGAAAATACAGATAAATAAAAGAAGGGATGCGGGATCCGATTGTACAGATGTGACACGAGCACTCGTGTGGAGGGTTTCGCGTTCCGATCCGACAAATCAAATTGATAACGAAAATGTTAGAAGAGTGGTGAATGAAATGGTGAGTTGGCAATTTTAGCTCTATTAATTGTTTTATTGAAATACTATTAAAAGCACAAGGTTCACTATTTTTTTTAATTTTTAAAAATATATCATTACAGGAGAGCATTTCACAAGAGAGCACTAGCCATAGTGGAACTTACACGAGTCGAGATGACCTATTGGCTAAAGCTATTAAAAGGAAAGAGCATCCGGGTCGCGTTAGGGGTGTTGGCTTTGGGGTCTCACAAAGAGACTATTTTAAGGATCCAAAGCCTGCTTCAGAAAAGGAGATGGAAAACTTGAGAAACATAGTGAAAAACCTCTCCGAAACTATGGTTGCCATGCAACAACGAATTGATGTTTTGGAAGCCCCTAGCTCGCGTCAGCCACATGAAGATGACGTCATTTCTTTGAAAGATAGCAGCCCAGAACCAGGTTATAAGATGCTTCCTGAGGTAAAATATTTGAACTTGTTTATTAATCATATAACTTGCGACTCTCTATTTTCTGTAAATCATACAAAACTTTCTAATATAATGTTGTATATATATATATATACGTGTGTGTGTAGGGTATCACTCCATGTCAATTAGCACTTTCATCTCCATCATATCGTGTGGTGGCTAAAGGACAGCTATACAATCGATCAGAGACTGATAGAACACTTCACAACTGTCAATTAGCCACCAACAATGTGAAAGTGCGCATTGACACTGCAGTTGAGGCTAATACACTCCTGCCCGTCCCTCTCAATGATGAAATATTCTCCATTTCTCATGCGCTGGGTACCTTTGTTGCTTGGCCAGCGAGTCTTGTCATTGTCACTGCTGCACCGGTATGTAATTAATAGCTAGTCATTAATAAATTATAACAATTTGTTTGAGGTTACTAAATATACTTTGGTGTGTAACATTTATATTTTATTTTCTTGCTTAAACAGTCCAAATCATCTGCAAACCGTAAGTCAGGGACGTCGAAGCGGTCAGCTGTCAAAGGAAAATCTCAAGTGGCCGAGCCTGCAGGTGAAGTAGACATATGTGCAGATCTTCAACTAGATGGACTCCCTAATGACCTTGTATTTCTGGGAAAGTACACGAAGATGATGAAGATTGATGCCCAGATCAATATATATATGGACGAAGCCATTATGAATGTTTCATTTCCAGAGTTCATTGGGAGGGAGGAGATCTATCACCTTCTGTGTAGAAAAGAAATAGGAGCCTCTATCATTACAGCGTACATAAAGTAAGTTTTTTAATTATTTTATTACATCTAAACTACGATTATTTTCGTCACTCGAAATTCATTTTTTATGCTCAATTTAGGTGTTTGTGGTTTAACTACGTGATCCCCGAAGGAAAAGAAACAAGTTTCGGGTTCCTTAGCCCACATTCCATAGCTGCTCAAACAGACCCGTCAGTTCAACAAGTGCAGTACATAGCACGTGCTATGATGCAGAGTACACAACAAAATAAGTTATTTCTTGCACCTTACAACACCGGGTGAGCTACTAAAGACTCGATTTTAATTTGTAAAACTAGCTACGCAAAACAAATTTTCAACTATCTTTTGAATGTTTTGTAGGGGTCATTGGTTGTTGCTTGCAATTAATCCATTTAAAGAGATTGTTTACTATCTGGATTCTGTGCATGGTGAGCCGCAATACCGAGATGATATGATGCTAAAATTCAATCAGTAAGTTTTTCATTCAATCAATGTATCCATTATATTTAATATTTTTTAAATTGTATTTATTTCACATAATTTCTTGTTTTTAACATATTTTCTTGTTTTTTATATTTTTTTATAGAGCTGTGCACATATTTCGTGCAAACTGCAACAACCAATCCAACAAATCCAAAAACTCGGACTGTAAATGGTTTACTATAAAGGTTAGCGTTTTCTAGGTTCATGAGATTATATATTCGTATAGAAGTTCGTCTTCTAATACAATGTAAGTTTGATTGCTTTTGTAGTGCCCCCGGCAGACCAACGAGGTGGATTGTGGCTATTTCGTTATGAGATTCATGAAAGAGATTATTAGCCACGGACTATCTATAATCCCAACAGCGGTATACATAATCCTTATATATATATATATATATACTTAATTCTATTACTTTTGAAATTATTAAACCTTAATTGGTAGGTAATTGAAATGTTATTTCACTTTGCAATTAATCTCTATATATATACATATATCTTGCAGTACTTTAAGGATTGTCAATCCTTCTATACTGATGAGCAAATTGATGAAGTACGCTGCGAAGTTGCACGTTACATTTTCTTAGCAGCTCCTTAGAAATTAGGTAATTTAGTTTTTGTACATTGTGACTTGCTATAAATTGAGATTTGATTTATTGTATTTCGTAAGGTCATTAGTAATTTAATTAGTTAATTGTACATTTTGTTGGAGATTAAAGATGGTAATATTGAAGTTTGGGATGATGTTTGCTTATGTTGAATATGTTTTGTTGTTAGTTGAAATTTGTTGATTGGATCATTGCATATTACAGGCACTATCATGACAGCGCAATAAATAATTAAAAAAAAAACAGCGGTTCTGCAGAACCGCTGCTACAGTTCTCACCTGTGGCAGCGGTTCTGGGAAAACCGCTGCCAAAGGTCTCACCTGTGGAAGCGGTTTTGGGAGAACCGCTTCCACAGGTAAGACCTCTGGCAGCGGTTTTGGGAAAACCGCTGCCAAAGGTCTCACCTGTGGAAGCGGTTCTCCCAAAACCGCTGCCACAGGTGAGACCTTTGGCAGCGGTTTTCCCAGAACCGCTGCCAGAGGTCCACCTGTGGCAGCGGTTCTGTAGAACCGCTGCCACAGGTCCGTTATTTTTTTTTATTTTTTTGGTTTTTTCGCAGCGGTGTTCAGGAAACCGCTGTCATAGGTAGACCTATTACAGCGGTTTTGTAACCGCTGTCATAGGTCCACCCCTATACCAGCGGTACCTTTGACAGCGGTTAAAACCGCTGCCATAGGCCCAAAAAAACCGCTGTCATAGGTCATTTTTGTAGTAGTGCTCTACGCTAACTTGAAAAAATATCACTTCTTCACTACTAGTGTTGTGTTCTTGGGATATGTTGTTTCAGGTGATGGAATAAAGATGGATAGTAGCAAGGTTTAAGCAATTATTAATTGGCCTTCACCCTAAAATCTTCATGATATTCGAAGCTTTCATGGTCTAGCTTCTTTTTACCGGCGATTCATCAATAGTTTCAGCACTATTATTGCTCCTATCACCGAGTGCTTGAAGGGTGGCAAGTTTAAGTGGACAAAAGAGGCGGAGAAGAGCTTTGAACTTTTAAAAGAAAAGGTGACAACCGCACCTATCCTTGCACTACCCGATTTTGACAAGGCTTTTCAAGTTGATTGTGATGCTTCTAATGTGGGAATTGGTCTTGTCCTTCGTCAAGAAGAGAGACCTATTGCATTCTTTAGTGAAAAATTGAGTGGCTCTCATCAAAACTATTCCACCTATGACAAGGAGTTCTATGCTATTGTTCGAGCTTTGGATCATTGGCAACATTATCTTTTATCGAAGGAATTCATTCTCTTTTCAGACCATGAAACGCTAAAATATTTGAGTTCTCAACAAAAACTTAACCGCCGACATGCAAAATGGAGTGAATTTCATCAATCTTTTACCTTTGCCTTGAAACATAAAGCTGGTGTGCTAAATCATGTTGCTGACGCCTTAAGTTGTAGACATTCCTTATTGTCTACTTTGCAAGTGAAAGTCATTGGATTTGATGTTCTTAAAGAACATTACAAAGAAGATGCTGATTTTAACAAAATTTGGGAAGAGTGCCACAAAGGTCTATTCCAACACTTCTTGATTCAAGATGATTTTCTCTTCAAAGATAATCGTCTTTGTATTCTTAAATGCTCTCTAAGACAATCTTTAATCGCTGAAGCTCATGAAGGAGGACTCGCTGGACACTTTGGCAGGGATAAAACAATAGCACTTGTCAAAGAAATTTTTTATTGGCCACGAATGGAGAAGGATGTCCAACGCCATGTTGATAGATGCTAAACTTGCCATATTGCCAAGACTCGTGGTCAAAGCACGGGACGATACACACCATTACCTGTTGCAAATATTCCTTGGGAGGATGTGAGCATGGACTTTGTTGTCGGATTACCTAGAACTCAAAGGAATAAAAACTCTATCATGGTGGTGGTTGATCGCTTCTCTAAGATGGCACATTTTGTTCCTTGCTCAAAAACTTCGGATGTAACTCATGTGGCTGATCTTGATTTTCGAGAGATTGTTAAACTTCATGGGATTCCAAAGACTATCACATCTGATCGAGATCCTAAGTTGGAACTAAACTTCAATTTAGTTCTTCGCATCATCCTCAAACGGATGGACAAACTGAAGTTGTTAATAGGAGTTTGGGAAATCTCTTGAGGAGCTTGATTGGTAGCAACATTCGTCAATGGGATCTTATTTTAGCTGAAGCTGAGTTTGCCTACAACCGATCATCGAGCCAAACAACGGGAAAAAGTCCTTTTGAAGTAGTTTATGGGATGAATCCAACTAGTCCTTTGGACTTAGTACCACTCCCTATTATTAATCAGTATAGTGGAGAAGCGAAAAATCATGCCAAGAATTTGAAAAAGTTGCATGAAGATGTTCGTAATCGAATTATCAAGCAAAAGGAGAAGTATCAAAAACATGCAAACAAACATAGGAAAGATCTTGTTTGGGTTCATCTTCGTAAGGAACGTTTTCCTAGATGACGTAATGAAAACCTTAAGCCTAGAGCTGCTGGACCATTTAAAGTTCTTGCTCGAATTGGAGATAATGCCTACAAAATTCAATTGCCTGATAACTATGGAGTTTCAACAACTTTCAATGTCGCTGATCTGTCAATTTACTCCGGCGAAGAAGTCGAATTGGACTCGAGGACGAGTCTTTCTCAACCAGGGGAGAATGACACCGAAGACTCCCTTGTCATGCTAAATTTACCCAAGTAATGATCTTTGTGGGAGAAGTGCATAATATTCAAAATTTTCAGCGGAATAATAATAGCCTGACCACTGATTTTTAGCTGACTTTGAATACAAAACTGCTTTGTTCTAGAAGTCTCCTGATTATGTGAGATATATGTGTGGATTACCCTATGTGTCTAGTTTCATGGGAAGAAAATGGTTCATGAATCCGAGCTTTCTACAATGAGTTATGAATTTTCTCGTGAAGACGCGCACATCTGTCTGCACAACTGGGAAGCTCCAAAAGTGGCTAAAATTTTGAATGACTTTTCATTTCTCCCTAAAGTTTTAGTTTGTCTAATTATTTAAGAGTCTTCTATGAATTAGTAGTCAAGATCTTTAAGTTTGTTTACATTCCCTAAGTACTTTTAAGTTTTCTAAGTCTAATTATGTTACCTTGAAATTCACTTTGACTGGAGGGTTGTTCCAGCTTCTTGTTCTATAAATTCTCATCATATGTATTGTATTGAGAAGATTGAATTGAAGTCAAAAATTAAGTTTTTAGCTTTGGCTAATCAAGAAGAAGGATTTCTTCTATTTCCAACTTTTATCTCTTAGGTGGATTCCTTTGAGTGACGAGTTTTAATTTATCAAAAGTGTGTGATTGTGTTGCCTCCTAATTTCTCCCTTCGCATATTTCCGATGTCAATTTCAATTTTCATTATTTTTTCTGTTTCCTTTTACAAAATGCAAAATTCAATGCAAAAACGCTATACCTATCAAATGAAGTAATATTCTACTTAGTCCACTAAAATGAAATTTGGAGCAACAAGTAAAGGTGAATGAAACAAGCATTTTAATGAACATAAGCCAATGCATAGGAAGAGACAGATGAGAGACCAGGTAGCGTGAGGTCTGGGTTCAATTTTGTCTACTTGCAGCCAAAAGCTACCCTTTTTTTATTTTCTTCCTCACTGTGACAGAAGTTGTATTTCCTTTCATTGTCCTTGTAACCCCATTAATATTTGTTTCTTCTCATCAAACCTTTCATGTTCTATCTCACGCACAGTGCACTCATTGGATTTAAATTTTACTTTCCTTAGATTTATTAATTTATTGATATACATATACATATATATATATATATATATATATATTAAAATATAGGGTTGAAAGTACATTTACCCATTAGGACAGGGAGCATGGGTTGTTCTCCTTTTTCTCTTCTTTTCAACCCTTTTCTCTTTTTCTCAATGTGTAAAAACTTTTCTTAAGGATACCTTTTTAGTCTGCATGTGCCTCCATCAACTTCAGCTCCAGTAAACTATCATTTCATATGAAAGACAAAACATTCAAAAACAAAAGAAAGACAAAAAAAAAGATTAATTCCCACAAATAAAGAAGATTCACACTTGCTTGAATTGATTCACACATTCTATATATATATTTCATTATCTTTTATTATTATTATCATTATTATTGTTTTCCTTGATTTGTTGTGTTCACTATTTGAGAGCATAAGTATCAAGTTTTTTGTGCTTAAGGATTGAGAATGTGTTGCCATATAAGAGCATAAGCATATTTAAAAATAAAATCTTTTTATTTTTCGGGCTATCTTTTTAGTAATGGAGAATTGGAGATTTCTAATGAGATGAAAAACAAACAAAAAGTAACATCCAAAAGGGATTTGTGAGTGGTAACATGTCACACACATGCAATGGGAAAAAGAATATAAAGATGCCCAAAGGTCCTATTTACAACAAAGAAAAAAAGCTTCTTTGAGTGACATCTGCTTTGCTAAGAAGGATCTAAAAGAGAAGATGGGATCGCCTTTTTTATCTTAAATAGATGTAAATCACACCCCAACAAACCCTAATCATCAATCTATGAACAATATGGGGCCTAACAATTTTGGAATATGTCAATTTGGTTTTCATCTTCATTTTAAAGCACTAGTTAGGTGGAGCACACAAAAATCCGCTTATAATTAGTAGGAAATTATATTGAAATGACATAATTAATTTATGATAATTTTATAATAGTTCAAATCTTCGGTATCAAATTGGTTTTCAATACTAAAAAGTTGCTAGGACGAAAAAAAGTTGCTAACTTTGATGCTTAGCAATCACTCAGTCCTAAAAATGAACGAATTATAAGATCTTAAATAAGAAAAATACTCGTCATGTATAATAAATTTCATATGTAGATTCTTTCATGTATATTGTTCTATTTTTTAATTTTTTGGGGAATTTTGAAATTTGGAGGGCTTTAAGAATGACAAGGGTAGAATTTTTTTAGTAATATTTTAAAAGTTTTTTGCTTTTTTCTTTTTAAAGTAAGGATAATTAAGATTTTAAGAGATTTATCCAATAATGATAGGACTGAGATAAGTGAGGAAGCATAGCATGTGAGTGGGGCGAGACAACTTTAAATCCAAAAAGAGGAGTTTCCCAGAGAGAGTCCAAAAGTCAAAGCATCAAATCTAAAAGATTAAAAAGCTCCTTTCCAAAAGAACCAAAACGTGAAATTATACGTTTTTTTAGCTTCATTTCACGTAAGCAATCAACAAACATATGTTGTACTCATCATCGCTTGCGGATCTCTAGGCCTAGGCACACACCACTCACTCTTTTCCTATCTTTATTTTCCTTTTCCTTCTTTTATTTGGCGATTTGCTTTAATATGTATTTTTTGATATAAACTGTATACTTAATCAAAATACAAGTACTTGATAATATATAGTAATTATTCATCCATAAAGAGGCTATTTAACTTTCCCCGTTATCAATTAAAAATATTCACTTAACTATGAGAAAATTATATAGTTGTATGAAAAAAGCACTGCATAGGACTAATAATTGCACAAAGATAAAATTAGTTTTAATATTTTAACTCATTTATCATATTGATTATTTTAACAAGTTTAATATTAGTAAATATCATATTTAGATATTTGTATGGGTTTTCAATATTGTTCAGCTTTCTGAAAACAATTAATTAAAAAATTATTAATTTGTATGGTTTATTTTAAGTTAACTCATTTTATATGTTGTTTGTTGTTTTATTTAGACTTGCAAAATGAATGCGCATTGTACGAGGTTTACGATATTTGTTTTTATTTTAGTATGAAATTCTTTAAAGCATGGAAATGAATTATAGATATGTATAATAAATATATGAACAAACTTTATCGTATGATTAGAAAATATAATTTATAATTTTTTTTATTGTTAATGAAATATTTAACTTGATGGTAATTCACAACCAAATATAATATCAAAGTACGCACTATTCTAATTTATATTCTTAATTTATCTTGATTATTTAATACTTTTATTTATTTATTTTAGCTTATTTAGTAACATATACATAGCTTTTATTTTATGTATGTACTTTTTAGAAAAGTAAAGGACATTTCATTTTGTAATTAAATAACAAAACATAACATTGTCCAAAGAATAATATACAGTCCATGTCTAATTTTATTAAAAATTGCATAAATCAAATTATTTATACCCAATATTTTTTTACACAATAATATTATGCTTGAAAGTTTTTTTAGCTCAATTATCTGTTATAGATCCAAGCGGGGAAAAAGCAAAGTAATGATTAGTTTATGAGTTACTTTTTTTCGAGTTGTTCTATGCTGGGCTAGCCATTGGATCCCCCCAACAGGGGGGTCAAAATCTCATTTAACCCCATGTGGGGGGATCCAACGGCCCTCGCTGGACCGCCCAGCATAGAATTTTCCCTTTTTTTCTTAATCACTGCACCAACTAATTGCATTCCTATATTTGTCATTTTGATTGATTTTGTTCTTAATTATTTATTGTTGTTAATTAACCGTTCAAAATGGACAATCGTTGAACCCACTATTAAGTTTTTTTTTGGGTTTGCATTCGTAACTTTTTTGTCATCTCTTGTATGTAAATTCTTTATACTTATGGTGACACTAATGCTTCTCATTTATGAATAAACTTCTTTATAGGTCTATAATTATAAAATAAGCATAAACGAATTAACATATTTGGGATATTTTTGTTCAATTAATAAAAATCAATTCTTGTAATGAAGTTAATATGAAACTACTAAATATCAAATATTTGAATATTATAAATGAGCCATAATGTTGCTTTTTCTTCTAGTATCAAAAAGTTAAAGTAAATGATAATGCATGTGTCATCTACCATTTATCTCACTATGTAAACATCACTTTGTTTATATTCGTTCGTACATGAAAAGATAATTCATTCATACGTGACAAGATATCTGGCCAACACGTATTTTGAGTTGCAACCTCCTGATTAAAATTTATACGAAAAGTGTTTTTATAAAATTCAAGTTCAATATACATTGAGGTTATTAACTAATCATTTATTTATATTGAGCTCAGTTAAGATTTTAGTATTCATAATTAATTTGGCATTTAAGAATTACTTATTTAGGAAATTTTGTGGTGGAATATTGAAAATTACATATTGTCATGTAAAAGAATAACGATATTGGCACTCCAAAAATCACTATAGGAGCTTGAAATTTTTTTTTGCACTTGAATATGACAAGGATACCAGTAAGTCTTATAACCACCCCATGCAATTAAAACAAAACCATTATTTCACCACTTTAATCAAAGTCAAATAATAAAAATAACATTCAGCAAAAGTGAAACAATTAATTAAAGTGTAGGGTATCATCGAAACCGAAGTAATAACATATAAAATCCGAGAAGGACAATTATTCTATTACACAAAAAAATAAATGAATATCAACTATCACTTCACATTGACTTTATATTAGCACCTAGAAATTAGTTTTTTTATTGTTGTTTAAGCACTAAGTTTAATTCATCAATACAATTATGGATAAAGAAGTAACATAAATCATGCTCCTCTATCAAACAAGAAAACAATAATTTTAAAATTAGATAGCGATTTTTCATACAACATGCATGTACATAGATAATATTTCGTATTTGAATACACAAATATTAAAAAAAAAAAATGTTAATCGGTCTTGATGAATAATTTTATACTTGCATATAAGTATATGTTTTATGATTTTAAGGATTAAAAAAAACATCGTACAGTATTGTTCTTTTCATAAATATACTATTTTGACATGATTATACATAGATGAAGTAAAGAAAATTTCTACTTTTGATCCATACTACGCATAAGAAGATGGTGTTGATGGGGGAAAAATGAAGTAAACATAATGATTTTTCTTTGTAAATGGGTATTCATGTCATTTTCTTAAAGAGACGAATACAAGTGGATATCCAATAGTGATTTTTTGGAGCCTCAATATCAAACCCCCTTGTGAAATTGTATATGTCATATATTTTGAATAAGATTGTGTTTATTTTTTTTAAAAAAATGTCGAGAAATGAAAAAAATGGATAGCTACTATTACATGTATGTAAGACAACAGAGACTATCGTATTAATTGGTTTATTTTTCTTTATTTTTTCTTGAACTACAAAGTCAACTGGGAAGTAGAATTTGTCCACCTTTACGATCACATCTTCGATGATTCCCCTCAATTGCTTGATTGACTTATCTGCTAGTTCCAACCGCATCATAGTGGGCTTAGGATTCTTTAGTCCTAGTTTCTGGAACAGTGCATAATGGAGTAGACTGATCTCGGCTCCAGTGTCGTATAGAATCTATTCGAATTTCATATCTCCAATGGTGCATGGAATGGAGAGGCTCCCGGGATCCTTGCATTTCCCCTTGGTAAGTTATTAAGTACCGTCGCAGAGCATTCTTATGTCAAGAATACAGTTACCACCTCTTCCCACAATTGCTTGTTTGACAGAATTTCCTTGAATAGCTTTGTGAAGTTTGGCATCTGCAAAATAGCATCAACAAGAGGAACATTAATGCGTACTCCACGTAAACTCTCTAGAATTCTAAGAAACTTTTGTCAAACTCATTTTTTTTTTTTTAGCTAAGGGGAAGAGTAAACAATTTTCAACAGGTGGACAAAGAGTAGGAGTAGAGTGCTTATTGTTGGAAGAGTCTGCATCTGACGTTCGAACGTTCGAAAGATCCACATTCGGACGTTGACCAGTCAACATTTAGACGTTGAGGAGCAGGAAAGAGCTAAAAACCCCAATGAACAATACTTTGGATGCATTAGCTTCTCATTTTTTGAAACTGTTTGAGACGTTCGAATGTCCTGTGATTCACATTCGGGCGTGGATTGTTGGGAATAATTTCCAGCATTTTTAGCTCTTTCCTGCTCCTCAATGTCACATCAAAGTATTGTTCCTTGGGGTTTTTCTCTGTATCACTCGTCAATGCTCTGGGTGCTCTCCCAGCTATGTTGCTCGATAGTTGACACAAGTGATGTTGCATCTCCTTCATCATTAGGTGGAGCTCTCTAAATGACTCATTTGTTTTTGAATGTGCACATCGAGTCTCTCATCAACTGTAGGAGGTCGTCCTTGACCTTCTTGTTGAAAATTCGATTGTCACGGTACATTATTTAGCTGAAAAGGAGGCCGAGGTGCTTGATATGCTATTTGTTGTCCTTGGGGTGGATTGTTTGGTCTCCTTAGAAAATTATCGGCTGCTTGAAACATATTTTGTGACCTTTGGTGATTTCCCACATAACTAACATTCTCCACCATTGGCTCTTCCTCAATTTCTTAACACTCACCACCTTTTTCGGAGCTGATGTAGGTGGGGCATTCCTATCATCCTCTTCAGGGTACAACTCATCCTCTCTCAAACAGTTTTGTTATCAAGGCCCAACAAATCACCCTCGGCTCCCGCATTAAGTTGGTGACTAATCCTAGATCTCACCCCTTTCTAAAAGTGTTGTACCAATTCATCCAATGTATAATTGTGATCCGGGCACTTTTGCATCATTCCTTTGTAACGAGCTCATGCAAAGTCTGCCAACAACTCAGTTTTTCTTTGCTTAAACCCCTTAATGTTACTTCTAAGTTTATTGATTCTCGAGGATGCAAAGAATTTATTCAAAAATTCATCAACGTGCTCTTCCCAATTAGTGATAGATTGAGAGGCAAGAGACTTATACCTAAGGTATTAAATCGAAGTATCGGTGTCGATATCGGAGTAGTAAATTTACGTAAATTTCGATGGAAATTTTTGGGATATTCAAAATTTAGGTTTCGATTTTAAAGAAATCATGGAAGTTTATAAAAACTATTTGAAAATTTACAATGAAACTTTGTGTAACTTTAAAAATCATAATTATGCATTTTTTACATTAATAATATTCCATGTATAATATATGTATAATAAATCTTGTTGAATAGAATGACTAAAACCTGCTATGAAAATTATAAAATAATGGTAGTAAAATAATAATCAAATATCATAAGAATTTAGTTAAAATAAAGTGTGCCACATTTATAGATAAGATCATTATTCAAAACCACATCAACCTTCTAAGAGGATTTTTATGAGAACTTATATAAATAATTTTTGTGTTCAAATTAAGATTTTTATTAACTTATTGCCTAATATCACTTTCAGGTTCGTATTTATATTTATTGCTTATTGGTTTACATAATTGGTCATTTATCATCTTTTTTTCGAACATGAATGGTCATTTTGCCCCTAATTTTTAAACAATATAATATTTTAAAAAATAAATATTATTTTAAATTTTGGAAAATTTCGGGTTTCGATGAAAATTTTAGGAAATTTCGGGTTTCGATCAAGATTTCGATGGATATTTAGCAGATATTATTTTAAATTTCCAAAATTTTGGGTTTCGGGAAATTTTGGATTTCAGTCTAAATTTCGGAAGATATTCTCCAAAATTGGATCGAAAGTTTGATTTTGCTTCGGGAACTCCAGAAACCCAAAATTTCAATGTTTCGGGTGAAATTTAAGACCCTGCTTATACTAAGTAGTTTCATTATACTTGAGGGAAAAGTGGAAAAGACGGAGGTGTATGGCATCAAGATCCCTAGGATGGAATTGCACAGTCAAAAGGATGTTTTCAAAGTTTTCTAAGTGGTCATGAGTAAATCACTCGGATTGCCATAAAACGGGACGTTTTGAATGAAAAGATGTGATGAGATATGGAAGTTTGGTGTGTAGAGCTGTGGTAATCCTACCGATCCTGGTAAAGTATGTACTCGAGGTAGTTGGCTACCACGAACCGATGAAAGAGGTGCAGTAGTGCTGGTTGCATAGCCTGAATGATATATTGCCACCATTCTTAGTTCTCCGAAAGATTCATATCCGAGAAGTTAACAGCCACTGTTCGATTTTGTACACTTGATTTCGGGGTCAAAGTCCTCAAGAGCTCTGTCTGAAGCTCGGGTCATTCACCACGAAGTAAACCTACAAAAGTAAACCAAGGAGAGAATTAGAATTAAAACTAGAAACGAAAGCAAAATATTATAAAAGCAAAAATAATGAAAAAGCTTGAAATAGACCGAAAACTAAAATTAAACAAGTCCCAGGTAATGGTGCCAAAAACTGGACACGCAAAAAGCCAAAGTGTTTGTACAACAAGAGAACTGATCGTGTAAGTAATAAAGTGGTTCTTACGTCCAGAATGTCGATCTCACATAGACTTGAATTTTAGATTTTTTGTAATTAAAACAAGCAATATTAAACTAAATAAAGGATAGAATTAAACTAAGAATGATGATTGGCAACTTAATAAGAATCAGATGATAAAAACAACTAAGGCACATGCATCAACAAAAATTACTCAATTATCAATATAAAAACATTAATCGTATTATTAGACTATTGTTGCTAAGGTGAAATATTCCTTAATTAATTATTAGTCGATATCTCATAATAAAAATCATATACTTAATTAATGGATCTCAAAATATCTTTATATGAAAGTCTAATTAACAAGCATACATTAAAGAACTAGAAATTTCCAGAAACATATGGCAACCTGCACCCGGGAGTCTTTAACTATCTTTAGGGCAACTCCTGTTTACGGATTATGTGATGATCTTTTTGAACCCTAACATATCTTCTCTCAAATGGCTAAGCTAGGCAATTTATCATGCATGTGATCGCCAAACACACATAAGCATTAAGCCTAAGATCAAGACACATAGCAACAATAGAATTAATACATAAAACTACTTTTATAAATAAAAAATCATGTTACTAATATGGTGAGCGAAGCTCTCCTCTCAGGTATGATCAATACTCGCCTAAATGAATCCCTCATTACTTTAATTCCTAAATAAAAAAATCCAACACATCTTTCAAAGTTTCGTCCAATCAACCTAAGCAATGTGATTCTCAAAGTCATTACTAAAACGTTAGCTAATAGACTTAGAAACATGATGGATTCTCTTAGACCTCAAACTCAGAGTAGTTTTATTCAAGGAAGACGAACGATCGATAATGTAATTATTACTCAAGAGGTCATCCATAATTTAAGAAAGTGTAAGGGTAAGAAAGGTTTTTTCATTTCAAAAATTGACTTTGAGAAGACCTATGATAGGATTGATTGGACTTTTCTAGAAAATGTGTTGAAAGAGATGGGATTCCCTGTCAATTGGATTAGTCTTATTTTGAGTTGCACTAGACTCTCTCTTCTTTGGAATGGAGATACTACAGATTGGTGCAACCCAAAACGAGGCCTCCGGTAGGGAGACCCGCTCTCGCCTTATCTCTTTGTTTTTTGTGTGGAAAAACTAGGTTCTCTCATTCGCGAAGCTGTCCATGCAAAACGGTGGTACCCGGTGCCTACTTCTCGGCTAGGACCTAAAGTTTCCCACTTGATGTTTGCCGATGATCTCATCCTTTTTGGTGAGGCTTCCGACTCCCAAATTGACACTATTAGCCGTATCTTGGAGTCTTACTGTCACATGTCAGGGCAGTTAGTTAATATGAACAAATCCCAAATATACTTTTCGAATAATATTACTGGCCCCCGTACAAGAGATTTATGTCGTCGGGCCAACCTCTGAATTACGCATGACCTTGGCCGTTATCTTGGAGCCCCTATGCACCATTCCCTGGTTCGGCTTAGTGATTATAAGTTTCTTGTTGACCGAGTGAAGAAGAAGCTATCCGGATGGAAATGTAAGCATCTCGCTTTAGCGGGACGAGCTACTTCAATCAAGGCGGTGACTGCAACTATTAGTTCATATTGCATGCAGACCTTCAGATACCCGTGGGTATATGTGGTCAAATCGATAAAGCCAACAGGAAGTTTCTCTGGGGCGGGTCAGATGAGGTTCGTAAGATCCATCTTATTGCATGGGATACAATTTTTCGGTGAAAGAGGAATGGGGGTGTAGGGATTCGGAACACCAGGGCTGTTAACCTATCTTTTCTCGGGAAACTCGGGTGGCAGCTTTTGACTCAGGATAATAAGCTATGGGTTCAAGTTCTCTGACACAAGTATGTCTATCGCAATAGAGCTTGTGCTCGTAGTGTTACATCTCACACTTGGCGAAGTATCCTTGTGGCGTCTCCACTACTTGATAGTGGAATTCAGTGGAAATTAGGAAATGGTCTCAATATCAAGTTTTGAAATGATGTGTGGTTAGGGGACTCGAGCTTGAAACGTCGATCGAGATGGGTTCCTCCCGAAGCTGATTTACACCGCACCGTGCAAAGCTATTGGGACGATACAATGGTCTTAAAATGGTAGGAATTACATGCCCTTGATGATGACATAAAACAAGAGATCTCCAATGTTGATATCAACCTCAATAACCATCGTGATGATGTCCTTTTTTGGAAATTTTCCAATAAAGGTGTTTATACATGTAAAAGTGGTTATGATAGAATTCTTAACTCTTTGGATCATATTAATCATGATGAGACCGATATTTGGGAAAAGATTTGGAAGATTCGGGTTGCTCACCGTCGGAAAATGTTTCTTTGGCTTTTGCGACATGACCGTCTTCTTACGAACCTTAACTTAATGCGACGTGGAGTTCGTGTCAATGTTGTTTGCAACTTTTGTGGCCAGCATACCAAATCTACCCTTCATGCTCTTAGGGACTGTGATTGGGCGGCCCAGATATGGCATCAACTTGTTGCTCCCTGTCATCGAACCCACTTGTTCTCTCAAGACCTCTCAACGTGGATCGACTGGAACATCACTTCATTAGCTACCAGGTATGCTTGGGGAGAGGGGGATTGGCCTATAATTTTTACTGAAACTTTGAATATCCTATGGCAGGAAGGGAATAATTCTTCCCATAATGAAGAGGATACGAGGCATTTGATTATAATGGATTTTATTTGACATCGAGTGGAGTAGACAAAACATCTTGTGAGAGATGACCCCGAGACTTTTGTGGAAGCTGTCGAAATTGGCTGGACTCGTCCAAAATCTGATTGGTAAAAGCTTAACATTGACGTCTCCATGCAAGGAGTTCACATGCACGAACCTGGTTTTGCGGCTATCGGAGGTCTGATTAGAGATATGCATGGTAAATGGTGTGGTGGGTTTGCTGGTGCTGTTACGCAGCAACCTATCGTTTCTAATGAGTTGGAGAGTATCCTTCAGGGCCTTATATTTGCATGGGATTTGGGTATTCGGAAAGTTGAAGTTGAGAGTGATTGTTGGGAGGCGGTGGATAGTATTACCACGGGGACTCAAGCTCATTGATACTTCGAGACCATCTCTAAGATTTGTGGTTTAATTGCTCTCCCTTGGCAAGTGAGTATCTCCCATATATGGAGAGTTGCAAATAAAGCGGCGGATGCAATGGCACACGAGGGAGTCAATCACACATTCATGCGGTTCAGGAATGCTCCTCAATATATTCAACACCTTTTGGACGAAGATAGTATGGGCATAACGTGGACTAGAAATGTGACCTTAAACTCGGGCTTGTCGAGCTAAGGTTCTATGGTATCTCCCTTCCCCTTCTTTTTTGGAAACAAAAAAAAATCAAAAATCATAATTTGCCCTAAGCATGGCCATAGTCTAACAAACTTAGCTACTGATATTAATAAAGAAACAACTAAACAAAGTATCCATGTTCATAAGTGATGCGGGCGTAATATATCACTTTTCACAATTGGGCTCAGGAAGATAGGGACCTCAAGAAGAGCTCATGGGCTACCTTAAGGATAGCTTATGGGCTACCTTTAAGGAAGAGTCAAGGATAGCTGGGTTGGAGGCTTGACAGTGAAACTGATAAAAGATGGAAGGAAATTGTATCTAAGATATAGTCAAATTATATCCCTAAAATCAAGGGATTCTTTCCTTTTCTCCTTAACTACCAAAAGAGACCATTTTGGCTTGGGGATACGGCAAAGGGACGCCTACTTTGGGTATAAGAGAGATGATATTTCATTTTTGTATCTTTTCTCTCAAGAATAATAAAAACTCTTACGACGTTCTTCTTTCTATTTCTTCCTCTATTTTTTAAAAACCCACAATAAAATAGAGATTTAATTTTAATTTATTATTTTGGAGGATTTATTATATTCATTTGTTTAATTTATTGGTGTGAAAATTGATCCACATCAAGTGGCGCCGTCCGTGGAAAATTCTGAGCAAGAGGCGTAAGCTTCTTTGAGCACTGTTTTATGATGAATCCCAGTCAAATCTGACTTTGCTTCGTTCTACAAAGTTATAGATCTGCTCATTATCTTGTCATTCCAATTGTCATTGATCGAATCCAAGACCCATAGCTTTACTTATGATTTTTGCACCATATCTATGCAGCCCAGTCCACGGCTAGGATTCTGCTGCATATTCATGAACACTTTCAGGAATTTATACTTATGAAATAGGTCTAGACATATTCATAATAGTTTTAATGTTTTCTTTTGACTTTCCATCCATATAAGAATCACTGAAAACGGACATAGGAAGCTCCAGATATGGCCATCTTTCCAGAACAGCGCAAAATTGCTTGATTTGGTCGAAGTACTTTAAACAGTTTTTTCTCAAGAACCAGGATGATGACTCAACCAATAGTGATGATAGGTGATGTGAAGTGCGAAGGCAGCTAGTTCAACCCCTATAACTCGTGTATTCTCTGGTCCCCCTATTTTTGGGCCAGTGTCGATAATAACTCAAGATCTTTCTGGTCCAGCTATTTCCAGGCTGGTGTTGACCATGCCTCGAGATATTATTGATCCTGTCCGTCCATCATCGGGCCTAATGGTCACCTTGGGGGAGGATCCACACTTTGAAGGAGAAATACTAATATAATCACATTTCACACCCTCTCATGTGTCTCCTAGCGTGCTACCTAACGAGGTCGACCCACCGTCAGCAAACCAGTGGGGTCATTTATTTGCAAATGCTATAACGGCAGCTCTCCAGGGGGTAGCTCCCAAATTAGGACATGTGCACCTAGGACTATCCCATCGGTAGTCCCTCCGGCTATTGTAGAAGCAATCCCATCAGTTCTCCCTCCAGCTATCCGAAGGTCCCTCTGTTGGGTTTCGTGAAAAAACTCATAAACGCAGCGGAAGGATTTCAAAAATTTGATTAAAACCCAAAGTGTTTCTCTAATCACATAATTGAATCCAAAAAATTGTTTTAACGAATAAATTCAACTTACCCGTTGAAGCGAGGTGGTAGGAGAATCCAATTCTTGTTCAAAACTTCGAATTGATGAACTTCTTAAATTCTTCAATTCTTGTATTCTTCAAGTCTTGATTTCTTGAAGTTTCTTTTAAATAAATCCAAACAACGAAGCACGTTGTCTCTAAATTATCACACACGAATTGATGATGAAAAAAATCTCTTTTTCTTCTCTATATGAACGATGGCTAGTGTGAATAGAGGGGGAGAATATCTTTATTCTTCTTTTCTTTGGAGAGTTACAATGAATTGTAAATTGTTGTCTAGGTTAAAGTCAAGAGAAGCCTTTTATATCTCAATAACTTATTGACCAAGACAAAACAAAAGAGACCAACATGATCATCCTTCTAGCCCTAATGGGAGTCCTCTAGGATGCCCCACATGGGGCCTGGATTTTTTTTTCTTGCTTTGTTTAATTAATTCTTTATTCAATTAATAATTTATTTTATCCAATAAATAAATAAATTAATTAGATAAATTAATTCATTAATATATTTCTCTAAGAAATTAATTAATAATTAATCTTATCTATTTAATTAATTATCTTATACAATAAGTAATTAATTAATTATTTAACTTTTCAATAAATTAAATCTCTCCAAAAATAAAATAGAAAATCCTTTTCAATTTTCTTCATCAATTCTTTAGCACAACTCTTTAGGTTCATTTCATATGGCAATGAGAGGAAACCAAAGGAAGTGGGCAACACCTAACCAGTCACGTGACCCGCTTCGTAGCCCAAATGAAATACGAATGAATGGATCATTCCACAACCTTCCAATCGTAAATACAGTATATGTATAAACCCTTTGTTCACGTTCCCCGGTCAAGTGAGAGTCATGGTTATGTCAAACTCACTGGACTTGACCATATGTATAAATTATAATAATACGAGATCATTGAGATCGATTAAGTGCCTAACGCAATTGTCTCTTTTGCTTTGGCCAAAAACTTTGATCTCTATTTATCTATAATCACATAAGGTGCATTCTCATTCACTTATGAGAGAACAAATCCCATATTAGATATCTGCTAAGACTACAACTTGCCCATTAAGTCCGCATTTCGAGGTCGACCCCACCATCGAGTGAATTGGGTCTAACTACTCTAGTGAAAGACTTGACGTTACAAGTGCATCTTCATCCTGATACTTCAGGTCAAAGGTTTACATATACCTATTACACATAATCAGTTCTGTCATTGACAGTCACATAATGAAAACCCATGTGACAGAATCGATGCGTGTTGTGTTCGAGCATATCAGTTCCACTGATGTGCCTACAGTCTTAAGCTCCCACCATCACATGGTGTTCGAATGACACTCCTATGCCAGATGTAAGATTGTAGAAGTATTCAAAGTCTTTATTTGCCTATTAAAGACCTCATATTACCTGCGAACTAGTTTTAGTGATCAAGGTCGATCTCTCTAGTGCCATTCTTCCTATCCCATTGAAAGTAGAGGGATCGCACTGAAAACACGGGCAAAGCGTTTTACACATCTTATAGATACAGATAAGAATTAAGAAAAAAACTAAATAGTGCCTCTTATTATAAATAATATTTAAGTATAATACAAGATAGAAGCCTTATTCATTCTATCCTCTATGGGATCTGAGGGCATAATCCTAACAATCTCCCACTTGCACTCAATGCCACTCATTGTGGTATCTTATACCCATCCTTTCCAGGTGTCGGTCCAAAACAACCTGAGGTAGTGGTTTGGTGAACGGGTCAGCTACATTATCAGCTGAGGCTATTTTCTACACTGCTATCTCTCCTCTGCCAACGATCTCCTTGATGATGTAAAATCTTCTCTCAATGTGTTTGGACTTGTTATGAGACCTCGGTTCCTTGGTTTGCGCTACTGCTCCATTGTTATCACAATAAAGTGCTAACAGGAGTTGAGCACTACACACTGATTCAAGTTCTCTAAGAAACTTTCTCATCCAAACAGCTTCTTTGGCTGCCTCTGAGGCTGCCACATACTCCGCTTCTATAGTAGAATCAGCGGTTGTGCTTTGTTTGGAACTTTTTCAAGACACCGCTCCACCATTGAAAGTAAAAACAAACCCTGAAGTAGATTTTCGGTCATCTACATCAGACTGAAAGTCTGAATCAGAATAACCTTCCATCTTCAGGTCTCCACCTCCATAGATGAGAATCATATCCTTAGTTCTTTTGAGATACTTTAAGATATTCTTCACAGCTATCTAATGTTTCCAGGGTTTGCTTGAAATCGACTCACCACGCTTACAACACAAGCAATGTTGGGTCTAGTACACAGCATTGCATACATTAGGCTACCAACTGCAGAAGCATAGGGCGCGTCACTCATCTCCTGTCTATATTCCTCACTTTGAAGACACATAGACTTGGATAAGTGTACTCCATGCCTCATGGGAAAAAAACCCTTTCTTAGAATTGTCCATCCTAAACCTCTTTAGGACCTTTTCTAAGTAAAGGGCTTCGGAGAGACCTATCATTCTATTCGTTCTATCTCTATAGATACAAATTCCTAGAATGTATGTCGCTTCTCCCAAGTCTTTCGTGGAAAACGTACTCGAAAGCCATTTCTTGACTGTGGTGAGCGTTCCTACGTCATTTCCTATAAGTAGAATGTCATCCACATATAGTACTAAGAACGAGAGTTTGCTCCACTAGTTTTCTTGTAGCCACAGGGTTCATCTTCGTTCTTAATGAAGCCCCTTTAGTACTTCATCAAAACAAAGATTCCAACTTCTAGATGCTTGCTTCAGACCGTATATGGACCTCTCAAGTTTACATACTTTATGGATAATGGTATCGGGTTTAAAACCCTTTGGCTGTTCCATATAGATATCCTCCTCGAGGAATCCATTGAGGAAAGCTACTTTAACATCCATTTGCCATATCTCATAATCTGAGTATGCAACTATGGATAACAGTATTCAGATGGACTTTATCATGGCCAAGGGCGAAAAGGTTTCTTGATAGTCAATTCCTTCTCTTTGACTATACCCTTTCACTACGAGTCTGGCTTTAAAGGTGTCAACCTTGACATTACTACCTATCTTTCTTTTGTAGATCCACTTACATCCTATAGGTTTGATACCTTTAGGACGATCTACCAAAGTCCAGACTTGGATCGATTGCATAAAGTCCATCTCTGTTTCCATGGCTTCTCGCCATCTTGAAGCGTCGAAATCCACCATCGCTTGATCATAGGTAAAAGGATCATCTTCATGAGCTTCTTGTACTACAGTGTGAAGCTCTGGCTCCCCCTGTAGTAGATACCCATACCTCTCAGGTTCATGTGGTATTCTACTAGATCTACGTGGTGGTTGTGCTACTATTGGTTTAAGTCTTGGTTCTTGGATAGATGTCTCTGAGGGAGTTTCATTTTGTTCTTCGAGATCAATTTTCCTACCTTTGCCCCCTTCCAAGATGAACTCGTCTTCAAGGAGGTGAGCTTGTAGGGCCACGATGATTCTCTGATCATCATGCAGGTAAAAGAAGAATCTCATGAAATCTTCAGGATAACCAATGAAACGTCCCAAGAGGGATCTTGTCTCCAATATCTCCACTTTAGTCTTTTTGACATAAGCAGGACATCCCCAAATCTTAATGTGGTTAAGACTTGGTTTCCTATTATTCCACATCTCATGCGGATTTTTAGGAACGGATATAGAGGGACATTTGTTCAATATATAAGCAGCAGTAAGGAGCGCATGTCTCCACAATGAAATGGGTAAATCAGTGTAACTAAGCATGGAACGAACCATGTCCAACAGTGTTCGGTTCCTTCGCTCGGCTACCCCATTTAGTTGAGGAGTTGCTGGTGGTGTCAGTTGTAACATTATTCCTCATTTATATTTTGCCCAGTTTGATTTTCTACTAAGTCTTTGAACTCTTTGAACCTTTCAAAGGATTCAGACTTTTGATTCATCAAATACACTAGACCATAACTTGAATGATCGTCTATGAAAGTGATGAAGTAGTAGAAACCCCCATGAGCCATTTCTCCAAATGGTCCGCAAATGTCGGTATGCACTAATCTAAGACTTGAGTAGCTCTTTCAAAAGTCCCGGTGAAGGGAGATCTAGCCATCTTGCCTAAGAGACATGATTCACATGTTGGATAGGGATCCGACCCCAGTGAGCTTAAAAGCCCATCCTTTTCCATTTTGTGTATCTTGTGCTCTCCGGTATGACCTAGTCTAAGATGCCACTTGAGCTTTAGGTTAGCTTCTTGACTACCACGTTTATGAGTTACAACATTCACAATAGATAAATTAAGGACATTTAAATAATACAAACCATTAACTAAAGAAGCATTTCCAACCAATTTATTTCCATAATAAATGTCGCAATTCAATTTAGAAAAACGGAATATATAACCAGCCTTAACTAATATAGGAATGGAAATAATGTTCTTAAGCCCCTTAGGCAGAACTAAAACATCATTTAATAACAATAAATTTCCAGAATTCAAATAAAGAGAAGTAGTTCCAATCCTAGTAGTCGCGACACTTTTCCCGCTGCCTACTTTGATCATCACTTATTCTGGGCCAAGCTTTCTACTTCTCTGCAGATCCTGATCCAAACAACAAACATGGGCACTAGCTCCTGAGTCCAGAATCCACGAAGTAGAAAAGACAGTCATAGAATAGTTAGTTTCAAAAGCAAAGAGTTCTATACCTTTTGTGCCTTTGCCTAATTTGGGACAGTTCCTCTTCCAGTGACCAAGCTCACCGCACTCGAGACATCGATCTGTTTTCTTAGGCCCTTTGCTCTTTCGGCCATGTCCTAACTTCTTTTGAGTTCTTGTGGATACTTTCTTTTGCCTTTTCCTCTTTTCATTACATTGATCATCAAATGAATCATTCGTTAAATAGATAGAAGAATCCCTCTTCTTATTTGTTCTTATGTGAGCTTGTTCGTTTTCAAGCTTCTTTGTTAGCCCAGTTAATGAACAATCGATATCATTGATATCAAAGTTCATGACGAAGTAGTAGAAGGAATCAGGGGGCGATTGTAGGATGAGATCAACTTGAAGATGAAAATCCATATAGAAATGCATTGACCTAAGTCTTTCCATTAGGGTCATCATCTTGAGAACGTGGTCTCCCACATTCTTTTCCTCTCTCATCCTCACCCTGAAGAGTTCTTTTGATATAAAATATCTTACGGTTCTATCGTGCTCTCCAAACCTTTCTTCCAGGTGAAGAACTATGTCCCTTGCATTGTTCATTGTATCATGTGAACTTTGCAGTTCACTGCACATTGAGCAAAGAATGTATCCCCTAGCTTTATAGTTGTCACAAGTCCAATTAAAGTGAGCTAGTTGAATCTCTTCATCCTCATTCCTCTCATGAACAATAGGACGATTAGTTTCCAATACATATTCAATTGAATCTTCACTCAGGACATTCCTTAAGATCGAGAGCCATTGCATGTAGTTGGGTACAATTAGAACATTTCTTTCGAGTAATTTCAAAAGTGTGTTTGTCATATTTGAGAGAGATTCGTAGGGAAAATAACTGCAGAAATAAACCAGATTAATTAGATTACTTGTTATGACTTAACCAAGAAAAACTAAGGACTTAAAATTTATCTTGGCTCCCACTGCATTTTTCGAATCCCACACTCCCATGTGAAAATCGGGAATCATCATTGGCATCGATTCCACAGCAGGTATTGAGTTCCTCAATTAATTAAATGAGTTGCAACCTAACCAGTTTCTGGCCCATTAATTCTTTGAAGTGATATCTAATAAAAAATTATTCAATAAATATTTCAATACATTTCCCCATAGTTCACCAAGCCGCAACCTAACCAATTTCTATGCTCGTGAACTACCCGAGTTTATTCCCACTAACTGCTATAATTTAACATTTAAATTTCACCTTGCAACCTAATGGGTTTCAGGGGCGAAATATGTTTCAATTAAGGCATTTAATGCACTTACTAAAATTTGAAATTATTTCCAATGTATAACCCCCATAACTGGGAAGCATTACACATTCGTAGTAATTTTAATTTTTGTAAGCTTAGTCGAGGGGATGTCAAACATCCTTTACTAACTCGTTATTATTTATTTGGGAGAATTTTAATTCGTCAAAAGTTTTGGTCTCACTTTGCACGTTATTCAATTTATATAGCGCTTTTATTCTACATTGATCATTCATAAAAATACTACTAATAATTATGCCTTTTAGTATAAATAATCAAGGAATTTAAGTAAATAAATAAATAAATTCATCACTCGATCATGGACTTTTACTAGAGGACCCGAGCCAATGGGCCATCGCAAAAGGCATAAATTAAAACCTATTAAACATTCATGGGTCTTTTGACTTTATCAATTTTGAACTATTCTATTTCAATTCCTAAAACAACTCATGCATTATTTCTAAGAATATCATAAATAGTCTCAAACTTGATAACCCATAAAATATAAAGGTAAAACAAATAAACCTAAGTCCACGATCGGTATTACAATCACATAAGACATGCTCGCATCAATTAATACATGCTCACAATATTAAATCACTTATGTTCATTATTAAAATTTTAGTCCAACTAAAAAGTCCTTTATAAAATTTTCAACCTTTTATACATTCAATATTTCAATTAAAATCATTCTAGTCCAACTAGATGACTTAGATATACGAAATTAAACAAAATTAAGTATATCTACCTTTAATTAAAATAATATTAGTCCTACTAAAAAAATACATAAAATATGGAATTCTACTTTATTATGATTTAATGCCATCTTTAATTGGAAATACTTTTATTTGATCAAAAAATTAATTATTAATCTCTAATAAAAATAATTTATATTCCTTATTAAAAAATTAAGTAATTTCCAAGTCGAGGAAAAATAATAATATTTAATCCATAAATTAATTGTTAATCTCCAAGAAAAATAATTAATTAAATCTAATTAAATATTTTATTCAAATTAATCTTATTGGGCTCGATTTCATCAAACTCAAGTCACCATCATTTTGGTCCACTTGGATTTAATTTAATTGGGCTCAAATTAATTAATTAGAAAAACATGCACGTTTTCATTAATTTCATATTGGGCTAAATTTAATTTAAGTCCAAATCACCAATCTAATTGGCCCATTTAGATTTAATTAAATTAAGGCCAATCTAATTAACAAATCAAAATTGGATAATTTTCAATTGGGCTTAATTTAAATTATTCGGGTTGTCATCCTTTTGACCCAACCGATTAATTAAACTTACCCAAAAATCCAAACATCAATATCGACCCAAACATAGCCCATTTTAAGACCCGGATCTAAGACCCGATTCAGCGGGTCATGTGCCAGAGCATCCAACCCAGGCCAAGCAGCCACACGGGCCAACCAAGCCAAGCAGTTGTGTTGTTGTGCGCGTATCGTTCGGGGCATTCGAGCCCCATTTTTCCTCGGGTTTTTAAATTTTTTAATATTATCAAATATTTCCAGATTCACAATAACTAAAAAATCATAAGTTCTAGGCAAAACCATGAAAAACGCAGATTCAAGAAAACATACAAACATGCTTAAAAAAACACATAACATGCATATCTTAAATCACATAAACAAGATCAAATATGCAAATCAGAGATTGGCTCTGATACCACTGTTGGGTTTCACGAAAAGACTCATAAACGCAGCGGAAGGATTTCAAAAATTTGATTAAAACCCAAAGTGTTTCTCTAATCGCATAATTGAATCCCAAAAATTGCTTTAACGAATAAATTCAACTTACCCATTGAAGCAAGGTGGTAGGAGAATCCAATTCTTCTTCAAAACTTCGAATTGATAAACTTTTTGAATTCAACAATCCTCGTATTCTTCAATTCTTGATTTCTTGAAGTTTCTTGTAAATAAATCCAAACAACGAAACATGTTGTCTCTAAATTATCACGTACGAATTGGCGATGAAAAAAAAAATCCCTTTTTCTCCTCTATATGAACGACGGCTAGTGTGTATAGAGGGGGAGAATATTTTTCTTCTTCTTTTCTTTGGAGAGTTACAATGAATTGTAAATTGTTACCTAGGTTAAAGTCAAGAGAAACCTTTTACATCTTAATGACTTATTGACCAAAACAAAACAAAAGAGACCAACGTGATCATCCTTGTAGCCCTAATGGACGCCCCACATGGGGCTTGGATTTTCTTTCTTGCTTTGTTTAATTAATTCTTTATTCAATTAATATTTTATTTTATCCAATAAATAAATAAATTAATTAAATAATCAAATTAATTAGATAAATTAATTTATTAATATATTTCTCTAAGAAATTAATTAATAATTAATCTTATCCATTTAATTAATTATCTTATCCACAAAGGAATTAATTAATTATTTAACTTATCCAATAAATTAAATCTCTCCAAATAAAATAGAAAATCCTTTTCAGTTTTCTTCATCAATTCTTCAGCGGAACTCTTTAGGTTCGTTTCCTTTGGCAATGAGAGGAAACCACAGAAAGTGGGCAACATCTAGCCAGTCACGTGGCCCATTCGTAGCCCAAATGAAATACGAATGAATGGATTATTCCACAACATTCCAATCGTAAATACTGTATATGTATAAACCCTTTTGTTCACGTTTCCCAATCAAGTGAGAGTCATGGTTATGTCAAAACTCACTGGACTTGACCATATGTATAAATTATAATAATACGAGATCATTGAGATCGATTAAGTGCCTAGCGCAATTGTCTCTTTTGCTTTGGCCAAAAACTTTGATCTCTACTTATCTATAATCACATAAGGTACATTCTCGTTCACTTATGAGAGAACAAATCCCATATTAGATATCTGCTAAGACTACCACTTGCCCATTAAGTCCGCATTTCGAGGTCGACCCCACCATCGAGTGAATTGGGTCTAACTACTCTAGTGAAAGACTTGACGTCACAAGTGCATCTTCAGCCTGATACTTCAGGTCAAAGGTTCACATATACCTATTACGCATATTTAGTTCTGTCATTGACAATCACAGAATGAAAACCCATGTGATAGAACCGATGCGAGTCGTGTCCGAGCATATCAGTTCCACTGATGTGCCTACAGTCTTACGCTTCCACCATCACATGGTGTTCGACTGACACTCCCATGTCGAGCTAAGATTGTACAAGTATTCAAAGTCTTTATTTGCCTATTAAAGACTTCATATTACTTGCGAACTAGTTTTAGTAATCAAGGTCGATATCTCTAATGCCATTATTCCTATCCCATAGGAAGTAGAGGGATCGCACTGAAAACAAGGGCAAAGAGTTTTACACAACTTATAGATACAGATAAGAATTAAGTAAAAAACAAAATAGGGCCTTTTCTTATAAATAATATTTTCGTTCAATATAAGATTGATACCCTACTCATTCTATCCTTTATAGCATCTGAGGGCATAATCCTAACACCCTCTTCATTAGCATGCCACCAGCTTGGGCTCGACACTGATGACCTCACAAGCTCATCAGAGCAACCCTAGCTTCATAATGGGTGATATAGAGGTCTACTATTGTGTGGGAGGGTCCAATACCCTCAATAGAAATAGTAATATCCCTTCGACTATCTTGAAGGTCCCTCCTCATTAGTATGCTGCCACCCTGGGTCCGACACTGATGACCTCACAAGCTCATTAGGTCAACTCTAGCTTTATAGTTGGTGATAGAGAGGTATACTATGATGTGGGAGGGTCCAATACCTTAATAGGAATAATAATATCCTACCGCACCTTGAGCATAGAGCTTCTTGGCTACCTTAGAATAGCTTGGCTGCAAGATTCGAGGGCATGAGAAAAGAGATGAGGGAGATGAAACAATGACTTGGCAAAAATTTGTGAGGCCCTCCAAGAGGGGTCTCCTTTGGTCCCTGCATACTAGCTGATGGGCTACCTAATAACTTTCATTCCCCGGACATGTCAGAATATAACGGTACTTCGGATCCGATGGAGCACTTATGGAAGTTCAAAAATTGTGCAATCTTGCACCAATGCTCAGATGGAGTAAAATGTCATTTGTTCATGACAACCTTAACACGAGCTGCACATCAATGGTTTAATCAGTTGGCCCCTAGTTCCATCCATTCTTTTGAAGACTTTAGCTCAATGTTCCTTCACCAATTTTCTAGTAGCAAAAAGTACCAGAAGACACCTTTGAGCTTATTTAGCATACACTAAGGAGTCAAGGAGCCCCTATGAGGATATATACAGGTATTCAATGTTGCTACCCTCGAGGTCCCTTTAGCTAGTGCAGACGTGCTATCTAATGCATTCGCCCAAGGTTTGAATGATGGAAAACTTTTTACGTCCCTCGCTAAGAAGCCAACTACTAGTTTTGATGGCTTGCTAGCTAGGGCAGATAAATACATAAATATAGAGAAAGCTGCTATGACGAAAGGAGCAGGAACTAGCATAACCAACAAGGAGGAAAGAGAGATAAGGCCAGCACCTAAAAGACTGATAGTGTTATGCACCCGGCGAGCCAATGTATAGGCTCAGCCACATTAAATGTAAAACACTATGACAGTCTTGTTTTAAATATATTGAATGTTTCTTTTATTAATTCTTCTTTGTTGTCGATTACTTATGTTAGTATAGATAAAGATCTCATGGATTACATATGGTTAGGGGAGCGGTGGGATACCTATGAAATGCTCTCAAAGACCATAATCCTAAAACATGTTCCAAGTTATAAAGGTTATAATATGTGGGATATCACTGGCCTCGTCAAGACTTGTTCGTGTGTGTAACTCTTTATCAGAGATTGACGTATTCCATTGTCAATGGCTGGCGGTCAATACATGCACGAAGATTCATACTTTGGAGAAGTGTCGAATTGAATAACCCCGCTAAGGATTCCTCATTGGTGCTATCGAACATGGAGTCGTTAGGTTTCATAGTGTGAGAATCGTCTTTAGACCTGAGGTGTCATTGGATAGGATACTATCCACTATGCTTTGATATGCACGTGCACTCCAGGAGAGTCATACGGTCTATATGTTGGGTATAGTCTAATAGTACAGCGGAACAATTGATAGTCGCGAAGGGATTCATCTAGGGTCAAGTACCCGACATTTCCTATGTTGTCTCAAGAATCTAAATGATCAATAAAAGCCTTTGATCAAAGCATTTGTCTTTTAAGAGGGATTGGTGGTACCGGCTTAGAAGACTTAATCATTAGATGTCACAATAAAGTCATAGTTTCTAAGGTTATTAGGGTTCGACCGTCGTCATACCCTAGACCATAGATGGGAAACTGATGAAAGGATTTTACTCACATGATGATCATAACTCGGATAAGTTTGCTTTTCATCGTTGACACTTAGGAAGTCGTGGTGACGTTGCTAGACATCAATCCACGACCAATGGGTTCCTTGGGTTAATTCGGTGAAGTTAATTGAATGCCCAGCTAAATATTTAGAATAATTCATCTAGCCTATGAGAGGACTTATTGCTTGCTTGTTAATGTGCCTGAGGGGTCACACATATAACTTAGTGTAGTACCTATTGACTAGGTGAATTAGTAGAGAGATTAATTAAATGGATTTAATTAATCGGGAAAAGGAATTTATTATGTGGTATTAATTAATGGTCTTATAATTTAATATTGGAATATTAAATTGGAAAAGACTAATTAATTTATTGATAAAAGAAAAATAAATAAATATATATATTATACACGTCCACGTGTTTATGTATATGTGGAATTGGTGGAAAGATTTTATCTTGTTCACCAAGTTTATATATATATATACATATTTGTATAATATATTTAGTAGGATCTTTTAATTGGTTAAGTTTGACTAATTAAAAAGGAAATATCTTATAATTATATTATTGAAGGTATTGGATAGATATGGTATATTTGAGATGATCTCAAATATATAAAAATATCTAGTTAGTTGGAAAAGGGTTTAACTAATTAAAGAAGAGAATAAAAGAGAAAGGAAACAAAATAAATATGCATATATAATATACATACACGTCTCACATGAGTGAGAATATGCGTGTGTGCGTGTATATGTTTCTACATTCCTGGACTCTATGTACATGTGTATTCCATCTTTTGAAAAGACAATAGTTAATCAACGAAGAGATTCAAATCCTCACAAGTCTTTTCTTTTTAATTCTCTCCCCTTTTTCCTTCTCTCTAATTCTTCAAACTCATGAGTTGAATACGAAGAACATTAAATATATTCCTACCCTTTTTTTCATGAGTCGAAATTCGATATTCTCTTGGCTAGCACTGGTGGAAATAATCGAGGGTACGAGCCAAGGTGTGGATACATCTTAGAGGCGCAACACTTGGGGCTCTAGAGCAAATCCATTCGGAGAGATGTAGTAGGGAGTTGCTTAAAAAATATTGTTGATTAAGTTCTTCAAGAGGTAAACACGAGAAAACTCACTTTTGTAGTTAGTTTTTAAATCTGATGGTACCATGTCTACCTAGCCCTAATTTGGGGATGCCGGATTTTATTAAATTCCATGTTTTCTGCTGCACCGGCATCCCCAGGGTTGTACCGATCCCAACAGTGATATCAGAGTCAAGGTTTTGACAAGGATCGGATTCTTTTTGTGTTTATATGCTTTAAATCTGTTTTATTGTGTATTGGAACTGGTTGAATTTTCTGTTTAATTTTCGTATCCGTTGATTGGAATTAATCTAAAAATCGAAAGACTACATTTTTATGTTTTTTGGAATTAAAAAAAAGAGGATCGTCGTTGCACGGGCCGTGCTTCCGAAACAGCGCCGCCGCTGCACGACGCCAGTGGCCGACCGCCGCGAATAGCAATAGCATTGTTCGGGGATACGTGCGCAAGCAGCAGTGGCGCTGGGCACAAGCGCCACCAACAGCGTTGTCGCCGTCTGGAGACGCGCTGTCACCGACGGTGCTGCTCCAGCAGAACTGTCACGCGCGATGGCGCGCGCGGCGGATGGTTGGGCTGATTTGTCCTAGGGGCCAATGTGTACTTTCTCCTATTTTCAAATGTTTTTCTTTTTAAATTGCATTCAGGGCCTTAGGTCATTTTTGCGATTTAATTTAAAGTGCAAGCCCAATTTGTGATTTTATAAAATTAAATTTTTTTAATCTCAATATTAAAAATATTTTATGTTTGTCCTAAAAAATGGCATATTTCAAAATAAGCGTTTTATTTAATTTTAGAAATTGAATTAAAATAGGAATTTTATTAATTTTTGAGATTGAATAAAATTGGGTTTTTGAAATTGTTTTTGGATTAATTGCAAAAGTAAGACTTTTTCTTGTGGATTTCTAAAATTGGTTTTTAGAAATTAAAGTCTTTGGATCCATTAATTAATTTGATTATCCTTAATTAAAGACGGTGAATATTAATTCATGAAATGCACGATTGCATGTTTATGTGATTATGTGGTGATCCAGGTTGAGCCATAGACTAGTCATTGTAATAATTTGAGGCCTGCGTGCCATATTTTCTTTTCTTATAATTTAAAGGGAAAGGTTTTCTTTATAATGTAATTATGAAGATGAAGATGGATGCGTTCAAGCTCGTGGAGATTTCAAGACCTTAGTATAGGGTCTGGGTCCTTAGATTAGATTGGTCAACACCTTGATGGCTCGGGGTGTTTTGGGATTGGCTTGACCAAGATCACATTTACCGCTTTAAGTATGATTACTTATTTTCTTATGCTATATATGATATGCATGTTAGCATGATCACTGAGAAAGATAAGTAACTGAAAATGTGAGACCTTGTTTGAAAACATCTTTAAACAATATTAAGTCCATAAATGGATTAATCAGGGGCCCTGAAGTTTCTCCAGTGCCTTCCATCATAAGATTATTTGATCGTAGAAGGAGATTGAACTAGTACTTCCTAATCCCTGAGCTTTTTTATTCCCGAAAGCAGTTTCATCAAAGTAGTACAACCCGTTTATTTCTCTTCCAGTTCCAATCGTCTTCCCCGATCTCTGGTCCTGGAAAACACAATGAGAAGGAAGAAAAAGAATTGAACAGTTAGAGTCTTTTGATAATTTGCTGACAGAGAAAAGATTGCAGGCAAGTTTCAGAACATGTAAAACTGATGTTAAGGTGAATTTTTCAGAAATCTTAACATGTCCTTTGCCTGCAATTGGTGAGAAACTACCATCAACAATTCTAACTTTTTCGGCACTAGAACAAGGAAAATATGAGTTAAACAAATGGGAACTACTTGTCATGTGATCTGAAGCCCTTGAATCAATATCCAAGGGGGGGCTTTTGAAAGAATGGAGAGTGCAAAAGAATTTCTACCTAATTGTGCCACTGACCCGACAGGAACAGTAGGTGATGAATAGGATTTTAGCAGCTTAAGAAGATGATCTAATTGCTCCTTACTGAAGGGTGAAGATTCTGCTTTATTAGCAACAGGTATGCTTTGTTCACCATACCTATTTACCTTACCATTAATAGGTGGCCTTCCATGCAACTTGAAGCAATTCTCCTTGGTATGGCGCGGTTTTCCACAGTAGTCACAGCGCAGATTATTTCTGTCTCCTCCATGCTGATTCTGGGGCATTTTGCGACTGACCTGGGACTCGGGAATTGCTAGGGCTGATCCTTCTGTAGCTCCGATTGTATTAGAAGCCTTTTTTCCTAGCATCACATTCCTGCGAGTTTCCTCTCTGCGTACTTCAGCAAATACCTCTCCAATTGGTGGCAGCGGATTTTTTCCAATAATTCGACCTCGCACCTCGTCGAATTCCATATTCAAGCCTGCAAGAAACTTGAAAACCCTATTGACATCAACCATTTTCTTGTAATGGTTGTAGTCCTCCGTTTATTTCCGCTCGTAGTTACTGAATAAGTCGAGATCCTGCCAAATTCTTTTTAGACAATTAAAGTACATTGTAACAGAATCCATACCTTAGTGAATTTCTCCAAGTCTTAAAGTCAATTCGTACACTTGGGATTGGTTTCCAAGGTCAGAATACATTTGTGAAACACTATCCCAAAGCTCCTTTGCAGTAGAGTAGCACATATAATTTGCACCAATCTCTTCTACCATGGAATTGACCAACCATGTCATTACCATTGACCAAATAGTATAGGCGGGGTCGTCAACGTCAGGCCTCTTAGATTCACCTGTGAGATACCCATTCTTACCTCTTCCTCTGATGTACATCCTGACTGATTGTGACCACCGGAGGAAATTATCGCCATTTAACCGGATTGTGGTTATCTGAATAGGGTGACTATCAGAAGGATTCCGAGAAGGCTGAACAACATGACTTTCAGAGGTATTTCTGGCAATTTGAGGCTCGGTTTGTTGAGGGTGAGAAGACACAGACATGATTTCAGACATAGAAGTGAAAAAAGAACAGATTCAAACCCTCGGGTTTTGTTCGCTGGCTCTGATGCCAAATGAACAGAGAGTGAAAAAGACTCTTTGATAATTGATATTGCTATGGTACATAGGGATTTATAGATCCCATCTAGGATATACAAGAGGAAATTAATCTTCCTAATAAGGAGAAAATAAAACAGATCCCTAGAAAAACTCTAACAGATCATATCTACAATATCTATCTAAAAATAATACATATTTCTATAAATCATACAAATCTTCCAACACTCCCCCTCAAGCTGGCATGAAGATATCACTCATGGCGAGCTTGCTAACAAAATTTTCAAATTGTGTCTTGGGAAGTCCTTTCGTGAAGATGTCTGCAATTTGTCTCGTGGTATGTAAGACATGCATATCACGCCACTATCCAAATTCTCTTTAATGAAATGTTTATCCACTTCCACATGTTTTGTTCTATCATGTAAGACCGGATTGTGAGCAATTGAAATTGCTGCCTTGTTATCACAATAGACCTTGATAGGTGGTGAAGTAAGAACCTTCAATTCCTCCAAATATCTTTTGATCCAGAGAGCTTCACAAAATCCATGTGCAACTGAACGAAACTTGGCTTCAGCACTACTCCTTGCCACCACACTCTGTTTTTTGCTTCTCCAAGTAACTAAATTTCCTCCAACAAAAGTGCAGTAACCCGAAGTTTATTTTCTGTCACTTATACTACCTGCCCAATCCGCATCAGTGTAAGCTTCAATCTGAAGATGGTTCTTGTTTCTAAATAGAAATCCTTTTCCTGGACTCCCTTTGAGGTACCTCAAGATTCGGAATACAGCTTCAAAGTGTGTAGACCCAGGTGAATGCATAAACTGACTAACAACACTTACAGCAAAAGTTGTGTCCGGTCGTGTATGAGCTAAATAAATTAGCCTTCCAACTAATCTTTGATATCGTTCTCGATCCACGATTTCATCAATGGCTACTGCTTCCAACTTCAAATTTGGTTCGATTGGTGTTTCTGCCGACTTACAACCAGTCGTTCCCATTTCCTTGAGAAGATCAAGAACATACTTACGCTGGTTGACAAATATGCCCTCCTTGGATCTAGCAAATTCCATACCTAGAAAATATTTAAGCTTTCCCAAATCCTTAACTTCAAATTCAGCCCCAAGCTTCCTTTTAAGATTATTAATCTCAAAAATATCATCTCCAGTCATGATTATATCGTCAACATACACAATCATGACAGCCACTTTACCTTCGGCAGAATGTTTGAAGAACATTGTATGATCTGCTTGGCTTTGTGAGAAGCCATGTCTTTTAACAACACCCCCAAAGCGCTCAAACCATGCTCTTGGAGACTGCTTTAGGCCATACAACGACTTTTTTAGTTTGCACACTTTATCTTTCCCAAACTTTTCTTTGAAGCCAGGTGGCAGGTCCATATACACTTCTTCTTGCAAATCTCCATTAAGAAATGCATTTTTCACGTCTAATTGATGAAGATGCCAGTTGGAATTAATTGCAAAAGATAGAAGAATTCGTACGGAATTGATCTTAGCAACTGGAGCAAAAGTCTCGTGGTAATCTATACCATGGGCCTGAGTGAATCCCTTTGCTACAAGTCTGGCTATGTATCTTTCTACGCTCCTATCCGCTTTACACTTCACTGTAAATAACCATTTACAACCAACTGTCTTCTTGTTTTTCGGTAGATCACTTATACTCCAAGTGTCATTTTTTTTTCAGAGCATTCATCTCTTCCATCACTGCAAATTTCCAATTCATGTCACATAATGCTTCCTGGACAGTTCTTGGAACAAACAGATTAGAAATCTTAGACACAAAGGCTTTATGACCATTTGACAATTTATTATAAGACAGGTATTTTGCAATAGGATGTTTGGTACACGTTCGTGTTCCTTTTCTCAAGGCAATCAGAAGGTTAAGATTAGATGATGAGTTAATCAAATCAGGTAAAAGAGGAATAGCAGTTTCAGAAGAATTACTGCGAGTGGTTGGAGTAGGATCATTGCTCGGTGAATCGGATTAAACATTTGCTAGAGGAATAACTGGTGCAGTAGACTGGTTTGTGAAACTTCTTTCTGGAATAAACCTGAAGTTCAGGGTGATTCTTTGGAGGTAATTCTCCCGCTGTCTCTGAAACAACATTTGGCAAAGGAGAACCAAATATACCACTATTTCCCATATTTCCAACGGTCATTTCCTGAACTTGTTTATCAAAATTAATAAATGGTTCAGAAAGATCAGGGACATCAAGAATAGGTAGAATTGTAGTTTCCCAAAAATTATCTTCCTTAGTTATGTTCTCCCCCTGAAGAGAATTTTGGTGAAAATAAGGTTGGTTCTCAACAAAAGATACATCCATACTCTCGTAAAATTTTCGAGTGATAGGATTAAAACACTTATAACCCCTTTTATTAGAAGCATAACCTATAAAAACACATTTTTCAGCTTTTGGATCAAGTTTCGATCTAAAATTACTTGATATGTAAACATAGCATGTGCAACCAAAAATTTTCAAAGGCAAATCTGCAAACAATCTAGATGTTGGAAAATTTCTTTTTAAACAGTTTAAAGGTGTTTCAAATTTCAACACACGAGATGGCATTCTATTTATCAGGTAACAAGCAGTTAAGAGAGCATTACCCCAAAGATATTTTGGAACATTCATTGAAAACATGAGGGCTCGGGTAACCTCAAGTAAATGTCTGTTTTTTCTTTCTGTGGTTCCATTTTGTTGTGGTGTGTCACGACAGGTTGATTGAAGAATAACACCCTTTTCCGCAAGAAATGCTCCCAAATATTAATTGAAATATTCAATTCCATTATCTGTTCTTAAAATGCCAATTTTGGTTTGAAATTGATTTTCAATCATGAGAAAGAAATCCTTAAAACGTTGTTCAACTTCAGATTTTTTTTCCAACAAATAAACCCAACATACTCTTGTGTGATCATCAATGACAGTCACAAACCATTTTTTTCCAGATAGTGTGGTAATTTTAGATGAGCCCCAAACATCACTGTGGAATAAGTAGAATGGTTTTGATGCAAAATAAGGATTTAGGGAAAAAGAAACATGATGCTCTTTAGCCAAATGACAAACCTCATAATGTAACTTAGAACAATCAAATCCTTTAAACAAACTAGGAAATAAATGTTTGAGATATGGAAAACTGGGGTGGCTAATCTCCGATGCCATAACATTATTTGATCATAGACAGAGATTGAACTAGTGCTAACTAATCCCTGAGCTTTTTTATTCCCGAAAGCAGTTTCATCAAAGTAGTACAACCTGTTCATTTCTCTAGCAGTTCCAATTGTCTTCCCCGATCTCTGGTCCTGGAAAACACAATGAGAAGGAAGAAAAAGAATTGAACAGTTAGAATCTTTTGATAATTTGCTGACAGAGAGAAGATTGCAGGCAAGTTTCGGAACATGTAAAACTGATGTTATGGTGATTTTTTCAGAAATCTTAACATGTCCTTTGCCTGCAATTGGTGAGAAACTACCATCAGTAATTCTAACTTTTTCGTCACTAGAATAAGGAAAATATGAGTTCAACAAATGGGAACTACTTGTCATGTGATCTGAAGCCCCTGAATCAATGATCCAAGGGGCGGCTTTTGAAAGAATGGAGAGTGCAAAAGAATTTCTACCTAATTGTGCCACTGACCCGACAGGAACAGTAGGTGATGAATAGGATTTTAGCAGCTTAAGAAGATGATCTAATTGCTCCTTACTGAAGGGTGAAGATTCTGCTTCATTAGCAACAGGTATGCTTTGTTCACCATACCTATTTCCCTTACCATTAATAGGTGGCCTACCATGCAACTTGAAGTAATTCTCCCTGGTATGGCGTGGTTTTCCACAGTAGTCACAGCACAGATTATTTCTGTCTCCTCCACGCTGATTCTGGGGCATTTTGCGACTGACCTGGGACTCGGGAATTGCTAGGGCTGATCCTTCTATAGCTCTGATTGTATTAGAAGCCTTTTTTCCTAGCATCACATTCCTGCGAGTTTCCTCTCTGCGTACTTCAGCAAATACCTCTCCAATTGGTGGCAGTGGATTTTTTCCAATAATTCGACCTCGCACCTCGTCGAATTCAATATTCAAGCCTGGAAGAAACTTGAAAACCCTACTGACATCAACCATTTTCTTGTAATGGTTGTAGTCCTCCGTTGATTTCCACTCGTAGTTATTGAATAGGTCGAGATCCTGCCAAATCCTTTTTAGAGAATTAAAGTACATTGTAACAGAATCCATACCTTGGTAAATTTCTCCAAGTCTTAGAGTCAATTCGTACACTTGGGATTGGCTTCCAAGGTCAGAATACATTTGTGAAACATTGTCCCAAAGCTCCTTTGCAGTAGAGTAGCACATATAATTTGCACCAATCTCTTCTACCATAGAATTGACCAACCATGTCATTACCATTGAGTTTTCAGCATCCCAAATAGCATAGGCGGGGTCCTCAACGTCAGGCCTCTTAGATTCACCTGTGAGATACCCAATCTTGCGTCTTCCTCTGATGTACATCCTGACTGATTGTAACCACTGGAGGAAATTATCGCCATTTAACCAGATTGTGGTTATCTGAATATGGTGACTATCAGAAGGATTCCGAGCAGGCTGAACAACATGACTTTCAGAGGTATTTCTGGCAATTTGAGGCTCGGTTTGTTGAGGGTGAGAAGACTCATACATGATTTCAGACATAGAAATGAAAAAAGAGCAGATTCAAACCCTCGGGTTTTGTTTGCTGGCTCTGATGCCAAATGAAAAGAGAGTGAAAAAGACTCTTTGATAATTGATATTGCTGTGGTACATAGGGATTTATAGATCCCATCTAGGATATACAAGAGGAAAATAATCTTCCTAATAAGGAGAAAATAAAACAGTTCCCTAGAAAAACTCTAACAGATCATATCTACAATATCTATCTAAAAATAATACATATTTCTATAAATCATACAAATCTTCCAACAATAACCAACAAGGAGGAAAGAGAGATAAGGCCAGCACCTAAAAGACTGATAGTTGACACGCGAAATCCTAGCAAGTATACTAGGTCGTGCAAAGTAATAAAGTGGACTATTTAGCCTGGGGTGTATCGTCTCCACAGGGACAATTGGATTCAATGCTCGTAATTGCTATATTATCTAACTCTAAGCTAAATCAAATTATAAGATGATGGTTGATTATACTATGAAATAATCAAAGATAAATATGTGATAAACAAGATAATAAAATCGAATGGAAAGAGGTGATTGGGTTATGATCCTACTATGTTCTATTCTATGTTCATGAACTCTCAATTATCCGGATTCTTAGAACGTTCTTGTTATGGCGAAACCCCCTAATGTATTTATTATTCAATCTCTTGAAATAACAAGCCTATACTAGTTAACAACTTCCTATATCTCTATAGTGAAGATTGAATTAACTAACATGCATTTAGGTTCAAAGGAATTCCTTGTTTACGAAGATCCTACATTCAATCGGGTCATCTTATCACAAAAAGCCACACAACGCAATCGATTCTATCTCTAGTCAATTATTACGTTATGATGATTGATTTTTTGATCTCCCTTTATCTATCTCCTCTCGGTCTCAAGACAAAGCATTTTATCAAACACATGGTGATCAAGCATATGCAAGCATTAAACACAAAATCAAACATGTAACAAGAATGTAATAAATCCGAAAATTAATGATTCATTCAACACAAAACATCACAAAGTATTCACATAACCCAATCACAAAAATACTTAGCTCATACTTACAACAACAAGTGATTCAACAACTCTACAAGACATAATTGAAATACTAATCAAGAGAAAGAGTTGAATTACTCCCTATTATAAAGTGTGAATCCAAGCTTTGATGATGAAAATGATGATGATGAGGATGATGATGGCTCTTCAAGCTTCCTTAGGACTTCCCATGGCTCCCCCTTGGTGTTTTAGAGCATGTCCAGCCATGTCTTATGGCTCAGTGCCGCCTTGCACAAAAAGTGCGTTTTAGACCGCGGTCCCGTGCCGCGGTCGTCTGATGCAAAATGCGCAGCTTTCGTATTTTAATCATAACTATCCCTACAGATGTCGGATTGAGGTGATTCAAGTTGCTACGTGAAGCTAAGACAATGCTCTACAATATTGGAGAAGAAATCTTAATCTGATTAGGCTTTTAAGTTGACAAGAATCTCGGGTCTATATGAGAATTGTGTAAAATCTTTCATCAACTATCTTCTTTTGTTTCTTTCCTCAATTTCAAGCTCAATTTGGATCTTCTTTCTCGTCTTTCATGCGTAAATCAACTTGTATCCTACAAAACAAAATCTATACCAATCAAAGCATTATGAGGGATAAAAACTGATCAAAGTAACGATCAAATCATATCACAATGGGGCATAAAATACTGTAAAATATGGGCTTAGCAATAGTGTTATGCGCCCGGCGAGCCAATGTATAGGCTCAGTCACATTAAATGTAAAACACTATGACAGTCTTGTTTTAAATATATTGAATGTTTCTTTTATTAATGCTTCTTTGTTGTTGTTTACTTATGTTAGTAAAGATAAAGATCTCATGGATTACATATGATTAGGGGAGCGGTGGGATACCTATGAAATGCTCTCAAAGACCGTAATCCTAAAACATATTCCAAGTTATAAAGGCTATAGTATGTGGGATATCACTGGCCTCGTCAAGACTTGTTCGTGTGTGTAACTTTTTATTAGAGATTGACGTATTCCATTGTCAATGGCTGGCGAGTCAATACATGCACGAAGATTCATACTTTGGAGAAGTGTCGAATTGAATAACCCCGCTAAGGATTCCTCATTGGTGCTATCAAACATGGAGTCGTTAGGTTTCATAGTGTGAGAATTGTCTTTAGACCTGAGGTGTCATTGGATAGGGTACTATCCACTATCCTTTGATATGCACGTGCACTCCATGAGAGTCATACGGTGTGTATGTTGGGTATAGTCTAATAGTACAGCGGAACAATTGACAGTCGCGAAGGGATTCATCTAGGGTCAAGTACCCGACATTTCCTATGTTGTCTCAAGAATCTAAATGATCAATAAAAGCTTTTGATCAAAGCATTTCTCTTTCAAGAGGGATTGGTGGTACCGTCTTAGAAGACGTGATCATTAGATGTCACAATAAAGTAATAGTAAGGTTATTAGGGTTCGACCGTCGTCATACCCTAGACCATAGACGGAAAACTGATGAAGGGATTTTACTCACATGACGATCGTAACTCGGATAAGTTTGATTTTCATCGTTGACACTTAGGAAGTCATGGTGACGTTGCTAGACATCAATCCACGACCAATGGGTTCCTTGGGTTAATTCGGTGAAGTTAATCGAATGCCTTGCTAAATATTTAAAATAATTAATCTAGCCTATGAGAGGACTTATTGCATGCTTGTTAATGTGCCTGAGGGGTCACAGATATAACTTAGTGTAGTACCTATTGACTAGGTGAATTAGTGGAGAGATTAATTAAATGGATTTAATTAATCGGGAAAAGGAATTTATTATGTGGTATTAATTAATGGTCTTATAATTTAATATTGGAATATTAAATTGGAAAAGACTAATTAATTTATTGATAAAAGAAAAATAAATAAATATATACATATATATATTATACACGTCCATGTGTTTATGTATATGTGGAATTCTTGTTCACCAAGTTTATATATGTATACATATTTGTATAATATATTTAGTAGGATCTTTTAATTGGTTAAGTTTGACTAATTAAAACGAAAATATCTTATAATTATATTATTGAAGGTATTGGATAGATATGGTATATTTGAGATGATCTCAAATATATTAAAATATCTAGTTAGTTGGAAAAGTGTTTAACTAATTAAAGAAGAGAATAAAAGAGAATGGAAACAAAATAACTATGCATATATATAATAAACATACACGTCTCACATGGGTGAGAATATGGGTGTGTGTGTGTGTGTGTATGTTATATGTTTCTACATTGGTGGACTCTATATACATGTGTATTCCATGTTTTGAAAAGACAATAGTTAATCAACGAAGAGATTCAAATCCTCACAAGTCTTTTCTTTTAAATTCTCTCCCCTTTTTCCTTCTCTCTAATTCTCCAAACTCATGAGTTCAGTACGAAGAACATTAAATATATTCCTAACCTTTTTTTCACGAGTTGAAATTCGATATTCTCTTGGCTAGCATTAGTGGAAATAATCAAGGGTACGATCCAAGGTGTGGATACATCTTAGAGGCGCAACACTTGGGGCTCTAGAGCAAATCCATTCGGAGAGATGTAGCAGGGAGTTGCTTAAAAAATATCGCTGATTAAGTTCTTCAAGAGGTAAACACAAGAAAACTCACTTTTGTAGTTAGTTTTTAAATCCGATGGTACCATGTCTACCTAGCCCTAATTTGGGGATGCTGGATTTTTATTAAATTCTGTGTTTTCCGCTGCGCCGACATCCCCAGGGTTGTACCGATCCCAACAGTGGTATCAGAGTCAAGGTTTTGACATGGATAGTATTCTTTTGTGTTTATATGCTTTAAATCTGTTTTACTGTGTATTGGAACCGGTTGAATTTTCTGTTTAATTTTCGTATCCGTTGATTGGAATTAATCTAAAAATCAAAGGGCTGCATGTTTATGTTTTTTGGAATTAAAAAAAAGGGGATCATCATTGCACGGGCCGTGCTTCCGAAATAGCGCCGCCGCTGCACGATGCCAGTGGCCGACCGCCACGAACAGCAATAGCATTGTTCGGGCATACGTGCGCAAGCAGCAGTGGCGCTGCGAGCAAGCGCCACCAGCAGTGTTGTCGCCGTCTGGAGACGCGCTGTCACGGGCGGTGCTGCTCCAGCAAAGCTGTCACGCGCGATGGCGCGCGCGGTGGATGGTTGGGCTGATTTGTCCTAAGGGCCAAAGTGTACTTTTTCCTATTTTCAAATGTTTTCCTTTTAAATTGCATTTGGGGCCTTAGGTCATTTTTGCGATTTAATTTAAAGTGCAAGCCTAATTTGTGATTTTATAAAATTAAATTTTTTTAATCTCAAATTAAAAATATTTTAGGTTTGTCCTAAAAAATGGCATATTTCAAAATAAGCGTTTTATTTAATTTTAGAAATTGAATTAAAATAGGAATTTTATTAATTTTTGAGATTGAATAAAATTGGGTTTTTGAAATTATGTTTGGATTAATTGAAAAAGTAAGACTTTTTCATGTGGATTTCTAAAATTGGTTTTTAGAAATTAAAATCTTTGGATCCATTAATTAATTTGATTATCCTTAATTAAAGACGGTGAATATTAATTCATGAAATGCATGATTGCATGTTTATGTGATTATGTGGTGATCCAGGTTGAGCCATAGACTAGTCGTTGTAATAATTTGAGGCATGCGTGCCATATTTTCTTTTCTTATAATTTAAAGGGAAAGGTTTTTTTTATAATGTTATTATGAAGATGAAGATGGAAGCATTCAAGCTCGTGGAGATTTCAAGACCTTAGTATAGGGTCTGGGTCCTTAGATTAGATTGGTCAACACCTTGATGGCTCGGGGTGTTTTGGGATTGGCTTGACTAAGATCACATTTACCGCTTTAGGTATGATTACTTATTTTCTTATGCTATGTATGATATGCATGTTAGCATGATCACTTAGAAAGATAAGTAATTGAAAATGTGAGACCTTGTTTGAGAACATCTTTAAACAATATTAAATCCATAAATGGATTAAGTAGGGGCCTGGAAGTTCCTTTAGTGCCTTCCATCACCTTTGCAATGACTTACAGGTGTTGACAAGAAGCAGAGAACTAAATGACGGGGACATGGTCCAGAGAATGGCTAATGGAGTCTGTCACTGCGAAGGCTGTTGGAAACGTCATTTTAGTTCTTGAGGATAGTATTAGGTTTATCTTAAAGGATGTTTATTATGGTCCTGGATTGATTAAGAACCTACATTCCGTTTCTGTATTGAACAAGGCAGGTCTTTCTTTTAAAATAAATGATGGCTTTTGTTGAATGTTTTTGGGTTTGAAATTGATCATAAGAGCATGTGTGTATAACAACCTTTATATTTACCTGCATACTAATTCTCTTGCAATTCAACAAATAAACAAAGGGAAGCGTAAATCTAATAATCCAACGAATGCACAAATCTGGCATGCTAGACTTGGCCATACATCTAAAGATAGGATTCGCAAGTTGACAAGTTTTCTTGATTTTGATGAAGAAGAGGAACTACCGACTGTGAATCTTGTCTGAAAGGTAAAATGGCAAAGTCACCATTTGGAGGCCAAATGGAACGTGCTATGGATTTGCTTGAGTTAGTTCACACGGATGTGTGTAGACTGCTCAGTGTTAGTTCATTAGGGAACTTTTCTTATTTCATAACCTTTTCTTATTTCTGTCAATGGATGCCACCTTCAACGCCAAAATTAAATGGTGTGTTTGAGCGAAGAAATCGAACATTAATGGACTTAATCCGGTTCATGATGATGTCTATGGATTTACCAATTTTTTTATGGGGTTATGCCCTGGAGACGGCGGTTTACCTATTGAATACGTTGCCATCGAAGAGTGTTCCTAATGTGCCATATAAGATGTGGCACAGTAAGTCACCCTCATATAAGTATATTAGAATATGGGGATGTGCTGCTCATGTCAAGTAGCTAGTGGGAGATAAGTTAGATTTAAGAGCTATCTTATGTAGGTTTGTGGGTTACCCTAAGGAGTTCTATGGGTTACTATTTCAATCACACCTTGGAACAAAAGGTCATTGTTTCAAGGAGTGCTATGTTCCTGGAGAAGCAACTCTTAAGTGATAATATATATAGAGTGATAAAACTTGAGAAAACTCAAGAAACACAAACTCCATTCGCAATGAATGAAAGGCAAAATGAACCAAAAATTGTAAGTATGCAAATTCCACCTCCGAGGAGATCTAAAAGGGTCCAGAGATAACCTGAGAGGTATTATGGTCTCTTACTGAAAAGCAATGAGGAGGGCCTCCCGTTGGATGAAGATCCAAGGTCCGACGGGAAGGCAATGTCCGACAAGGACTCGGGAAAATGATCAGAAGCCATGGAATCTGAAATAGGATCCATGTACTCCAACAAGGTTTGGACCTTCGTAGACCCACCACAGGGCATTAAGGCCATTGGTTACAAGTGGGTATACAAATGCAAGTTAGGAGTAGATGGAAAAGTTACCACCTTTAAGGCTCGCCTGGTGGCGAAAGGTTATATTCAGAGACAAGGAATTAACTATAAGGAGACTTTTTCGCCAGTCGTGATGACCAAGTCCATTAGGATTCTTTTGGCAATATATGCCTATCTTGATTATGAGATTTAGCAGATGGATGTGAAAACAGCTTTCCTCAATGGAAATATTGATGAGGAGATCTATGTGGAACAGCCTGAGGGTTTCACATCCAGTGGGAGCGAGCAAAAGGTGTGCACGAAGATCCATTTATGGCTTAAAGCAAGCTTCTCGAAGCTGGAATTTGAGATTTGATGAAGCTATAAAGGAATACTTCTACATCGAGAATGGTTATGAACCATGTGTGTATAAGAAAGTTAGAGGGAGAGCCATAAGCTTTTTGGTACTCTACGTTGATGACATTCTTCTCATTGGAAATGATGTAGGAATGTTGCAATCAACGAAGGGTTGGTTGTCGACCCAATTTTCAATGAAAGATATAGGAGAAGCATCCTATGTTCTCGATATGAGAATACATCGAGACAGGGAAAATAGGTTGTTGGGATTCTCCCAATCTAAGTACATAGAATGAATATTGAAAAGATTCAATATGGATGATTCCAAGAGAGGATTGATCTCGGTGAGACATGGAATCTCTTTTTCCAAGTCTATGTCCCCTAAGACGCCCGAGGAAAAAGAGAAAATGCCAATCGTTTCCTATGCCTCGGCAATAGGTAGCATTATGTATGCAATGTTGTGTACTAGACCGGATGTGGCTTATGCACTTAGCGTGACAAGCCGTTTCCAGTCGAATCCAGGGGAGGACCACTGGACCGTCGTGAAAACAATCTTTACGTACTTTAGGCATAATCAAGATCTCTTTCTGGCACACAGCGGAGGAAAATTGGATTTGGAGTCCAGTATGGACTCTAGTTTTCAGTTGGACATAGATGATCTTAAATCGATATCAGAATATATGTTTATACTCAATGGAGGAGCTGCAAGCTGGAAGAGCTCCAAGCAGGAGATGACGGCTGACTCCACCAGGAAAGCTGTGTATATAGCTGTTGTTGAAGCAGTGAAGCAAGTTGTTTGGGTGAGGAATTTTGTCAATGAGTTGGAGGTAGTTCTCTCCATTACTAATCCAATACTTATGTACTATGATAATAATGAAGCTATAGCTCTGTCAAAAGATCCTAGGTCTCACCATAGATCCAAACACGTCCTTAGGCGATATCATCTCATCACAGAGATAGTGGATAGAGGCGACATTCAAGTAAAATGAGTCAACTCGGTGGATAGAGGCGACATTCAAGTAAAACGAGTCAACTCGGTGGAAAACATAGCAAACCCCTTCACCAAGGCTATGAGTCAAAATGTATTTGAAAAGCATCTAAAAATGATGGGACTAAAGTACAAGAGCAATTGACTCTAGGGAAAGTGGGAGAGTGATAGTGTTATGTGCCCGGCGAGCCAATGTTTAGGTTCAGCCACATTAAATATAAAATACTATGACAGTCTTGTTTTAAATATATTGAATTTTTCTTTTATGGCATGCTTCTTTGTTGTCGATTACTTATGTTAGTATCTATAAAGATCCCATGGATTACATATGGTTAGGGGAGCGGTCGGGATACCTATGGAATGCTCTCAAAGACCGTAATTCTAAAACATGTTCCAAGTCATAGAGGCCATGAGATGTGGGATATCACTGGCTTCGTCAAGACTTCTTCGTGCGTGTAACTTTTTATTAGAGGTTGACGTGTTCCATTGTCAATGGCCAGCAAGTCAATACATACACAAAGATTCATACTTTGGAGAAGTGTGGAATTGAACATCCCCTCTAAGGATTCCTCTTTAGTGTTGTTGAACATGGAGTCCTTGGGTTTTGTAGCGTGAGATTGGTCCTTAGACCTGAGGAGTCATTGGAAAGGGTACTATCCACTATGTTTTGATATGCACGTTCACTCCAGGTGAGCTATATGGCTTCTATGTTGCGTATAGTCTGATAGTACAATGGAACAAGTGACAGTCGTCAAGGGATTCGTCTAGGGTCAAATACCTGGCATTTCCTATACTGTCGCAAGAATGTAAATGATCGATAAAAACCTTTGATCAAAGCATTTGTCTTATAAGAGGAATTGGTGGTCCCGGCTTAGAAGACTAGATCATTAGATGTCACAACACAGTCATAGTTTCTAAGGTTATTAGGGTTCAACCGTTGCCATACCCTAGACCTTAGACAGGAAACTGATGAAGGGATTTTACTCACATGGCGATCGTAACTCGAATAGGTTTGCTTTTCATCGTTGACATCTAGAAAGTCGGGACAACATTGCTTAGACATTAATCCACGACCAATAGGCGCCTTGGATTGATTTGGTGAAGTTAATCCAAGGCCTAGTTAATTATTGAGAATAATTAATCTAGCCTATGGGAGGACTTATTGCTAGCTTGTTAATGAGCCTGAGGGGTCACACACATAACTTAGTGTAGTACCTATTGGCTAGTTAATTCTTGATCAATTAATGGAGAGATTAATTAAATGAATTTAATTAATCAGGAAAAGGAATTTATTATGTGGTATTAATTAATAGTCTTATAATTTAATATTAAAATATTAAATTGGGAAAGACTAATTAATTAATTGATGAAAGAAATATATATATATTATACACGTGCACATGTGTATGTGTATATAGAATTGGTGGAAATATTTTATCTAGTTCACCAAGTATATATATATATATATATGTATGTATATCTTATAATATATTTAATTAGTAGGAACTTTTAATTGGTTAAGTTTGACTAATTAAAAAGGAAAGATCTTATAATTATATTATTGAAGATGTTGTATAGATATGGTATATTTGAGAAATATATGAAAATATCTAGTTATTTGGAAAAGTGTCTTACTAATTAAGGAAGAGAATAAAAGAGAAAGGAAACAAAATAAATATGTGCATATGTAATATACATACACGCCTCACATGAGTGAGAATAAGGGTGTGTGTGTATGTGTGTGTGTGTTTCCACATTGGTGGACTCTATATATATATATGTATTCCAACTTTTGAAAAGACAATGGTTAATCAACGAATAGATTCAAATCCTCACAAGTCTTTTCTCTTTAATTCTCTACCCTTTTTCTTTCTCTCTAATTCTTCCAACTCATGAGTTGAGTACGAAGAACACTAAATAAATTCCTAGCTTTTTTTCATTAGTCGAAATTCTATCTTCTTTTAGCTAGCACCAGTGGAGATAATCGTGGGTACGAGCCAAGGTGTGTATATATCTTAGAGGTGCAACACTTGGGGTGCTCGAGCAAATCCAATCGAAGAGGTGTAGCAGGGAGATGCTGATTAAGTTCTTCAAGAGGTAAACACGATAAAACTCACTTTTGTAGTTAGTTTTTGAATCCGATGGTACTATATCTACCTAGCCCTAATTTAGGGATACTAAAATTTCATGTTTTTCGCTGCGCCGGCATCCTCGGAGTTGTCCGATCCCAACAGAGACCTCCTGCTGAAGGCAATTTCCAAGGGGGGCGCCAGTACAACCGGCATATGCCTCTGAAAGTAACACCTACCCAAGCGCTCATGGCGGTAGAGCACAAGAATATCATGAAGTGACCTCCAAGCTCCGTTCGGGGACCTGTTAATCCTAAATCGGATAGGTATTGTCGATTTCATAAGGAGTACAGTCACAATACTAACACCTGTCGACACTTGTTGAATAATACAGAACGCTTGATCAAAAGTGGACATCTGCAAGAGCTCATACGTCGAGATCACGAGAAGAGAACTAGGTTGTTTGAAAGAATTCCATCACCAATAAAGTATCATGATGAAGAAAGGAGGCAAGATAGGGGACAACAACTACATCCTCTGGGGACTCCTAGATCTCAGCCTGAGAAGAACGAGCTTACAAAGGGGACCAATGCTAACCATAAGGGTTACATCAGCATTATATCAGGAGGACCCATTAGAGCTAGGCGAGCTTATATTAGAGCTCTGCGGGAGCCTATCTGTGTTAGAGATAGCTGGCATAAATACTGGGCCACTCTTCCAATTTGGACCTGCGATTGCCATATGCTCCATCGTCCTCACCATGACGCACTAGTTATCATGGCCAGCATCGCCAACTACGATGTAGGTCGAGTATTTATTGACAATAGGAGTTTGGTGGTGTAAAAATGAATCTGAAAGACGTAAAAATGGAGCCAGTGGAAACGGCCCTCTTTGGGTTCGTGGGAGAAGCAGTCTGGCCCTTGGGTCAAATACATTGTCCTTTGTCATTGGGGACTGAGCCTTGGCCAAAAACTAAGATGACTGAGTTCTTAGTGGTGAATTCATCGTCTACATATAATGCTATATTAGGGAGTCCTACCTTAAATTCTTTCCAAGCGGTCACCTTAACATACCACATGAAGCTGAAATTCCTGGTAGGGGAAGGAAAGATGAAGGATGACTAGCACGTATCTCGGAAGTGCTACATAGAATCTATAAGAACAGGAGAGCGAGGTACTGATATGGAGATAGATTTACCCAAAGGCTATGAAGCCAGGGGAAAGAAAATCATGGTGATTAGGGAGAAAAAGAGGAACTTGGTAGAAAAAGAACGCTGCTGGAGAGCTCCAATCGTGAATTACCTCCGAGATGGAAAATTGCCTAGAGAAAGGCAGGACACCATGAAGTTGTAGCACCTGTCTTTGAAGTTCATCATTCTAGGCGGAGTGTTGTACAGGAGGTCATTTGTGTCCCCTTACTTGTGGTGTCTTTCAAGTGAGAAAGGTTTACAAGTCTTAAGGGAGATATACAAAGACCTGTGCGGTAAACACGCATGGGGGACTGCTATCATAGCTAAAGCAATTAGAGTGGGTTACTTTTAGCCTACTATACGATGGATGGTGAGGAATTAGTCCGAAGATGCGAGCAATGCCAAGTACACAAACTAGTGTATACGCATAGAAATAGGGCCTATTCGGGGATGGCAAAACTTAAGCAAAGGAAAGATGTAGCTTATAACCATGAGGTTGCTAACCACTAGCTACAAGTAGGAGACCTGGTCTCGCAGAGGGCTACATGCTGAGACCTGTAGAGAAGCTAGGACCCAAGCAAGAGGATCCCTACAACGTTAGCCAGATCCTAAGTGGAGGTGCTTATATGCTGAAGGACATGGATGCGAGAAGGTTGTCTAGGCCTTGGAATGTGCAAAGTTTGAGAAATTCCTACACCTACAAGAAAGTAGGAGGGACGTCAAGAAGTTACGTTATTTCATTTTTTGTTTTTATGTCAAATAATGAAAGTCATGCCTTGCTTGCTTAGGCACTTGAAGTATGACGTTTAATGTCGTGTCTCATTTGTTTATTTAGTCATTGTCTTTGATTACATGTTTAGTTTGTTCGTTTCGTTACAACATTAAGTTATTCGTACGCATGATTGTTTCATTCAAATACTCCGTTGTATGAGGTTGCGATTAATATAAGTTTGACTTTTCTTTTATCTCCGTGTTATTTTGAAGATATTCATGATTATAGTGTCATTGAATTATTGTGACATGTTCGAACTTGAGCTCGCTCTCGTACATCGATATTATGATCCCTCTCTATTTAGACATGAGTTGTCATTTCTATAATATATGAAAACTAAACCTATTTCATGAGTATTGAAACAGTGATCCAAAAGGAACGAAAGAAAATAAAGTCTAGTAGGCAAAAGCGTTGTGAAAAACCAGACAAAATCCTTGTGAAACACCAGGCAAAAGCCCTATGAAAACCAGGCGAGAGCCTTGAAATCAGGCCAAACTCCAATTAGTAAGAAGACTCGTAGGCGAAAGCCCTGTGAAAAATCAAGTGAAAGCCCTGTGATAAACCAGGCAAAAGCCCTGTGAAAAATCAGACAAAAGCCCTATGAAAAACCAGGCCAAAGTCCTGCGAGAATTTTTTTTAAAAAAGCCCTGTGATAGAATTCAGGCGCTATCTAATAAAAAATCCCCGTGAAAGAATTCAGGCACTGTATAATAAATGTCCTGGGAAAGAATTCAGGCATTATATAATAAAAAAGCCATGTGAAAGAATTCAGGCGCTATATAATAAAAAAACCTTGTGAAATAATTCAGGCACTATATAATAAAAGAGCCCTGTGAAAGAATTCAGGCACTATATAATAAAAAGACCTGTGAAAGAATTCAGGCACTATATTATATAAAAAGACCTATGGAAAACCAGGCATATGCTAATAAACTTGTGCAGGAAGCCTGATGGAAGAGCTAGCATTAATTATCAACAAGAAAGCATGCAAAAAGCCACGAGCTCACCCTAATCGGGAGTGACCCAGCAAAATGCATGCTCTTAGTGAGCTGGGTTCAATTAAGATATGTCTTGCATACGGGAATATTTCAAAATACTTATTATTTAATGTTCATTATTCTACTTGAGCAAAGGAATATGATGCGGTATAAATTAGAAATAAAAAGAAGTGTTCGCAAAAGAAACAAAGAATCTATGCCACAACAGAGGGCATTACAATGCAGTAGGAAGGGAAATAGCGAGCTAGTCTAAGCTATGGCAAAAGTCCAAAGCTAACAAAAACAAAGATCAACTAAATGGGAAGCTCCTAAAAAGCCTAGAAGGTACGCTGAGTAGCAAGCTCCTCAGTTGCCTCAAAGAATGACTTGGCCGCCAACTCCGATCCTCTGGCAGCCTCGTTGTCAGCTGCTCCATCAATAGGGATGCTTGAAATAGCCTCCAAGGCAACATCATCTATAACTGGATCCTCAGCCTGCTTATTTGCACCCCTCATAGCAGGGATAGTAGTTGAATATCAGCTATCATACCACTAGGTAGAATGCACCCGGGTGCCTTCTCTTATGTCTCAAGATCGTTCTCCAAACCTGCTCCTTCGCGTTGAAATGAAACATCCCCATCAGAGGACTGGCGACTAGCTTCCACAAGCTGCCTCACACAAGTGCGAAAATCATAATAATAATACTCAAAAGTTGTGCTTGCGAGCCAGTCCTGATACTCGGGAGACTGAAGAAAGGCCTCATGACGACTCTTGTAGTTAGCTTCTAGTAGTGTTAAGCCATTAATGGAATTAGAGAAGTTAGACATTGCTTCCTCACTAGCCTTCTCACGAGCTGCCCAACAAGCCATCTTGATCTTATCAGCCTGCTCGGCCTTTAGCTGAGCATATATACCTCTCAGATCCTCTAACTCGGAGGATAGCTCACTCCTCAATATTCGTTCCTTGGTCAACTGTCTGTTAAGGAGAGCACTTGTTTCTCCCATTTACTAACTTCTTAGAGTCATCAATAAATATAGAGGTGCGGGCACGAATCCGGTTCATCATGTCACTACCCAAAAGGTTTTCCTAGAAAAGTAAAAGAAAGTCGAGTTAGAAAAATAATCAACAAGATGTGTACGAAAAAAACATATGCGTAAAATGATGAATCACAAATGGAGAAAACTCCAGTTCTGTAGAATAGCTGAAGAAAAGTCCTTAAAAAGCACTAAGTTAGAAAGATCATCCATATATCAGCGAGCTCGGGGAGATGCCTTCCCCTCCAAAAGATCACAAGATGTCTTCTTAGCAGAGACAGAAAATAGAGATAAGACCGGTAGTTGCTCTTGAGATCTTGAAATTCCCTGATCGAAGGGGCTTCGAGGCTATTAAGAAGGTGGTGCTGACCCATCCAAGGAATGTTGAAGTAGGCACTAGTGGGATAGCTGAGAAAGAGGTTTCCCGCGAGCTCGTACGGGAGCCTTACCATCGGCTTTCCTACCAGGTGTCTCACCAGCCTCCCTATCACATTTACTAACAGCTCTCCCCACAGCGGGAGGAAAAGGAACAACCACATAAGCTTCTTGAGGCCGAGGGGAGCTGCCTCACTTGGTAGCTACTTCCTCTTTGCTTGCAGGTTGCCTACCTTCCCTTTGAGAAGAAATCTAAACATAGTCATATCTCCAAAACAAAAGTGTGGAGTTACATCAAAAGGCCGAAATCAAGCATGTATGTATATATTTTTAATCACCTGAGTCAGATAAGATGAGCTAGTTGCGAAGAACTATGAAGAAAATGATTGTGCAAGAAAAGAGAAAAAAAGATGGAGGATTTCAATTCTGGATAGCTTGCGAGTCTCTTCATGAGCTAGCTCTCATTTGATCCAAATGCTACAATTCGCGTATAATTTTATACTCTCGGGACTTAAATTCTTCTAAACTGTCGAGAGTAGGGGGACTATGACGTGGGCATATAATATCACTTTCCACAATTGGCTCGGGAAGATTGGGCATCAAGAAGATCTCATGGGATACCTTAAAGAAAGCTCATGGGTTACATTTAAGGAAAGGTCAAGGATAGCTTGGTTGAAGGTCTAACAGTCAAAGATAAAAGGGACGCCTACTTTGGGTATAAGAGAGAGGATATTTCATTTTTTATGTGATCTTTCCACTTATGTAAAAAATCAAGAGGATATTTTGTATCTTTTCTCTCAAGAATAATAAAAACTCTTGCCGCGTTCTCTTCCTCTATTTTTTTTGAAATCCCCATAATAAAATAGAGATTTCTTTGTAGTTTATTGTTTTGGAAGATTTATTATCTTCTTTTATTGAATTTCTTGGTGTGAAAATCGAACTTCTTCAATAAGCAAAAACTAAAATTAAGAAACTAAAACTCCCTATGATATTGAATTTTGAATTCTTGATCTTTGCTCTTGCTCTCAAAAGTATGTAAAGGTGTCTAAATTTTGGAACAAAAATGGAACCCTAAACTCCGAGAACAGATCTGATATATATAGGAAAGGAATGGAAGACTCCAACTTGACTTGAAAATTTTTGAAACTGCTTCAGCCGATCCCGACGTTCGAGCGTCAACTTCACCACATTTGAGCTTTGACTTTTCTTCACAAAAGTTTGACTTTGACTTTTGACCGTCACGTTCGAACATTAAATAGCCCACGTTCGAGCGTTGGAAACAATAGTTGATTTTGGAGCTGAAATCTTCTTCTCCATACGTTTTTCACCCTTTTTCCTTAAATGCAATGATTTTCACCTGTATTGACTTAACACACAAATAAAATGCATATGTGACATAAAATTATGCAGAAACCAATATAAATCATATGTATATAAGGCTTAAAATACATAAGCCTAATTCTTATCAATACCTTACAACATAGGAGTGTTTGCAAACATAATGCCTTATAGAGAAGTGTTTTTAAGTGAAAAATAAGCAAAACCATTTAAGAAGGAAAAGTGGGTAGTGTTTACAAACACAAGCAGAAAGTTTGAAAAGCTGAGTGTTGTAAATTGAATTGATTACATAATATTGCCCCTAAAATAAAAAATAAAATATCATCTTTTCTTCACATTTATCTTTCTACGATTCTTTTTAACAATTTACAGCAAAAAGTATATGTTTACGAAATAATATGAATTTCTGAAGAACAATCAATGTAGTCTAGAAGTGCCCGTCACGAGCGCCCCTTCATTTTTTTCATTTCTTTTGTCTTTTTTTTTAGATTATTCTGGACCTCTTTATCTTGCAATAAGCATTTGAACAAGTATTATAAACACAAAAATAATTTCAAAATAAAAATTATTATTTTTTAGTGAATGATGCAGGTAGCAAACACGTTGAAGCACAAGTGCAGAAAGAATCACCAATTGATCCAGGTATGGCAACCTGACCAACGGAGCTCGGGGATGCCTTCCTGTGTAGGTCTGGAGAAAACCCTACTCGTGAGTTTGACTAGCCGATTGGACTTCTGCAGTTATTGCCTTGGAACTCGAGAAAGTTTCTTTATCAATACAGCCTCACCAGTTATTGCCACCATAACAGCCCCTAGATATGCGTGCAAGGGCTGCCATGTGTACGGCTGGGGATGAAGCCCGCCTCTTTCCTTGTAAGATAATTTCATCTTTGATTTTTTTTATTTTGAAAAGGTAACTTAACAAAAATTGTCGATTTTATTTCCTTTTTTCAAATATTTGTTTAGCATTAAAATCAGAAAAAACCCTCATCCTCCTTCTTCTCTTCGATTCTTCCTCTCCCGCGGTGGTTACCCACGTTTGTTGCCCACTCCGCTAGGTACTACATGTTTCTCTCCTTCTCCTCTCTTTATATTTTGTTTGTTTTGCTTGTGTACTGCGCAGTTCTATGAAAATTTGTCAAAATTTTATTGTTGTTGTTGTCTTTGTTTTTCTGTGTAATTATGTCGGATAGTCTTGGCTCTGATTCTCAGAATCGAGGTGAGCCCCGCGATTTGCTGGAGGCTGCCTCCGATTCTGATAAGAAGACCTCGTCGTTCGTGCGTGACTTGTATAGTGTCACCGAGGGTGACAACATCATCGATGTTGAGTCTTCCGATACTGAATCTGAAAGGCGTAATACTACCCTCATCTCCTCCCTTTCCCAAGGTGAAAACCCAGGAAGTAGTTGAATCGGAGCCCTAAATGTTGTAGGAGCCCTCCAATCGCATTTCACTCTTCAACAAGAACAAAAAATATGCCACATGTATGGCATATCTGAGAGATACCAGATTGTTGTCCCAACTGCACAGAATAGGCCTCATCGTCCTCCCCTAGGTTATGCTTGTTTTTACGTCGCTCATCTCCGGACAGGTCTGCGCTTCCCCATTCCTCGCCTCTTAATTGAGATAGCCAATAGGTACCGCATCCCTCTGAACCAATTTGTCGCCAATCCCATCCGTATGATGGCCGGTTTTGCTATGCTTCTCCACCATTATGGCCATCCAGCCACGATCGAACTTTTTTACTCTTTATTTCTGCCTCACTCTATCTCCTCAGATAGTGGTGTTTTTTACCTTACTTCCAGAGGTCAGGCTACCTTCTTGGCTACCCACCCCACTGAGAAGAAGTGGAAGTACAATTACTTTTTTATCGCCCCACCTCCAAGTGAGCACTCGGATTTCCATCATGAGTTCCTGGAGAAGGTAGATGGGACCTATCCTTACCCTGCCCGAAATTTATCTTCCTACCACCAGCAGATTGTACACTACCTGAATTTTACCTCTCGTGATGTGGGTAAACTTGTAGACGACCATTTGTTGCACAACATTGGTTTTAGCCCTGTCGGGGCGGATCTGTAGGGCGAGACCCTAGGTAGTACTTTCTGTGATGTTTTGTATATGCTTATGTTGTAGTTCCTAGATCGACATATCTTGTATCTGAATGTTGCTTGTTGTTTGTCTATTTTTGTAGAAGAGTTAATGGACGCCTCGCGTGCTAAGGATGCTTTCAAGCGCAGGAAGAAGCCCCCTCCAGCTTCGGAGCTTCCTCTACCACCACCTCCTCTAGGTGCGCCACCTCAGGTGGTATAATCTCCAGCTATGTCTTCTCCCTCTTTGAGCCAGGGAGAACAGTCTCTCCCTCGACTTGATCTAGCCTTGGCATCAGAGATAGCTTCTAGGAAGAGGCGATTCCTTTAGATACTCGTCCAGCTAAACGTGGCAACTCAAGTATAGCCATTAAGGAGCTTCTGCCTGACCTGTAGATCAAGACTAATGATCTACCAGCCTCCACGACTCTCTTTAGAGCCCAAGATCCTACTCCCCTTTCTGCTCTGAGGAGTAATGACATTGCCGTGATGATAGATTTTTTGCAGAGGATGCCCAATTCTCTTGACCGTTACTACCTGGAGAATTTGACTCCTCGTGAGGCTTCCAGGGTTGTCGTTCTTCTTATGCCTAAGGCAAGTCTTGCTTTATTCTTGTTTTTCGTGTTTTGTTGATTTCTTTATATATATAAATATTTTATATGCCTTTATGACAGTTCCACATGCTAGCTGGCCTCGCTTTGACTGATCAGTATCAAAATACAGAGGTGGATGACCTACAAAAGAAATTGTCCAAAGTCCAGGAGCAGCTGAAGAAATCTCAGGAGTCCGGAGCGTACAAGGAGAAAAATCTGCTCCAGGACTTCAAAAAACTTCATGCGGATTTTCAAAAGCTGCTTGGTGAGAAGGTAGACCTGGAGGTGGCCTTAGTTGCACAAGCAACATAAAAGGAGTCCGAGCTGGAGGAAGTTCTGAACGTGGAGCGCCAGAATTGGATAGCCAACTTCCCCGCCTCTGTTGAAAGACAGGAGCTCCTTGCTAAATTTAAAGCTGAATTCCTGCTTCCAAGGAATTTTCTAACCTGGTTGATGATAAATCCATTGATTTCTTTGTCAAGGGTTTTGATGGTTGTGCTGCTTAGTTCCGAGCCAAGGGTTATTCTCCTGAGGGCGTCTCTAATGAATTTCTGGATCCGGAGGCTGCCCTAGAGGCTGTTGTTGCCACTCCAGGGGCTCCCTCCTCTGCAAGTCCGGTCGTCCCACCTGCCGCAGGTCAGCCCGATGAAGTTGTTGCTGACCAGCCCGCAGGTGCTACTGATCCTTCTCCTGGTGTTGCCGATGTTGATGCTACTGCTGCTAGGGTTGAGCCCACTGAGTAATTTTTAACAACAAAAATATTTTGTTTTTGGATGGGCATGTGTGGCCGTTTAGACAATTTATATTTTTCTTAATTTGGTTTTGGGCATATGTAGCCTTGGACAATTTATGTTTATGTTTTTAGCCGGTTTTTCCAGATCTGCCCCCAATTGGGGCAGATAACTGCCTAGTTTTACTATATATCTAATATGATGCCTACTTATATCTATTCTTTGTGCGTTTTCTGACTTGCTAAGAAAATTGTTTACCTGTGTCGTGCTATAATTACTCCTTATGTTCTTTGATCATACCTGCATACTTCGTGAATAGTTAAGAAAATACAGAAAATTTGATTTCCCCTAAAGGGAGAAGGTTAGTTTATCATACATGTATGAATTTACGCACCTGGTATCAATAGAAAAAAAATGTTACAAATAATACAACCATACCTCCGTTGGTACTTTAGCTTCCCATACCTACAGTGTTTGATAATTTGAAAAATTCCAGGTATTCCTTTCAAGATCAGATAAACTGGTTAGTCCTCAGGTAATGCCACCAGACCTAAACTGTGCTACAGCTGCAGCTCTGGTCATGGGGTCTTTACCTTAAATCGTTCGTCAATTTTTAGTATCTTCTTGACACATACAATCATTTGGACTTGTACTGTCATTATGCAATCATGGGGACTTGCGCCGGGATCAAACACCCTTATTTTCTCTCATGCAATCGTGGAAACTTGCACACTGGATCGAACACCCGTCACCAAGTGCGTACAATCATGGAAACTTGCACCGCACCTATGCAATCGTGGAGACTTGCATTTGCCACCTGCCTTATTACACCTTTTCCTCCCCTCCGTATAAAAATTTCCTGAACGGGCTCGGGTGGCCAGCCCTTACCGCAGGTATCCTGCCTTATTTCCCACATTTCTCCAAACCTTCCCTCCTTATTTCTTCTCTAACCTTGTGGCTTCCCTTTCCTCCTTGTCGCTCCAAACCCTGGTCTTCCTAGAACAGGTCCTGCAACCATCCCGAAGGTGATTTGTCACCCAGTCCCTCCTTATTTCCTCTTGGTATAGAGCCTTCGGGTCCGCCACCGATTTCACGCCTGGCTTCACGGACCCCGGCCACCTACCCAGGTGGTGCATTCCTAGTACTCCGACTTCCTTCCTTTCACCAACTACCCTTACTCCACAGTTCAATCATAAATTTATATACATATACATCATACCGAATTTCTCAATAAAATAAATTCTTACTCGATTTCCTGAGCTTTGCACCTGACCTTGCAAAGGAGGCATTACATTTTTAGGTATTATCTGAAAGCACAATCATAACTTCAACTAAAAACATTAGTAGTTTCGTGAGTCGATACATCAAAATGTAAAACAAAGCAAATTGCAAATAATCAAATGTAAAACTTTTTCACATTCTGCATGTTCCATGGGCGAGGGAGTAATTTTCCCTCACTATCCTCCAGCTCATACGCTCCTCCGGCTAACACCTTGATTACTTTGTAGGGACCCTCCCATTTAAGGTCCAACTTTTTCACGGTACGCACTACATCTACCCTCTTAAGTACCAAATCACCCACCTGTAGAGATCTGGCCTTCACCTTTGCTGCCTGGTCCCACATGATCCTTTGCTTGTACTGCTCTATCCCCAGGTATGTGTTGTCTCTACTTTCCTCGACCAAGTCCAGCTCTTCCCTTAGTTGTTCCTCGCTCTGCTCAGGTTCGAAGTATTTGACCCTGTGGGTTTGCACCTTGACCTCTGCAAGTATGACCGCCTCTGTTCCATACACAAGGTGAAAAGGACTCTCTCCTATAGTGGATTTTGGTGTGGTCCGATATGACCATAACACTGATTGTAACTCCTCAACCCAATTCCCACCCGCTCCCTCTAGTCTATACGACCGAGGTTTGGGTGTTTTCCGTGAGCACATTAGTGATGTATTTTTCATAAAATTGAGCAGGCTAATGTAAGAGACAAGTAATCAAAAAGAAAGGGTGTAGACATACTTGGTATTTGGACCTTGTACAATTATTCTATTGGTAACCTCTACCTGACCATTGGTTTGAGGATGGGCCACAGCTCTGAATTGCTGCTGGATCCCCAACCCCTCGCACTACCTGCCCAGCTTGACTTCGTTGAACTGTCTTCCATTGTCAGCTATAATCTCTCTATGTATGCTGAATTGACAGATGATGTTCTTCCAAAGGAACTTGATGATTTTTGCTTCCGTGATCCAAGCTAGGGCTTCGGCTTCTACCCATTTGCTGAAGTAGTCCACTAGTACCAGTAGGAATTTCTTTTGAGCCTTTGCTATGGGGAAAGGTCCTACAATGTCCATACCCCAATTGGCGAAAAGGCATGGGACGCTAATGGAACGCATTGCCTCTGCAGGTTGATGGATAAGGCTAGCGTGTAGTTGGCATTGTTCGCACTTCTTTACCAAGTTAACCGCATCCTCCTTCAGCGATGGCCAGAAGTATCCAGCTCTCAAAGTCTTTCCAGCTAAGGCTGATCCTCCTATGTGACTGCCGCAGTCTCCCTCATGAATTTCTCTTAGCACATAGTCCCCTTCTTTCGATGATACACATCTCAGGTGTGGCTGTACAAATGATTTTTTGTACAACACACCATCGATCATGACGAATCTGCTAGCTCTGGTTTGAAGACATAGCCGAGCATTCTTTTTCTCTAGGAGTACACCCTGAGTGAGATACCGAATGATTTTAGTTCTCCAATCCTCGTCTTTGTTTACCCGCAACACTTCTTGTTCCGTACCTGATCTAGGTACGAACTGGATGGTGATGTGTCACATTTTGCAATTGATGACTGAGCTGCCCAGCTTGGACAGATAGTCAGCTTTGGCATTTTCTGACCGTGGTATTTGATGTACCTCTAGCTTTTGAAAGCTCCTTCGCAATGTTTCTATGGTTTCCAGGTATTTCACCATTCTCTCTTCCTTGGCTTCGTAGGCTCCTTCAATTGTTTTGTTACGAGCTGCGAATTCGAATAGGCTATCAGATTCTTAGCTCCTCCTTTGAGTGCCATTTTGAGTCCTATGATGAACGCTTCATATTCGGCCTCGTTGTTGCTTGCCTTGAATTCGAACTTGATTTCATACTCCAGCTGATCTCCCACAGGTGTGGTGAGAACCACACCTGCGCCACTTCCGTTCTGCGTAGCTGATCCGTCAACATGCATAAGCCAAACTTTGTCATTTTCTTTCTTTTTCTGCTCAGGCTTTGTCATTCTTTAACAAAATCTGCCAAGACTTGTGCTTTGATTGCAGCTCTAGATGCGTATTCTATCTCGAACTCTCCTAGCTCCACTGCCCATTTGATAAGTCGACCAGACGTTTCATCTTTTCCTAGCACTGGTTTGAGTGGAGATTGGTCTTCACAATTATCTTGTATGTCAAAAAATAAGGTTTGAGTCGTCGTGCCATGATGACTAATGCAAAATTCATCTTCTAGATCTCCGGGTATCTTGATTCTGTATCTGAGAGTACTTTGCTGACATAGTATATAGGCTTCTCCGTTTTTCCTTCTTCTCGTACAAGGACAGTGCTGACAGCTCGATCGGCCACAGCTATGTACAACGTCAACGGCTCGCCCTGCACAGGTTTGGTCAGCAGGGGAATTTGGTTCATGTATTCCTTTAGTTCTGCGAAGGCTTGTTGACACTCCTCGCTCCAACTGAAGTTGTCTGCTTTTCACAATATTTTGAAGAATGGTAAGCTTCTTTCCGCTGATTTGGAGATGAATCGGCTTAGGGCCGTGATCCTTCCATTTAGTCGTTGAAATTCCTTCACATCTTTAGGTGGTTTCATATCTTGGATGGCTTTGATCTTCTCGGGGTTGGCTTCTATGCCTCTTTCCATGACCATCTAGCCTAGGAACTTCCCTCCTTTGATCCCAAATGCGCACTTAGCTTGGTTCAGCTTCATCTTATATTTTCGAAGGGTTTTGTAAGTTTGCTGCAGGTCTTGTACATGCGTACTGGAGGTCCAGCTTTTGACTACCATGTCGTCTACATAAACTTCAATATTTCTCACAATACTAGTTCAGGTCGGCTAAGTATTATGTCATAGGCTGAAGGCGTATCCATGACTAGGAATCTAGTCAACTTTGATACTTTGTTGAATCCTCCTCCCAGGGAGAGAGGTAATACTACCTGTCCCACAGGTTGTGTCACCTCACCTGCGAAACCAAATAGAGAAGTTTTCACCGGCTCAGCCTGGCATCCCCCAGGTTCATCTGTCGATACGCTTGGTAGAATAAGATATTTACCGAGCTACCGCTGTCGATAAATATCCTTTGAACTTTGTAGCTTGCAATCATCGCCGTGATGACCAATGCATTACTGTGAGGTGTTAACACAGTCTGCGCATCTTCAGGTCCTAATCGTATTTCTTGCCTAGGTCGGGTTTGACTGACATTCTCGAAGAATGTAGGTGCGGCCTCTACCGACCTTACCTGTTGCCTAAGCTGCCTCTTAGATTCTTCTCCAGCTAATCCCCCTAAGATCATGTAGATGACCTCCCGATCGATGTTATTGACTTCCTTAGGTGCGGTCTTCAGAGCGAGCTGTTTCTTAATTAGTTGAGGAAAGTTCTCTCTTCCTGCAGGTCCGGCTCTACCACCTCCCCAGCCCTACCATCTTCTTCCTCAACCTCTCCAGCTTCCACCTCCTCGAAATGGGGCGGGATTGTTCCCGTTGTTAGTTTGTATCAAAAATTCCTTTAAGTAACCCATCCTAGCTAGACGTTGGATTTCTTCGACGAGTTCTGGGCAATCATCGGTGTGGTGCTCAAATTCTCTATGGTATCTGCAGTAGACACTACTAGGCAGGTTCTTAGGGTCTTGGTCTGCTCCTTCTGGCCATTGTACCACATTCTTCTCTTACACCGCCATTAGATGCTCACTCCAGTTGCCTCGTAAAGGTATACGCCATTGTCTGGCGTGCATACCTGGCCCAGGTAGGGCTACCGGAGCTGGACTAGATTTGCACATCTTCCATGTTGATGTAGTTTTTAGCCCGGCCGAGTAACTCGTCGAAGCCTAGGGCTGGCCTCTTAGTGAGTGATTTGAAGAGATCTCCTTCCCTCAAGCCTTGCGCAAAAGCGCTGACTTTCAGGTCGAACGTTGCAGATGGTACTTCCAGTGTAGCCGTATTAAACCATCTGACATATGCACATAGGATCTCATCTCCTCTCTGCTTGATGTTGAACAAACTCAAAAGATTTTTCTCGTGCCTCTTGCTACTAGAAAATTGATGCAAAAACTGTGAGCTAAACTCCGAGATGGATCCAATGGACCCATCGGGAAGTTGGTTGAACCATTGTTGTGCAGATTTGGCTAACGTAGTCAAGAAGACCCTGCATTTGATAACATTAGAATACCTGTGCAGCAAAGCAAATTTTCAAAAAGTATATAAGTGATCCTCTGGGTCTGTCGTTCCTTCATAGGGTACGATGGAAAGAACCCTAAAGCCCCTTGGCAATTCCTCCCCCATGTTCATGGAATCCCCTTATCCATTTGGATCATGTCTCCTGTCATTTTGCGTTCCATTTCTTCCATTCGCTTTGCTATGAGCTCCATTTGCTCTAGCTTTTCCTTTGCTTTAGTCATCTTGCCGAGGTCTGCTCAACCGGATCTGGCAGATACAAATCTACCATCATCATCCTCTAGATCCTTGTCACGCCTATCGGGAGCTCGATAGTGACATTTCTGTAGGTCGTCTTTCCAAGGTATGTCGTGGTGCGAGTATTGCATCGGCTGGGGCAGTTCCTTAATATGCTTTTGTTCTCTCAGTAATCCAAGTCGAGGTGCCCAACCTGCCAGGTCCTCTTCATCTTTCAGATCTAGACGACGGAAGTGACACTCCTCTAGAGCCAAGTACTTTTTCAAAGGTGCGGTACCTCTTTTTTCTTCTTCCTCTTCCAGACATTCCGACCTTTTAGCACGTTTTCCTGAGTTTCCGTCAGGGGTGACGTCGTTGACACCCCCAGCCTCCGCGTTTCCAGCTTTGGACGCCCCCTTTTGATGAGGGGACACAAAATCATCCCTACATGCACGATCTGCCATACCTTTAAGTTTACAATCTACCACCTTGGTGACAGCCTTGTCGATGACTCCTTCTAGCCTTTGAACGATGAGATCCATGCTCAACACACTTTGAGGGGAAACATTATTTCCCTCCACCAGGCCATTCGGCGAGTCGCCTATCATAGGATCTTGCAAGTCATTCGCCAAACGCCTCACCAGGTGTGCCGGCATCTCAGGTGTGGACTGTCCGTCTCCAAGCGGGGATATCACCGCCTTCTTCCCTCTTTCGACGTCGTCATCTCCATTCCTCATTTCCATGACGTTCCCTTCTGCCATTAAAAATTGTTACAGTAAAAGAAAATATTTTTACGAAAAAGTAAGATTACCTCACGCCTTTTCTGCTCAGATTTCCCATAGACGGCACCAATTGATGTGTGTAGGTTTCACATCAATAAAATTTATATTAATATATGGGAGAATATGAGTATTATAGTGAGATTTGAAATATAATATAAGAACGATAATGCAAATAACAAGAGATTTAACGTGGTTCGGTCCAAAAATTAGACCTACGTCCACGTGGGTAAAGAGTTCGGATCCTTTTATTAATGTTGGAGTCGATATATATACAAGAACTTGATAGGGGGGTTAAAAGGGGTGGGAACTATGTTAAATATACATTTGGTAATAAGAATAAGTCATAATCTATCCATATGAGGCTACAATCAATCGTATATAATTGGGAAAGATGGGTCGGATCTCCGCATGTCTATATATGGTAAGGTTGAGGATTGATTGGATCTTGTCTTCCAACTATCCAGAATCAGCGCTGCCCTACCTGTGCAGGTCGGGTCATTTGGGCCTCCAGCTAAGCTTGTCCGAATATGATATGTTCTAGAAGGATCCGAGTCCATAAAACCATTGGGCTTGGGCCCATATGATATTAGACTACCCAGCTTGGCCCAAAGACGGATTTCCACCCACATCAGTAACTATATATTATATAATAGGCATATGCTAGTTTAATAATTGTTTATGATACAATACAAATCCTAATATTTATGAAAATATTAATTATTTCCAGGTAATTATGTTGTTTTTATATTTTTTTTCATTGTTATATATTAAGTTATAGTCGTACGTGTGACTTTTTTCAAGAGTAAAAGTGAATGCAAATAAGGATAATACTCCATCTTAACAAGATTTGTATTACTACTAGAATCTGACATAAATCACTTGTATGACTATTATTTAATCTATAATTATGAAAAAAAAAATATAAAAAACAACTATCTAGAAATAATTGATATAAACATTTAGTATAAATATTATAGATGATTAAGAAAAACTATTTCTTTTTAGTTTTGATCGGGTTAATTTGGGAATATAGAAATATTTTGAATGATAAATTTGTCATAAAGGTTTTTATGTGAATTGTTAAAATATTAAAAGCACCTAGAAGTATCACTCAACTAACTTGCAGCTTTTGACTTCTGGGAGCTTAATTTCAGAGAGTTAGAAGTAAAAGCAGGATTTGCAAACACTGCAAAACTGTTTATTTTTAGCTAAAAGCTCAAAAGTGTTTGTGTTTAGAGTTTGCAAACCCTGTCTTAATAAATTATCCTAATTAGTTCATAAATGTAATATATCGAATGCAATACCTTAACAACGTAAGAATTTATCCTAGTTACTTCATTTAGACAATTTATCAAACACAACATATTAACCACTTAATAATCTTAGGGATTAATCTTACCTTAATCTACATCATGTGGCGACGGATAGTGGTGGTAAAGAATCGGGTGGGACCGTTGGTGGTGGTGGTGGTGACTAGTGTGTGTGGCCGAGGGAGGGCTTACTAGATTTGGCTTTGACCTTTTGAAATTAAAAAAGTCTGACTGACTAATGGAAATTAGAATTTAGGAATGCTAGGCTTTGTTTAAAAAAAAATTCATTCCCATTCTTCATTGTTATCAATAGTTTTAGTTTTTTATATTGGTTTTTATGTGAAAATTGAATAATATATTTGAATGAACTAGATGAATTTTTGGAGTTTTGTATAATGATGAAGTTTTTCCTTAGAGGTTTAATGCATTAAAAACGTGCAAAAATGTAAAAAATGTTTGATTATATGGGTTTTAAAAGTATAAAGTGGGTTTAAAAAGTATTGTTTTTGTAGTATGGTAATTAATAGGGATCTTGTGAGTTTTATGTAAAATTATATTAATTGAAGAGTAGTTCAGGGTAAAAGGCATATTACCCCGTTGTGTTCTTGAAAAGAGGCACATTACCCCATGTGTTATTGAAAATTGCTGATCACCCCTTATGTTATTAAAAAAGTGGCAAATAACACTCAAACTTGTTTATTCAATCCAAAAAGACAAATATACCCTTAATATAATTATTATGAGATATCTCTTCATTTATTTTTCCTTTTTAGTTTTAAAATTATAAAGTATAATGTAGTTCTACACACATAGTAGATTATAAATAATTTTGATATGTTATTTTGTTAAAAAATATGTGAAATTAATTTTTTATTATTTTTATTATTTTACTCAAAATAGTATAAACATTGAAATAAATAATATAGAATCTTTAAATTTTAAATCCTTTATCTTATATGACATGCACATACTAAAAATTGGTAAAGAAAAATTTCAAATAGCAATTATGCACCATAAATATATTGAACATGATAATGTATGTTACATTATTATCATATTTTATGATATACGTTATAACATTTATAATTAAAGAAGACATACAAAATAAATATTTTTTAATTTTATATATGTTAGAATAACCTGATATATTAGTAAATATAAATGCTAAGCATACTTATTTAATCATTATTGTGTTAAATCATTACAAACGATAAAATAAACCTAGGTGATTTTGTGAAATAATTCATTTAAAATTTATTGCTATATGCATAAGGGCATATTTGACATTTGTAAGAGGTTGGGTGTATTTTGTCTCATTTCTGAAAACACAAGGGGGTAATCAGACTATTTTTATAACACAGGGGGCGATGAGCCCCTTTTCTATAACAAAGGGGATAATATGCCTTTTACCCGAGTACTTCATGGTGTGACCTTTTTTTATTTTGGTCCCTAATCATATTAATTGTGGAAAATTGTATTATTTGTCCCATAACTTTGCCTCATTTCAATTTTGATCCCACTTATCAAGGGTTTCTCAAATTTAGTACCATACCTTTCACAATGTCTCTCGTATTTAGTCGCAACCGAAATTTTTGTTCGATCAAACTCAAATTCTCTATTAGTCAACATTTTTTACCGGATTTTTGGGAGAATTTGTACGTGAGTGACACGTGATACTGAATAGTAATGTGGCATTGAATAAAATTCATATGTGAAAGTCATTCAAGCACAAATTCTCCTCAAAAAATCATCAGAAATGTCGACTAACGAAACATATGGATTTGACAACTAAATTTTGGACGGCATTTTATAATAGGATGTGAGCCAATTTGAAAGTTATGCGTCTAAACGTGAGAAATTCGTAACAAATGAAATCAAATTTAAAATGGAGCAATTTTCCTTTTAATTAATTACAAGATAGTCGTGGGACCTATGCATTTATAGGTGTCAACTGTCAAGTGGTTTGTGCTGAGAAATGCCATGTGAGACTTGGTGGTCCCAAGTAGCATACGAAAGGGTCTAGAAGGGGGGGGGGGGTTGAATAGACCCTGAAGTCTTTTTCGACTTCACAAAATTTTCGTATTACTTTAGAAATTTGAACGCTTGGAAAAACTGAGCGCTTGGGTCAGACGCTTCAGAATAGTTAACTTAGACTTAGTGATTTCAGCAGTTTACCAAAGTAGGGCAACACTTAGATCGCTTAATCAGGGTTAGCACAGCGAAAATAATGTTTAGCGTTCTTTTAGTTGAATTAATCGCTTTGCAATTTTACTTGTCTTTTTCAGAATAATATGAAGTGAATAATATAAGACAATAAAATAAATGACACAATAATTTGTAAGGTTCACTGGGTGATGTAATCCCAGCTACGTCCTTCTTCTCCTTTTTCACTTGGAGGAAATTACTATGATGATTATCAAAGGATCACACAGAAACTTCTACAAAATAGTAATGGATGAAAATGATCTTGGGCTCCTTGATCACACAGACTTCAGCACCAATGAAGATCGTCTTCTTCAAGCTTCTGCCACTCAGAAATACTGCCTGAAAGGTTTCAACAACTTTTCTCACTCAGATGAAAGGTTGAGGTTTATCACTAGAGTTTTGTTTGTTTTAAAGAAGATCAAACAACTTGGAATATCTCAGTTGGAGTTTGTATTTCTTCTTTGGAAGATATTTGAGATATTTGTGACTGTCTGGAATGTAGATGGAAAGCTTGAAAGGTTTTGGCTATGAAATTTCTAAGCTTTTTCCAGAAAGAATGTACGTAGGATTTTTGGCAATAATTTCTCGTATATTCTTGATGTTGTTCTCTATTTTGATTTTCTGGAGTAAGGTATTTATAGGCAATTTCTTGGGATCTGTCCGTTGGACACATGTAGGAGCGTGCCTTTCACGTAGCGCGTGATTGTACCTAAAATCTGACATTCCTGAAAATTCGCTGGAACCGATTGGACGGGAGCAGCTAGAACTCTGAAAGTTCTGACAGTCTGGTCAAAAGGAGTCTTGTCCACAAGTCACAGTAGCTTATCACATTTAATGCTCTTATCAGACATTTAATGCAATTTGAATTTATTTCCCGTTGGAAATAAATGCCTGTTGAATGATTGCATTTAAGTCCTTTATGACTTGAGGATTTATTTCAGGTGAATCTTCTATAAGTCGCTTGAGTATTTGAACGCTTGATTCATGAATCCTGAACTGCGGTCTCTTAGCGTTTGACAGGCGCTAAGAAGGAATCTTCATCTTCGGTTGGTTTCAGACGCTGGTCTTCAACTTCTTCTCAAATAGACTCACCTAAAATTCTATTATTGATTCAGTCGCTAAGACTTAGTCTAAAATCTATGAGGATAAAAATTACAAGCCTAAACAAAATTACAAACTCTTTAAACGCTTTATACAATGATCTATGAAAGCATAAACTTACATTTTATTTGGGGTCTAACATTGAATCCTATCTTGTCATCATCAAAACATCTAACATGAAATTTCCTAACAATTTCCCCCTTTTTGATGATGTCAAGACTTGTAACTCTTTTATAATTTTAAGAGTTAAAAAAGAAAAGGCCCAAAGGATTATAAGTCAGCGTTTGAAGGGTTAAAAATGTTAGTTAAAGTTAGGTTGGCTTCAACAAGTTGTTTCAGCAATAAATCATTCATATATATTGAAATGAAGCATACATGATTTATACTGAAGAGAATAAGAAAGAAATAAAATACGCAAAAACATTTATTTCTTCTGTCGCTTTGCTCTTTCTTCGCCTTGAAGAACTTCTAACGCTAGTTCTTTTAAGAGTCGATCAATGTCGATCATAGTTGTATGCTGGACTTCATCATAGTCATGCCTGCGGAGTCTGGCGCTTTCATTTAGCTCTACCAACCTTTCCGTCCAATCCCTTGGTGGAATGCCAAGTTCTCGAATCAGATCATAATATATATCTCTTTGACGGACATTTGACAGTCTCCAATTCACAGGTCGTTGTAGCGGTCCGGCATAAGCATGAAATCCCATACTCTCTAAGAAGTCGGGGTCCAACTGGGGAAGAGCGTATTTTACGAGATAATACCTTGGTTTTCGTTTTTTGGATAGCATTCTCTTAATGCTTACCAGTTCATCGAACATCGAACGCCAATGTTTATTATCCGTCTTGGAAATCGCTTTGGTCTTTTCTTTACCTTCCCCCTTCTTGACTTCATCAAGGGACAATTTTAGATCAGCGACAACGCGGTGCAAAAGTCTAACTTCTTCGACTAGAAGAGCAATCTGTTGGGCGACACTCTGAGCGACGGCATCGGATGAAGCGTGTCTGTCCGCTTCAGCCGAAGCGCTCTGAGCAAGGTGACGATTGAATTCAGAGGAGTGCTCAGCGATAAGAGGGGACATGCTTTCCATGATAGCAATGGTGCTGTAATTTGAAGCGTTGGCAATGTCACGGCTTCGCGTATCAGACATTAAGCGAGTCTGTTTTTCAGCGGCTTCAGAAAGCTTGGAGCAGGAACCTTCAATGTGGTGAAGCGAGTTCCGTACAGCCTTTCTGAAATCTCGGGCCTCTAAATCACTGTCTGAATCTGAATCCGAAGAAGGACGCTCTGGGGACGGGAGAAGTCCGTAAGAACTTGAAACTGCAGCCTTGCCTTTGGTTTTATCTCTTAGGAGAGGTTCTATAGGCGCTTGAGCAATTTCAGCGTGCACTTCTTCAATTGCGTGATCCAAGGTAGAATCAGCAATTGATAAGAGGTGTTTTTACGTGTTTTTAAGAACGTAATTCTTATGATTTGGATTCACTTATTGCTTAAATCATGTCACATTTGCATTTAATAGGTGTGTTAAGTGAATACAGGTAATAAATGAGAATACATGAAGAAAAGGGAAGAAAAACGATGTACAAAACCAGTTCAAGCATGTTTTTCAACACCGAGGCGGTTTATACATCTCCTACCACATTCGAGCGATAATTCCGTACATTTCGAGACCGACTTAGACAAAGTTTCCTTCTACAAAGTTTTAGATGTATGTCTTAGCTTCAAATGAGAACTTGAAACATCCAAATCGGATGTCAATAGAGATAATTGTGAAGGAAATACGATTGCTGCGCCGAACAGAGAAGTACATGTGCCAGGATACGCCCCAGCGCCCTCCTAGTCATGCCTAGGCATGGATAGTCCGAATGTTACTCCTTTTTCAGCCTAAATTCCAGCCTTATATGATGGGTAAGAATCACTTTTGGCCATAATTCAGCACATGTGTTGAGGGGTTGTCATAAGTGTGTTTCTTGGTAGATTTACTTTATGGGCGCCAAATCAGAAACAACCTCCATGTTGAAACGTAATTTAGGTATACTTAGAGACCGAATTGGACAAAATGTCCTTCTGAAAAGTTGTAGATCTATGTGTTATCTGAACATGGGGACTTGAATCATCCAATTTGGAGATCTGTGGGGAAGTTTATGAGGAAACTACTAAGATTGCGCTGGAAAGCAAGAAAATGGCAGCATGCATGTGTTTTGTTGAAGTTTTCACATGGTTATGCTTGGTGGAATTCTTAATGGCCGAAAGTTCAGCATTTTTTAGCTGGTTGGAATCTTTAAAGCCAAACTTTAAGCATCACCTTAGGTGGAATTCTCATTGGGGAACTTTAATGGGAATTCTTAATGCATACTTTAGTGGAATTTTGGCTATAAAAAGAGGGGGAACCCATACTCTTCATCATTCACTATCAATTTCAGATTCTTAGAGGAGAGGGGGGCAGCCCCTAATCTGATTTCTCCACCATTCATCACCATTCTTCATCACTCTTGGAGGGGAAAACTAGAGGAAGGAAAAGAGCTTGGGGATTGAAGGCTCAACTTCAAGATCCATCATTATTCACTTTTGAGGGAGTTTTTATAGCTTTTCATTTCAATTATGTCAACATGTGTATTAATTCATTTATGTTTTTCATATTATCCATTATGAACTAAATTCATAAGACTAGGGCCATGTAAGGCCAAATTGTGATATATGCTTATAATAGATGATTGTTGAGGTTGTTCTTATATTGTTATGTGATGTGAATTTGTGTTTTTGCCTATCTTGCATATACTTGATCACTATATGTTAGAATCTTATGCCTAGGTTAATATTTCGGGAGAAAATTGACTTAGGGTGCAAGAAATTCACATCATGACCCGTAACTAATGAGGAATTGCCCTAGACATAGGTAAAGATTCCCGGGTGAAGTTGTTCGATTCAAATCGAGTGAACTCTAGTACGTTAATGCATGTTTAGTGGTTAGATTTCGGATAGGAATATTTGGGAAATCACGATCTAAGCATAGGAGTTTATACGCGAGACATCGGTTATTCTCTACCCTCGGAGTTCTCACCATAACAATATAAGCGTAATCCTTCAACTAGAATCTTTATAAGTATAATTGATCAATTTGAACCTAGCATGTGCCTTAGTCTCCCTTTATACTTTGTGTAAAATCAATTGTGTAATCTTGTTCTTATTGTATGCATTTTACCTATAATTTACTTTAATTATATTTGTTCTTTTTTTTCGTTAAAATCATAAACTAAAATTCAAGTCTCCGTGGTTCGACAATCCGGACTTTTAGTCCACTTATTACTACACACGACTAGTGCACTTGCTATCATAGCACGTTGGCTTTTAGCGTGTCAAGTTTTTGGCGCCGTTGCCGGGGACTTGTTCATTTTAGTTTTTGATTTTTCGTTTAAATTTTCCTAATTCTTAGTTCTTCGTTTATTTCTAACCTTTCTTTTATTTTATTATTCTAATTTTCTTTTTTGTGTTTAATTGTTAGGTGTAATTTGTGGTGCATGACCCGCTCTTCTAACGAGCCTCTATACAATTTTGAGCCGGAGATAGAGCGTGTTCTTCGATCTAGTAGACGCGCTCGAGAAATGGCCGACAATCTAAATCCAAATGGGAATTTTCCCGACATAAATCTCCCGGAAAACAGGGAATGGTTGCAAAATCTATTCCAAGCTATACAACCGGCACCTCCTCAAAGACTTCCATCGGTCCGAGAAAGTCTACCTCCAAGGGTCCACACTATACCGGGGCCCGTAGTCTTTCCAAATTTCTTTGCACCAAATTATCACATTCCGTCACACATCTTTAGCATGGTGCAAAGCGAACCCTTCTATGGAGAGCCCCATGAATCACCTCATGAGCATTTGAAGACTTTAGACGATACTCTCATGACTACCCAATTTCATCCACGGGATCTCGATGCAATTCGTCTAAGAGTCTTCCACTTCTCATTAAAGGAAAGGGCGACCATGTGGTACAAATCTCTACCACCCCAATCCATCACAACATGGGGACAATTGGTCGATGCCTTTTTGAGCAAATTCTTTCCACCCTCCAAAATCAATGAGCTAAGGAGCAACATTAAGGAGTTTAAGCAGGGGAATCATGAGTCCTTAGCCGAGGCATGGGCTAGATATAAAAACATGCTCCGAAAATGTCCGGATCACAACCTAAGATTGAGCGAGCAAGTATTACGATTCCATGATGGAGTCCGTTCGCGCATCCGAAATAGGCTCAATGCCGGCGCCGGTGGTGATCTCCTTGGGCTCGATTGCCAAAGTGTGTGGGACAAGATTGAGCAATTAGCCCGGGAAGATGAACTCTATCCCGATGATGAAGAAATCACACCCACTAAAAATATTGCTTGTGTTCAAGAGTTGGGCGAAGAAGTTGCTTTGGAAACAATGGTTGGCAATGTAAACTATGTTGGAAATGCCAATCGACCTCAAATGAACTTCCATGTGCCCGAAAATTTTCCAAGGAGGCCCAATCCGGCACAAAATGCCCATCCCGGCGTCTATCAAGCACCAAGGCCCCCATTCAACAATAACCAAGCTCAAAGGCAAGGTAATCCTCATATACAAAGGCAAATAAGACCTCTTACAACCGAAGAGCGTCTCGATGAACAAATAAAGAAATCGGATTCAGCAATCAACGAACTCCGTACTATGATGAAGGATATAATGATGGACATGAAGGATTTAAAGACACAAATGGGTCAAATGGCAAAGGCGATCAGTGAGAGAGCCCCGGGAACTTTACCTAGTGACACAGAAAAAAACCCGAAGGAGCAATGCCACGCCATCACCTTAAGAAGTGGCAAACAGGTAGTCAATGATGCTGTTCGCATTTCCGCGCCCGAGCGCCTCGATGAGAACGCCCAGGCACCGGAATCAATCCACAGTGAACGAATGCTTCGCAATTGTGCGCCCGAGCGTCCCGATGATCACGTTCAGGCGCCCGAGACCCAGGCGCCACCTTCTGAACCCTCCACAGCGGGCTCTTCAACTCCAACGCATCCTCCCATCGAGGTCCGTCTGCCATTTCCTAATGCACATAGAAAGAAAAAAAAGGAGATGGATCCAAGTTTCCTTCGAATCTTAGCAATTCTTCGTGAGGTTAGAATTAATATTCCTTTTATAGACGCAATTTTACAAATGCCAAATTACGTGAAATTTTTCAAGGATATTTTATCCAACAAACAAAAGTGGGAGGAAAACGAAACGGTGTGCCTAACCGAGGAATGCTCCGCCGTATTGCTTAATAAATTACCAATGAAACTTGAAGACCCTGGGAGTCTCACTATTCCTTGCACGATTGGGCCATTATCCTTCGAAAAAGTTTTGTGTGACTCGGGAGCTAGCATCAACCTCCTCCCGTACTCTCTTTTCAAAAAGTTGGGCCTTGGTAACCCAAAGCCGACTTCAATGAGCCTCCAACTTGCCGATAGATCAATCAAGAGACCACGGGGAATAATCGAAGATGTAATCGTTCAAGTCGACAAATTCTATTTCCGGTTGACTTTGTGGTTCTTGATATGGAGGAAGATGTTGAGGTACCCCTGATCCTAGGAAGACCATTCCTAGCCACTGGTAAGGCGGTAATCGATATTGCCAATGGTAAGCTAACCTTAAATGTGGGAGATGAAAAGGTCACCTTTGATGTTTTTAAAGTGCTTAAACACCCATGTGATCCTGACTCATGTTTACGCATCGATGTATTTGATATGTTGATTGATGAGACTTTTCAGGCACAAATGGTAGACGACCCATTGGAGACATGTCTTTCCAAATCTATGGATGTCGATTCAGCGAGTGAAGAACAATTGGAAACCATGTTTAGCGTAGAGAAGCCACCTCTTTACCACGTCATTGGAGCTAAAAAATTAGAAAGATCACTCTTGGCTCCTCCTCGCCCTTCTATCGAAGAGGCCCCTATCCTTGAGCTTAAACCATTACCATTACATTTGAAATATGTATTTTTAAATGATAATGAGACTCTACCTTTAATTGTCTCATCTTCTTTGACAGGAGAACAGGAGGAGCGACTCATGAGAGTATTGAAGGCCAACAAAAAGGCCTTCGGGTGGAAAATTGCGGATATAAAAGGCATAAGTCCAGCGGTGTGCATGCACAAAATACTCATGGAGGAGTCCGCAAAACCTACACGCCAACCACAAAGACGGTCAAATCCACAAATACAAGAGGTGGTAAAGAAAGAGGTTATAAAACTACTCGATGCAGGTATAATCTATCCTATCTCTGATAGTGCATGGGTAAGCCCGACTCAAGTAGTACCCAAGAAGGGCGGAATAACTGTGATAGAAAATGCGAACAATGAATTAATCCCTACTCGAATGCTTACCGGGTGGCGTGTGTGTATAGATTATCGCAAGTTAAATGATGCCACTCGTAAGGACCATTTCCCCCTCCCATTCATTGACCAAATGCTTGAAAGGTTAGCTGGACATGATTTTTATTGTTTTCTAGATGGGTATTCCGGCTATAACCAAATTGCCATAGCCCCCGAGGACCAAGAGAAAACAACTTTCACTTGTCCCTATGGCACGTTTGCTTATAGGCGGATGCCGTTTGGATTATGCAATGCCCCGGCCACATTTCAACGATGTATGATGGCGATCTTTCATGACATGGTTGAAGAATTCCTTGAGATTTTTATGGATGATTTTTCTGTTTTTGGAACCTCATTTAACACATGTCTTGATCATTTGGACCGTGTTCTAAAACGCTGTGAGGAAACAAATCTTGTTTTGAATTGGGAAAAATGTCATTTTATGGTCCGGGAAGGGATTGTGCTAGGTCACAAAATCTCCCAAAAAGGGATTGAAGTGGACCAAGCCAAGATTGAGGTAATAGAAAAGCTTCCTCCACCTACATCGGTGAAAGCCGTGAGGAGCTTTCTTGGTCATGCCGGCTTCTATAGGCGATTTATCAAAAAATTTTCCAAAATTGCAAAGCCGTTATCTAACTTGCTTGTCAAAGATGCACCATTCAATTTTGATTCCCTTTGTTTACAGGCCTTCATAACTCTTAAGGAGCTATTGATATCTGCTCCCATCATGGCACCTCCCGATTGGAGTTTGCCCTTCAAATTGATGTGTGATGCTAGTGACACCGCGGTGGGTGCGGTCCTTGGCCAAAGGAAGGATGAGGTATTTCGAACCATCTACTATGCTAGTAAGACTTTAAATGATTCACAAATGAATTACGCAACCACGGAAAAAGAATTACTAGCCATAGTATTTGCATTTGACAAGTTCCATGCTTATCTAATTTTGAATAAAGTAATTGTGTACACTGATCACTCCGCATTAAAATACTTGCTTGCCAAAAAGGATGCCAAACCTAGACTCATTAGGTGGATTTTACTTCTTCAAGAATTTGACATAGAAATTAAGGATAAGAAAGGAGTAGAAAATGTTGTTGCCGACCACTTGTCTAGGATAGAGATTCCTAAGCCTGAGTGCGTGTTTGATAAACCTATTTGTGAGGAGTTTCCCGATGAGCAATTGTATGCTATACTTCATAATGATGCTCCTTGGTATGCCAATTATGCAAATTATCTTGTCACGGGAGTTCTTCCTCCGGATATCACTTATCATCAAAAGAAGAAATTCTTATTTGATGTGAAGCGATATTTGTGGGACGAACCATATCTATTTAAGATTTGTGCAGATGGCCTCATTCGACGATGTATCCCCGAGGAGGAAATAGCATCAATTCTCGCCCATTGTCATGATATGTCGGTAGGTGGTCACTTTGGACCCTCTAAAACAGTGGCTAAAGTGCTTCAATCAGGTTTCTTTTGGCCTACTCTTTCTAAAGATGCATTCTTGTATGTTCAATCTTGTGATAGGTGTCAACGAACAGGTAACATCTCTAAAAGACACGAAATGCCATTGAATAACATGCTTGAATGTGAACTATTTGATGTATGGGGTATTGATTTTATGGGACCCTTCCCTAGTTCTTGTTCCAATAAGTATATTCTTGTTGCGGTCGACTATGTCTCCAAATGGGTCGAAGCTGAGGCTTTACCAACTAATGATGCTCGGGTGGTTACTCGATTTTTAAAAAAAGGATTTTCACTCGTTTTGGAACTCCTAGAGCAATCGTTAGTGACGGGGGCACCCATTTTTGTAACAAACAATTCGAGCACTTACTGAACAAGTACGGGGTACGGCATAAAATCTCAACCCCATATCATCCTCAAACGAGTGGTCAAGTGGAGGTGTCGAATCGGGAGATTAAACGCATTCTTGAAAAAACGGTTAACGCATCTAGAAAAGATTGGTCCCTTAAACTAGATGACGCCTTGTGGGCATATAGAACCGCGTTTAAAACTCCGATTGGCATGTCCCCATATCGCCTTGTCTTTGGAAAAGCATGTCATTTACCGGTTGAGCTCGAACATCGCGCTTTTTGGGCTATTAAATTTCTAAATTTTGATTCTCAACTCGTAGGTACCAAGCGATTACTCCAATTACACGAACTTGAGGAATGGCGCCATCAAGCGTATGAGAACGCCAAGCTTTACAAGGAGAGAACGAAAACATGGCATGATAAGCGTATTATTCCCCGAGAATTTCATGAAGGAGACAAGGTTTTACTATACAATTCTCGCCTTCGACTTTTTCCCGGGAAGCTCAAGTCAAAATGGTCGGGACCATTTGTTGTATCTCGTGTGTATGCTTCTGGTGCCATTGAACTTATAACGGATAATGGACGAACCTTCATGACAAACGCCCAAAGATTAAAGCATTACATTGGGATTGACGGGTCGAGGGATAAAGTGACCATTCCCCTCCAGGATCTTTAGCGATTCTTTATCTCAAGTCGAGCTACCGACTCTAAACTAGCGCTTCTTGGGAGGCAACCCAAGTTTGTAAGTTTTCTTTTCTTTTTGCTTTCGTTTTTGTTTTGTTTAGTTTGTTTCTTTTTATTGTGTTCAAGCATGCCCTTTGGGCATGTATGTTTTTCTTATGCTTGATGGTTTAAAAAGTTGAAGTGTTAGATATGATGCACATTTGGACCCCACCTTTAGAGATTCTTATTTTACTCGATAAGAGGAGAAACTTTGTAAGGATGCATTGGAAGCTTAAGGATGTTCTTCAATATCCTTGGTTGTAAGTGTTCTTTTATCTTTGTGTATGCCTGTTGTAACAACATTAGGGACAATCTTGGATTTAAGTTTGGGGGTAGAAGAGTATCTATTTTGAATATTGAAAATGCAATCCTAATTTTTAACTTGAATTTGGGGAAAGTTTGTTTGATATCATGTTTATATGCTTCTTTGTTGAGAAAATCAAGCATGAAAAATTTTAAGTCCTTCCAATTGATGCATTGAAATTGATTTACTTGGAAAACTGACATGAATTCTTGAAATAATCTGAATTTAATAGAATATATATATCTTTGAAATTGCTCGTGGAGACCTTAGACTAGAATTGATTCTTTAGATGATTCACAATGCACTTAAATCGAAGGTAGAGGAGTTGAGAGGATAACCATCTTGAGACACTTAAGGAATTATTCCCAGAAATATTAACTTAGATTTCTCATAAGGTTATAAGTTGAGTAGTAATTTTATATGCTAACAATGAATTGAAAAGGTTGAATTTTGGTATGACCAAAAGTGGTCAGGCTAATACGTACCGGAGGTGAAAAGTTTCATGCCTATATACTGTACTATTATGCTAATTTGAGCTATGCTCAAGCCAAAAGAAGTGAATTGTTTAAAAGATCTAGTTTTATTTCGTGGCCTTTGATACTCAAGTGATTAAATCCTTAGGAGTGTCTCTACACTTAATGCCCTAAAACTATCTAGTTTGGGAGTCATTGGTCTAAAACTTGTTACATGGGTGTCATAGAAAGCCTAATGGAATAAAACATTGCACATGATCTAGCCTTAATGAAGTTTAATGGAAATTCCATATGAATTGAATGTTGAATATTTGAGATAATGAAATTTAAATGGCTATGAGATTTTCTATAATTCTTGTGCCTTGTGTTTGATCAAAAGTTGATAGATATGGGATTAATGTCCAAAATTTGGTAAGGATGCCTCTCGACTATAATACCCTAGATTTATTTTTCACTATACCCTAGGGAGTCATTTCAAGTATTGGTGTCACATGAGCAAAAGTAGTTGATATGTATATATATATTTGTAAACTTTAAAAGGTTGATTTTATGCCATTCATTCTTGTTGATCATATTGAGATGTGTTGATTCGGTTGGGATTGAAAATTTGCTAGATTTTGTGGGTATATCTTATGCAAACCCTCACGAGACTATAACTCGTCCTTTGAGGTAACTCAAAGGTTTAAAGGCTTGTTGCACCCGCTAAGTGCAATCGTTTACTCCACGAAAGTGAGTTAGTTAGTTGTTTTGTTTTCTCCCATTGAATGATGTTGGTCTTGCCTTATAGCTCTTATTGCTCGAGGTCGAGCAATTGATAAGTTTGGGGGTGTTGATAAGAGGTGTTTTTACGTGTTTTTAAGACCGTAATTCTTATGATTTGGATTCACTTATTGCTTAAATCATGTCACATTTGCATTTAATAGGTGTGTTAAGTGAATACAGGTAATAAATGAGAATACATGAAGAAAAGGGAAAAAAAACGATGTACAAAACAAGTTCAAGCATGTTTTTCAACACCGAGGCGGTTTATACATCTCCTACCACATTCGAGCGATAATTCCGTACATTTCGAGACCGACTTAGACAAAGTTTCCTTCTACAAAGTTTTAGATGTATGTCTTAGCTTCAAATGGGAACTTGAAACATCCAAATCGGAGGTCAATTGAGATAATTGTGAAGGAAATACAATTGCTGCGCCGAACAGAGAAGTACATGTGCCAGGATACGCCCCAGCGCCCTCCTAGTCATGCCTAGGCATGGATAGTCCGAATGTTACTCCTTTTTCAGCCTAAATTCCAGCCTTATATGATGGGTAAGAATCACTTTTGGCCATAATTCAGCACATGTGTTGAGGGGTTGTCATAAGTGTGTTTCTTGGTAGATTTACTTTATGGGCGCCAAATCAGAAACAATCTCCATGTTGAAACGTAATTTAGGTATACTTAGAGACCGAATTGGACAAAATGTCCTTCTGAAACGTTGTAGATCTATGTGTTATCTGAACATGGGGACTTGAATCATCCAATTTGGAGATCTGTGGGGAAGTTTATGAGGAAAATACTAAGATTGCGCTGGAAAGCAAGAAAATGGCAGCATGCATGTGTTTTGTTGAAGTTTTCACATGGTTATGCTTGGTGGAATTCTTAATGGCCGAAAGTTCAGCATTTTTTAGCTGGTTGGAATCTTTAAAGCCAAACTTTAAGCATCACCTTAGGTGGAATTCTCATTGGGGAACTCTAATGGGAATTCTTAATGCATACTTTAGTGGAATTTTGGCTATAAAAGGAGGGGGAACCCATACTCTTCATCATTCACTATCAATTTCAGATTCTTAGAGGAGAGAGGGGCAGCCCCTAATCTGATTTCTCCACCATTCATCACCATTCTTCATCACTCTTGGAGGGGAAAACTAGAGGAAGGAAAAGAGCTTGGGGATTGAAGGCTCAACTTCAAGATCCATCATTATTCACTTTTGAGGGAGTTTTTATAGCTTTTCATTTCAATTATGTCTATGAACATGTGTATTAATTCATTTATGTTTTTCATATTATCCATTATGAACTAAATTCATAAGACTAGGGCCATGTAAGGCCAAATTGTGATATATGCTTATAATAGATGATTGTTGAGGTTGTTCTTATATTGTTATGTGATGTGAATTTGTGTTTTTGCCTATCTTGCATATACTTGATCACTATATGTTAGAATCTTATGCCTAGGTTAATATTTCGGGAGAGAATTGACTTAGGGTGCAAGAAATTCACATCATGACCCGTAACTAATGAGGAATTGCCCTAGACATAGGTAAAGATTCCCGGGTGAAGTTGTTCGATTCAAATCGAGTGAACTCTAGTACGTTAATGCATGTTTAGTGGTTAGATTTCCGGATAGGAATATTTGGGAAATCACGATCTAAGCATAGGAGTTTATACGCGAGACATCGGTTATTCTCTACCCTCGGAGTTCTCACCATAACAATATAAGCGTAATCCTTCAACTAGAATCTTTATAAGTATAATTGATCAATTTGAACCTAGCATGTCCCTTAGTCTCCCTTTATACTTTGTGTAAAATCAATTGTGTAATCTTGTTCTTATTGTATGCATTTGACCTATAATTTACTTTAATTATATTTGTTCTTTTTTTTCGTTAAAATCATAAACTAAAATTCAAGTCTCCGTGGTTCGACAATCCGGACTTTTAGTCCACTTATTACTACACACGACTAGTGCACTTGCTATCATAGCACGTTGGCTTTTAGCGTGTCAGCAATCGTTGGGGGCTCGACTACTGTGGCGCTAGAAGAATCTGGCAAGGAAGCCTCAGGAAGATGAGCGACTTCCGCAGTAGGAGCAGAATCTTCTTCCAGAATTTGGATTGAGGAAGGAGAAGGTTCTCTAATGCCAATAACCCAGAGGGGGCCAAGGGCTTCCATCACATGCCGGGGACTGATCAGGCTAGATTGCGGGATAAAGAATATAGCGTCTTCGCGCTCGTCAGTACTTAGTGCAAGTTGCACACCTTCTGGTAAAGCAATCCCTGATGTATATTTGTTGAAAAAGTCCAAAATCAACGGCATGAACGCTTGAGCTGCTTCTTGGTCCACTGGCCTAATCAGCGAGATCATTTTGACCACTTGAATATTCTGTTCACTGAAGAGCACAGGGTGGAGAGTATATCCTCGAAAATCGTTTAACCCTGAATAGTGATTGAAACTTGTATCCAAGCTTGGACATTTTCTATCACTGCTCTCATATCTCAGTGGAACTCAGCAAACTCAGCGTGTTCTGTTGAAGTGTCAACACGAATCTGACTCTGGCCTTGAAGAACTGGTTGTTTACTTGACGAAGCGTCTTCGTTGAGGTCAGGGAAGATTTGTTGAACAAAGTCTGCACGAGGATGCAAAACGTAGCGTCCGCCCTGGCTGAATAAGGCGAGCTGCTGGCGAATGTAGCTTTCGATTGGCTGTCTGTATCGTGGCAAAGTGCTAACATTCCCGGCAATTATCTGACGCTGTTAAAGCAAAAAAGTGGCAAATCCTCGGCGTCTGTATTCTATTCCAAAATTAAACAGGAATGGATATTTGACGAGTTCATCAAGGGTGTAGAAGTGAAGAACGAACTCTTCAGCCCATTTGGCTGTATCCATCATCCATCGTTTTCCAAGTTTGTTCGCTTTGTTTTGCTCTTTTCTAGATGCTAAGAATTTCTCGAAGCGTTCCGTTTCATCATCATAGTCTTCAGCCCATAATCTGGCAAGATATTCACGAGCCTCATCTTCAATCCACGAGTTGACCGGATTTGGGCGCTCCGCAACAAGCGAGCCTTTGCCTTTCCAGAGTTTGAGTGGATTAGGAGAGAGAGCGTTCTGGGGAGACTTGACAACGGAGGGGAGAGCAGAATATCCTATCTTATTGAGATCTTCCTCATCAGGATTTTTTTTCCAATTACCCATGTGTGGGTTCTTGAAAACAATCTTGCTTGGGCGCAGAGGATAAAAGGACTCGTCCGAGCGACCGGTTAGAGTGAATCGTTGTTGATCAAGGTCAGCTCTATTGAACACTGGACGACGAATGTACTCAAAGCTAATTCCTATAGTCCTAGATCTGCAATACGCTCGAAAAACTCAAATTTCTTGGTGTTGGACATATCGGGCCGATGGAGAGTGGTTTGAAAGTTTATTTCCAACTCGGCAAGCATTTGAGCGTCACGTTCTCTGGCGGCATAATAAAATTCGACGTCTGGATGATATCCGTGCGGGAAGAAATCAATGACACGAGGAGGAGGTCCGGTTGGCATAGGAACAAGGGCAATAGCTTCTGTTGGAATGGGGGCCACTTCTATCGACCGCTCAGCGTTTAAAGTTGCTTCACTCGCTGATGAGCTTTCAGCGTCAGGAAGAACTTGGAATGCTTCTTTAGCAATATTCACAACAGTTGCCATGTCCACGTCTAGTTCAACTGGAATCTCCGAGAGAGGAGGGGCTTCAGCGATTGGTTCATCATGAGCTCCGTCATGAGCTGACACATGTAAGCGATTGAGAAAAGCAAGCAAAAATTCCTACTGAGTAGAAATTTACAAAGAAAATACTACATCGCTTACCCTGAGGACTATCATCGACTGTCTTAGTCGCTTGATCTGTTTCTTGGACAAGTTCCTCAGGCTCCTGAACTTCTTCTTCGGGTTCTAAATCGATAAAAGAAGTTATTGGATCAGCACGAATAGGGATATTTAGTTCTTCAAGCGTGTTGAGAACATAATGAATATCTGCTTCACTTGGCGCTGAGAGAATTTTTTGTTTTTATCCTAGCGTTAGAGACTTAGGAAACTAACGAGGAAAGGATAGACTAATTTGCTTAGCAAATACTTACCCTGAACATTGGGAAGCCTTTCAGATGAAGAAACGGCTTGAGGATCTGAGCTGATTTCGGGAACAGCGTCAGAGACGGAAGCACTCGTTGACTCTCTAAGCGCTGGATTTGTGGGAGCGCTAGAAGATACTGCGAGAGTGGGAGTAGGAGTACGCCTTCGTGCAAGCGGTACTTCTTTTTCCACTGCTGTCTCTTCTTCCTCAGGCACGGAAAAGAAAAACGCTGGAGGAGGAGAAGGAGACTTAGGCAAGGGAGAAGGAGAAGGGATCTTTTGTTTCTTTTTGGGTTCCGGCTTCTTCTTCTTCAGTTCAGGCTTTTGCTTCTTTGCGGGCTTGGATGGCTCAGCGACTTTGAGAATGATCTTTCTCTTAGGTCGCTTGACCACCACTTCTTCTTCTGATGATGATGAAGAAGACGCTTGATCTTCATCATCACTGCGAACAACACGCTGATCTTTTGGAACCGCTGCTCCGCCAGGTTTCCGCGGATTAAGAAGCTCGCTTATCATTTTCTTGCCATAAAACTTGGTCGCTGGGATCTTTTTCCCAGACGCTTGCGCATATCCGCTAGAGCAGAGAATACGACTTAGCAAAATCCCGTAAGGCTTGGGATTAACAGACTTAGCCATCGCTGCTTTGAAGCAATTGAACACGTAAAGAGACCAGTTAACTTTTAACTTGGTCAGGATGGCAACCATCATCTTGTATTGAATGTTAGTGATTTTATCGAACGTCCCTTTTCTGCATTCAATAATCTTTGAACATATGTCAGCGAGGATGACATATTCGCCTTTCATATCGTTCTTCTTGAAGTTGGGCTCGTAGGCGTTGTGAACATCTTCTTTCTTTATCACGTCCCAAACTTTGGTAGCATCGCCGAGATTTACACGTTCTACCTCAATGCCAGTATCAGGCAGAACAAGTAATGAAGAAACCAGAGAGGGAGTGAGGACAAAGGTCTCTTTTGCAGAGGGGAAGACGCAGGATATGGAATTTCCGTCTTCAGAAATTTGACCATTGTAGAAAAAGTGGAGAGATTCTTCTTCAAAGTAGTTGAAAGTAGTAGTAAGCATGTCTTTCAAACCAGATTCTTGAACGAGTGGAAGAATCGTTCGAAGAGGGAAGTTCTGGTTATCAAAAAGATAGTCCCAGTTAACCAAAAATTCGGCGTTAACTGTAACTGGTTTAGTTGCTGTCTTGGAAGATTTTGAAACTTTGGGTGCCATTGCTGAAAGTTGAAGCTTTTGAAGAAAATAGAGGGGTTTTTGCCTTTGGAGAGAAAAAGCTTTTACAGTAGGAAAGATAGGAAGTGATAAAGGTGTTCTGTAAAAGTCTTGGTGAGTTTAAATAGAAGGTGAAAGTAACTCCTCAATTGACAGATGAATGACACGTGTTCAGAGGTTAATGACAAAAAGAATCTGAACCGTGTACATTTAATTTCGGATGTCAAAAAGTGTGGTAAAGTAGGGTACTATAACATTTTTCGGATCCGCAGTTAATTTGAAACAGTTTGAAAAAATTTGAAATTTTCAGCGTGAAGTGCACGCGCCTGATAGTGTACTGACACTTACTCAGACTCATGCAATCACTGGACCGCCTCGGTTTAGATAGGAATCATAACCGTCAGTTCGATTTGATAGGCACGTGTGGGTAGTTGTCAAATCTGATCTTTTGGACTTATCCACACGTTCTCTTTAGCGATGAAAACTATGCATGAATTTTTTGAAATCGAGTTACTTAGCGTTAAAGTGGGAATCCTTTCAACGCTGAAGTCTTTTCATAAAATATTTCAATAAATGAATCAATCGCTTGGATTTATGAGAGACAACATTATTAGAGATTGATTTTGTCATGCATAAAAGATAAGAGCTAGTGATCAATGCTTAAGATTTTGAAAGTCATTTTTTATCACAGTCGCTTGATACATTGAAGTAAGTACAATTTTAGAGTTCCCCCTAAAGTTGATGACTCATTTCAAATTTTGATAAACGCTTTAGACATAAACATAAAGTGGATTCCCCTTAAATTATATGCCTATTAAATATGATGCTTTATGATTTAAGCGTTTAAATCGATCATACCTAATTCACTTCTCAAAGTGAGAAAGCGTTGTTCGTTGAGCGCTTTTGTGAAGATATCTGCCAGTTGTTTGTCAGTTCCAATGAAGTGCATGGAGATATCTTTCTTTTGAACATGGTCAAGCAAGAAATGGTATCTAATGTCAATATGTTTGGTTCTAGAATGAAGAACAGGATTTTGGGTCATAGCTAAAGCACTTTGGTTATCACAATGGATTGGGGTAGGACCTAGGATTATTCCATAATCTCTAAGTTGTTGCCTCATCCAAAGGATTTGTGCACAACAGCTTCCAGCGGCTACATATTCTGCCTCAGCGGTAGAAGTCGCTATGGATTGTTGTTTCTTACTATGCCACGAAACTAGTCTATCACCTAGAAATTAACATGTACCACTAGTACTTTTTCTATCTATTTTGCATCCTGCAAAATCTGCATCTGAATAACCAATTAGTTCAAAAGAAGAATCCTGTGGATACCATAAGCCCACATTTTGTGTGCCTTTTAGGTACTTAAGGATCTTCTTGGTAGCAATTAAGTGTGATTCTCTAGGATCAGATTGAAAACGTGCACACATGCATACCGAAAACATAATATCAGGTCTACTAGCGGTAAGATAAAGAAGTGATCCAATAATACCCCTATAGTTAGTGATATCAATTTTCTTCCCACTTTCATCTTTATCTAACTTAAGCGTCTGGCTCATTGGAATTTTTGAAGATGATGCATTTTCCATACCAAATTTCTTAATCATATCTCTAGTATATTTAGCTTGGTTTATAAATATTCCATTAGGGAGTTGCTTAACTTGTAATCCTAAGAAGAAAGTTAATTCACCCATCATGCTCATTTCAAATTGATCTTGCATCATTTTCGAAAATTTCTCACACAGTCGCTTATTAGTAGAACCAAATATAATATCATCAACATAGATTTGGACTAAGAGAATATCTTTATTATGGGTAATTTTAATAACGTTGTGTCAACGCTGCCTTTTGAAAAGCCTTTACCTATAAGGAAGATAGAGAGAGTGTCATACCATGCTCTTGGTGCTTGTTTAAGGCCATAGAGTGCCTTATCCAGTTTGTAGACCATACTTTTGCCATGGTTGTTGATGAATCCTGGTGGTTGCTCCACATAGACTTCTTCTTGGAGTTTACCATTCAAGAATGCACTCTTCACGTCCATTTGGTATACTGTGAACTTGTTGAATGCGGCAAACGCTAGGAACATCCTAATTGCTTCAAGACAGGCTACTGGGGCATACGTTTCATCAAAGTCAATACCCTCTTCTTGACAGTAACCCTGAGCGACTGATCTAGCTTTGTTTCTTATAATAATGCCATCTTCATCCATTTTGTTCCTAAAAACCCATCTCGTTCCAATAACTCCTTGGTGAGTTGGTCTTGGTACTAGCGTCCAAACCTTGCTTCTTTCAAATTGGTTAAGCTCTTCTTGCATTGCTTCTACCCAACTCGAATCATTAAGCGCTTCATCCACTTTCTTTGGTTCCATTTGAGATAGGAAACTTGCGAACATGGCCTCATTAAATGTAGCGGACCTAGTTCTAACAGGTGCTTCAATATCTCCAATTACTAGCTCTGGTGGATGATCTCTAAGCCATTTACGGTCTGGTTGGAACGGGTTAAGAGACTCTTGGTTGTTAATCGCTTGATTCTCATTTGTCTCTTGCGTAGACGCTGCATCATTCACAGTTCCAATCTGCTCTTGATGATCATTCTCTTCATGATCATCAGCGATTCTGACATTATCATTTTTGTTAACCTCACGAGTATCCTTAGGAGGAAGTACATGAATCCCATCATCCTCGTCATCACTATCATCACTAAGGTTGATTTGCGATGCTTGTTGGGAGAGATCTTCAATTCCTACATCATCAGGATTAACCTTACTCGGTTCTTGGTTAGCATCATCAAACACAACATGAATGGATTCTTCAACCTTCGATTTGATCTTATTTAAGATGCGAAAACTCTTTCCATTCTTGGCATAGCCTAGAAAGATTCCCTCATCTGCTTTAGGATCAAATGTCTTTAGGCTGTGAGATCCATTGTTATGAATGAAACATTTTGAACCAAATACATGAAAGTATGAAACGTTAGGCTTACGTCCCTTCCACAACTCATATGGAGTCTTCTCATGTTGCTTGTTAATCATACACCGGTTCTGAGTGTAGCAAGCGGTGTTGATGGCTTCGGCCCAAAACCTTTGAGGCAGCTTGGACTCTGCTAACATCGTCCTTGCGGCTTCTTTAAGCGTTCTGTTCCGTCGCTCAGCAACTCCATTCTGTTGAGGTGTTCTAGGAGCAGAATACTCATGAAGTATTCCTAAATCTATACAAAACTTCTCAACAACTTGGTTAGTAAATTCAGTTCCTCTATCGCTTCTAATTCTTGTCACTTTTAGATCTTTTGAATTTTGCAATTGACGAATTAGCGCTGTGAGCTTGACACTGGTTTCATCTTTGGTTGCTAGAAATTCTACCCATGTATAGCGAGAGAAATCATCAACTATTACTAGCGAGTACTTTTTGCCACTAACACTCATGATTTGAATAGGTCCAAACAAATCTAAATGCAATAGTTCAAGAACTCTAGAAGTAGATAGACATGGTTTCTTTTTGAAAGATGGCTTAACTTGTTTACCCATTTGACATGCATCACATAAGCGATTCTTTCGAAAGGAACCTTTAGGTAATCCCTCTACAAGATTTAGCGATATTAACTGAGAGATTGCCTTGAAATTGAGGTGATTCATTTTTCTATGCCATAACCAACCCAATTCATTTTGACTTTTAGCAACAAAGCACGTGGGGTTGTTATCAACTGTAGAATCCCAATCTACTAAATACACATTGTTTGTTCTTTTTCCTCTTAATTTAGTAGACTTAGTCTTAGCGTCGTTAACATAGCAGAAGTCGCTTGAAAATTTTACTTCAAAGCCTTTATCACAAAATTGACTAATGCTTAACAGGTTATGCTTAAGACCCTCAACATAATAAACATCACTAATCATGATGTTCCCCCTATGCATGATACCTATACCTTTTGTTTTACCTTTTGAGTTATCACCGAATATAACTTGAGGACCGTTGGTAGCTTGATAGTAGACTAGAAGATTCTTGGAACCAGTCATGTGTCTTGACGATCCACTATCAAAGTACCAAACTGAAGTATCGGTGCTGGCTCTAGGTACCTGCATTTAGAGGACAATTCTAATTCTTCTTAGGTACCCATGTTGTTTTGGGTCCTTCAGCGTTAGTAACCTTGGTTTGAATTAGAACTTTAGGAACCCATATTTGCCTGGTCTTCATTGTAGGAATACTGGCCTTCTTGGGTTTCACATTGTGTTGTGTGTGCTTTTTGTTCACCTTGTGCTGTGTGTGCTTTTTGGGTGTGTAATAATATCCTTGATTATAATAATAGTCATAATCATAGTCATAATCATCATAGTATTGATGATATGATTTTGACTGTCTTGGATATTGACGCTGGTAAGTCCTTGGCGCTGGCTTGGGTTGCACTTTTGGTGCTTGACGCTTAGCGCTTGATTCACAGTGATTAGACTTGTCCTTGACTTTTTGAGCGTTTGGATGAGTTTGTCTTTGTGAATCATTTGCCTTAGTCTTACCCTTGCCTGAGTCAGCTTTGGCTTTCTCATTTGGCCTCGTACCATTGTCGCTAGGTTCACTTAGCGTTTGACTCTGTGAACTTTTCTCAACAAAGATAACACCCTTTCCTTTGTTGTTTGCCATAACATTGGATTTATTTGGTTGTTTACCGAATTTATTGCATCCTAAACCGGACTTTTCACCAAATAATCTAGTTACCTTAGTCACATTATCCAACTTTCTAGAAGCTTTTGATAATGATGAGATAAGCTGCTCTGATTTAGCAAGTTTAGCGATCAAATCAGCTTCTCTTTTGACTATTATATCAAGATCGCTTTTTAACTGAATAACTTCACTCTCAAGTGATTTGTTCTTCTCAATGCACTGTTTCTGAACTTGCAACTCGGCTTTGAGTGTTACTTTATCACTTTTGAGCGACGAAATAATAGCGAGATCGTTTTGATATATTTTGGCGGCCTCTTGACAATCTTTATAATATTCTTTAACTTTGTCAAGTAATTCATCATAAGAGAGAGGATGATATAATTCATTGGTTACCTCTGGTAGCGAGTCGTCAGACGCTTCATCATCTCTTGCCATGAGACAAATCAATGCTGAGTCGCTTGTAGGCTCATCATCACTACTTTCGTCTGATGATTCCAAATCTTCTTCAGGTGCGGAGAATGGTTCAGATTCCGCTAGCAGACCTTGTTGGCGAAGGTTGCTCCTGAATTGGTTTCTATCCGCATAATCTTGCCTTGAGGGCTTTGACACATTTGGATAAGGGCAATTTACCTGGTAGTGCCCTGGTTTCCTGCAATTATAACACAAATTAGTTTTCATTTTTTGTTCAGCAGTTAATCGCTTTGAGACTTCTGGTGCTGAGAGATTCTGAGTGGGGGATGGAGGCGCTTGGTATGGAACTGACCCTACTGGTTGAGGTGCAGAGTACATTGGCGCTTGATACTGAGGCGCTGGTGCTGGAGGAGGAGTTTGAAATGAATTCTGTCCAATAGGAGTTCTCTTCTCGTATCGTAGAAATTTCTTGAACTTCTTTACCAATAAGGCCATTTCCTTTTCTTCATTTGACTCAACCGGTTTGACCTCAATAACCGTTTTTCCCTTATTTTTGGTGGTAGCGATTAAAGCTCCTAATTCAATCCCTGAAGTCGATGTGTCGCTGACTTCACCTAATTCGAACTCAAATGCCTTTAACTCTGAAAAGACATGCTCTGGGGTAAGTGTCTCCAATGTTTGTGATTCTCTCATAGCAACAGTCTTAATTAAATACTTGCTTGGAAGACTTCTGAAAATCTTGTTGACCATTTCCTTGTTGGTCAATTCCTTGTCTAATGACGCTAACTCGGTAATAAGCAAAGTAAACCTTGCGTCTAGTTGTTCTAGCGTCTCATTGGGCTGCATTTTGAAATGCTCAAATCTTTGCATGGCTATGGAGAGCTTGTTCTCCTTCATTTGTGCTGAACCTTCACACACAATAGCCAATTTATCCCATATTTCTTTGGATGTCTTACATTGCTTTATCTTGTTGAACAATGCATCGTTATCTCCTAACGCTGAGTAAAGTGCACTTCGTCCAACATTATCCAGATTCGCTCTTTTTCGATCATCTGGCGTCCAGTCTAGTTTATTTTTCTCGACATATCCATCTGGAGTGGCTTCATCGGCTCCAGGTGCTCGAGTTCTCACTTGCATGATTTTGATGGGGCCATCTGTAATAACATCACACATTTCATTATCACATGAGCATAAGTATGCGAATGCTCTAAGTTTCCACGAATCATAATTTGATTCTACCAACTTAGGCATTTTGTTAAAAGCCATAATGATATGTTTTGAAAAAAAAGATTTAAAGCTATTAAGTTTAGAAAGGTGGATCTAAACAAGCAGTTACGCTCGGAAACGCTTAGGTTTCTACTTCAACCGCTCTGATACCACTTGGTGGTCCCAAGTGGCATACGAAAGGGTCTAGAAGGGGGGGGTTGAATAGACCCTGAAGTCTTTTTCGACTTCACAAAATTTTCGTATCACTTTAGAAATTTGAACGCTTGGAAAAACTGAGCGCTTGGGTCAGACGCTTCAGAATAGTTAACTTAGACTTAGTGATTTCAGCAGTTTACCAAAGTAGGGCAACGCTTAGATCGCTTAATCAGGGTTAGCACAGCGGAAATAATGTTTAGCGTTCTTTTAGTTGAATTAATCGCTTTGCAATTTTACTTGTCTTTTTCAGAATAATATGAAGTGAATAATATAAGACAATAAAATAAATGACACAATAATTTGTAAGGTTCACTGGGTGATGTAATCCCAGCTACGTCCTTCTTCTCCTTTTTCACTTGGAGGAAATTACTATGATGATTATCAAAGGATCACACAGAAACTTCTACAAAATAGTAATGGATGAAAATGATCTTGGACTCCTTGATCACACAGACTTCAGCACCAATGAAGATCGTCTTCTTCAAGCTTCTCTCACTCAGAAATACTGCCTGAAAGGTTTCAACAACTTTTCTCACTCAGATGAAAGGTTGAGGTTTATCACTAGAGTTTTGTTTGTTTTAAAGAAGATCAAACAACTTGGAATATCTCAGTTGGAGTTTGTATTTCTTCTTTGGAAGATATTTGAGATATTTGTGACTGTCTGGAATGTAGATGGAAAGCTTGAAAGGTTTTGGCTATGAAATTTCTAAGCTTTTTCTAGAAAGAATGTACGTAGGATTTTTGGCAATAATTTCTCGTATATTCTTGATGTTGTTCTCTATTTTGATTTTCTGGAGTAAGGTATTTATAGGCAATTTCTTGGGATCTGTCCGTTGGACACATGTAGGAGCGTGCCTTTCACGTAGCGCGTGATTGTACCTAAAATCTGACATTCCTGAAAATTCGCTGGAACCGATTGGACGGGAGCAGCTAGAACTCTGAAAGTTCTGACAGTCTGGTCAAAAGGAGGCTTGTCCACAAGTCACAGTAGCTTATCACATTTAATGCTCTTATCAGGCATTTAATGCAATTTGAATTTATTTCCCGTTGGAAATAAATGCCCGTTGAATGATTGCATTTAAGTCCTTTATGACTTGAGGATTTATTTCAGGTGAATCTTCTATAAGTCGCTTGAGTATTTGAACGCTTGATTCATGAATCCTGAACTGCGGTCTCTTAGCGTTTGACAGGCGCTAAGAAGGAATCTTCATCTTCGGTTGGTTTCAGACGCTGGTCTTCAACTTCTTCTCAAATAGACTCACCTAGAATTCTATTATTGATTCAGTCGCTAAGACTTAGTCTAAAATCTATGAGGATAAAAATTACAAGCCTAAACAAAATTACAAACTCTTTAAACGCTTTATACAATGATCTATGAAAGCATAAACTTACATTTTATTTGGGGTCTAACATTGAATCCTATCTTGTCATCATCAAAACATCTAACATGAAATTTCCTAACAAGACTCACCTTAATTCGTCTTAGATAAGAATCGATATGCATGATCGCAGGCGTTTTTGGGCTAGGTAAACCGGTTCAGTCGAGGTTCGGATCGGATACAACCCGAAGTGTTAAAATAGGAATATTTCCTAGTTATTGTTTGTATTAGGTTTCCTTGTACATTTTGCCTTATTGACCAAGTTAGGGTTTTTATTGTATTCTCTCTTGTAACTATAAATATATTGAGTAGCAAGACAATTTTCCTTACGGGGTTTTACCACTCTAACATGGTATCAGACTAACCACGGATTCCCACTTCCGTCGATCTGTTTCACTCTTCCGCCCCCTAAAGCCGTCTGCCCCGCGATGCAAAATTCCCTCACATAATTTGCCTCCACTGCCATTGCAATTTTCTTGGTAAGTTTCTGTTGGCTATTTCTTCTTTACTTCTTTCTTTGTCTTCTTGTTATTTATTGTAATCATGGCAAACCCCACTGATATTGCCAAACCAGCCGAAACAGCCCCTCCTCTACCCTCTCCTACACATCCGGCTTACTCCGTCAACACGGTCTTTCATCTTTTTAACTTTAAATTATGTGAAGAAGATCCTTGTTTTAAACTTTGGAAAATGATTTTTTCCAACATATGTCGTAGTTACCGTGTTCTTAGTCACATCAATGGGTCCTCTTTACTCAAAGATGATAATGATGAAGATTGGTTTTCCCTTGATTCTAAAATTAAAACATGGATGTATAATTCTGTTGAAGCAAATTTATTAGACAGTGTTAGCGCCGATGGTTTTACGGCTAAGCGAATCTGAGACAATCTAGAAACTTTTTTTAATAATAATAAACCCTCATGTTCTCTTGCTTTACAAGAACATTTTCGTAATTTCAAAAAAGGAGGGTTATCAATTTCCGATTTTTGTCGCGACATGAAAAGACTCGCTGACAACCTCAAAGATGTCGACTCCCCCATATCTGACCAAGAGCTCGTCCTCCAAATTCTTAATAATTTACCCGACTCATACACTAGCATTATTAATGTCATCACTCACAAAACTCATTTTCCCTCGTTTGCTCAAGCTCGTAATATGTTAATTTTACATGAAAATCGTGAATCCATTATTCCCACCCCTACCTCCACTGATTCCTCTATTGCCCTTTTTTCTCAACCCCCTACCCGCCATGATCACGGTAAATTCAAAGGCAAAGGTCGAGGTAAGAATTATGGCCGAGGTAAATTTAGCAACGGTCCCCGTCCATCTCAGCAAGGTTTTCAGAATCCAGGCCCACAAAATTTTTGGGCTTACCCCACTGCTCCAGGTTTTCAGCGCCCAAATCATCCGTCTCTGGGCCTCTATCCGCCACAAGGCCCAACTTAGCAACATTTCGCCAGCCCAGTCCAGCAGCACGCCCTTTATGCTGGATCGCCCCTTCATCCGCGGCACACTCCAGTATCCTTGGCCCACTCCAGTATCCTTGGCCCAGCTCCTTATCCGCCCATCTACATACACGGTCCACCTGCTTCTTTTTCTTCTTTGGACTCCACTGGACAGCCCAACATCACTTATCACCAGTCATATGGGTCTTCACCTCAACAACCCACTTTCAGTTTTCAGCATGGTCCTTCTGCACAGGCCCAGCTCGCACATTCTCCACATTTCAGGCCTAATACTCAACAGCCCATTGACATTGCCTCGCTTTTTTCTACCATGACTGTCCAACAACCCGATGACGGGTGGTACATGGACTCGGGAGCCTCAGCTCATATTACGTCTTCAAAAGGTACACTTTCTTCTCTATACCCTTGTGAATTATCGAAATCTATTATAATTGGAAATGGTGTTGTTGTTCCTGTCTCACATATTGGACATTCTTCTATTTCTACCCCTCTCTCGTCTCTTGAATTAAAGAATATTCTTGTCTCCCCTCATATTTTTAAAAATCTTCTTTCCGTCCGTCAACTTACTCGTGATAACCAATGTTCAATTGAATTTGATCCTTTCGGTTTTTCTGTGAAGGACCTTAAATCCGGGACTCTTCTCCACCGCAGTGACAGCAATGGTGATCTCTATCCATTTCATTCCTCTCGTACTCCATCGTCTTCATCCGCCGTTAGCTTTGCTGCCACCGTCTCCCCTCATATATGGCATCGTCGTCTTGGGCATCCAGGAAAATCTGTTTTTAATTTTTTAACTTCTAAAAAATTTATTAAGTCGTCTAGTCTGTTTAGTTCTTTATGTCATGCTTGTCAGTTAGGTAAACATCGTCGTTTTCCATTTAGTAGTTCTATTTCTAAAACTTCTCGTATTTTTGATATTATTCATTCTGATCTGTGGACTTCTCCAATTGTGAGTATGAATGGATTTAAATATTATGTTCTTTTTCTCGATGATTTCTCTCACTTTTATGGATCTTTCCACTTCGTAATAAATCGGAAGTTTTTAACATTTTCACTACTTTTTATACTTATGTTAAAAATCAATTTAATACGGATATAAAAGCCTTTCAATATGATCACGGCCGTGAATTTGGCAATGATAACTTTCATAAATTTTTTAAAAATCGTGGCATTATTTTTCGTTTTTCTTGTCCATATACCTCGCAACAAAATGGAAAAGCGGAACGTACTATTTAGTCTATTAACAATATTGTTCGTTCTCTCCTTTTCCAAGCTCACTTACCCTCATCTTTTTGGGTCGAAGCTTTATACATGTCCACTCATCTTCTTAATCTTGTCCCTACTACTTCTCTCTCTTTTCGTACTCCATTCGAGCTTCTTTATAATACTTTTCCCACCTATGACCACTTACGTGTTTTCGGGTGTCTCTATTATCCTAATCTAACTGCTACTGCGCCACACAAGCTCTCTCCTCGTTCTACCCCTTGTCTTTTTCTTGGTTATCCCTCAAACCATCGTGGCTATCGTTGCCTCGATCTTTCTACTAACAAAATAATAATCTCCCGTCATGTAACTTTTGACGAAGATGTCTTTCCCTATCCCTCATTCCATCCACCTCCTCCCTCAGAAGATTATCGTTTTTTTACTATTGATGCTGATCCGCCGCCTCTTCTTCCTGGCTCCGTTCTTCCTAGTCCCACCGTAGCAACATCTCCACTGCCTTTATTGACCCCGCCAACCTCCACGTCTTCCACTCTTGACTCTACCCCTCCTTCTCCCGTGGCACCCTCCGGCCATCATATGACCACTCGGTCCAAGGATGGGATCTTTCGCCCTCGACAGTTTCTTAACCTCTCTGCTCTTTCTGATCTCTCTCCCATTCCCCATTCACATACACAAGCCGTTTGTGGCCTCAATTGGAAGGCCACAATGCATGATGAGTTGTCCGCCCTCCATGCAAACGGTACATGGGAACTTGTGCCCCCTCCTCCTCATGTCAATCTCGTAGGTTCTAAGTGGATTTTTTGCCATAAATTTCGCTCTGACGGTACTCTTGAGCGTTACAAAGCCCGTCTCGTTGCTCAAGGTTTTTCACAACAGCCTGGTTTTGATTATGATGAAACTTTTAGTCCTGTTGTCAAACCCGCAACTATCCGCACAGTCCTCAGTCTTGCCGTCTCTCGTTCTTGGTCCCTTCATTAACTCGATGTCAAAAATGTCTTTTTACATGGTCATCTCTCCGAAGTCGTCTTTATGAAACAACCACCTAGTTTTGTCAATTCTCAGTTTCCTAATCATGTTTGTCGTCTCAAGAAGGCCCTTTATGGTCTTAAACAAACTCCTCGAGCTTGGTACCAGCGATTTGCATCCTTCCTTACGTCTCTCGGTTTTCACGGCAGTAAAGCCGACACCTCTCTTTTTATTCTCCGTCAAGGCACTCACACTGCGTATCTCCTGCTTTATGTCGACGACATTGTTCTCACGGCTTCCTTGTCTTCCTTATTATCATCTCTCACGCGTTCTCTCTCTTCTGAATTTTCTATGACTGACCTTGGTCCCCTTCACTATTTTCTCTGTATTTCTGTCACCCGATCCCACTCTGGTCTCTTTCTTTCTCAGTCCAAATTTGCTACTGAAATCCTTGAACGTGCGGCCATGACAAACTGTAATCCTAGTGCTACTCCTGTTGATACTAAAGCCAAACTTCCCTCGTCTGGTCCATCTGTCTCTGATCCCACTCTCTATCGTAGTTTAGCCGGTGCTTTGCAATATCTTACCATTACTCGTCCTGATATCTCTTATGATGTGCAACAAATTTGTTTGTATATGCATAATCCTCGTGAACCCCATTTCCACGCACTTAAACGCATCCTTCGTTACCTCAAAGGATCTCTTTCTCTTGGTCTCTCTCTTCGTCCCTCTAGTACAGATAATCTCATTGCTTACTCTGACGCGGATTGGGAGGGTTGTCCGGATACGCGCCGTTCCACATCCGGTTATTGTGTATTTCTTGGTGATAATCTCATTTCTTGATCTTCTAAGCGTCAGCCTGTCGTTTCTCGCTCTAGTGCTGAAGCTGAATATCGTGGTGTTGCAAATGCAGTTGCCGAGGCTTCCTGGCTTCGCAATCTTCTTTTTGGATTACATTGTCCTCTTTCTTTTGCCACTGTCATCTATTGTGACAATATAAGTTCTGTCTATCTTTCTTCCAATCCCATACAGCACCAGCGGACCAAACATATAGAAATTGATATTCACTTTGTACGAGAAAAAGTTGCTTTGGGACACGTACGTGCTCTTCATGTACCATCTGCGCATCAGTTCGCGGACATTTTTACTAAAGGCTTACCGTCTCAATTATTTTTTGATTTTCGATCCAGTCTGTGCATTCGGGATCCTCCCGCTTCTACTGCGGGGGAGTGTTAAAATAGGAATATTTTCTAGTTATTGTTTGTATTAGGTTTCCTTGTACATTTTGCCTTATTGGCCAAGTTAGGGTTTTTATTGTATTCTCTCTTGTAACTATAAATATATTGAGTAGCAATACAATTTTCCCTATGGGGTTTTACCACTCTAACACGAAGGTTTAACGATTTTAAATTGCACTTAAAAATAAAGAGTTGCCTACGTACCTAGCGTGAAGAATAAGTATAACGTAATTAAGGCATTTAGATCGTATCAGACATAAGCCTCGTTTTGTACATTGGAAACTTACTCAGAATCTAGATAAGAAGTTTAGGGTCTAATGCTCTCAATAAATGCTAGAGTAAATTTTAGAATGATTGTGTAACTCCTATCCAATTATAAGTGAAAGTATTTATAGTTTTACACCATGTACGGATTATGTATTGACACATGGCTTGCCTGCATGATTGCGCGTGGAAAGTTTCGACGGCTCAGATTATCCGGTCATATCCGTTTAATAACACGCGAATCCCCTTCATATCAGGGTTTTTTTTTGACATTTTAAGAATATTTGTGTAATTTCAATATTATGCCCAAAATAGGGCATATCACTGTGCTAGTGGAGGGCACACATATGGTGTCCTACACATTTAAAGCGTGAATACTGACTAAATAACCTTTGTACTGCGCGTCTACTGTGTGTATATATATATATATATATTGGTATACTAAAGAACTCATGGACGTCTTGGTGGATTTAATTAATTAGCTTCTTAATGGAGGATGTACTTTAAATAGTATTTTTGACATTGCCTGAATTGAATATTTCACCAATCTGTATCATTTTAAGTCATAAAATGATACATCTAAGTCATAAAATGATACATCCCAACATAACCTTTGTACTACGCGTCCACTGTATATATATTGGTATACTAAAGAACTCATGGACATCTTGGTGGGTTTAATTAATTAGCTTCTTAATGGAGGATGTACTTTAAATATTATTTTTGACATTGCCTGAAATGAATATTTCACCAATCTGTATCATTTAAGTCATAAAATGATACATCCCATGAAGCGTAAATTTTATGGAGATTCAAACTGAAAACAACACTTGAGATCTTCTATTGCAAAATGATGTTGCATTTTATATTGCATATCATGTCTGGACGACAAGTAAATATAATCTATATTAAATTTATATTCAAGGAACTATTTATAAACATGAAGTTCATATGTGGAGTGCAATAAAAGTTTACAACATGATTTGCAATAGGAGATTCAAACTGCTAAAACAATAATATTAGATATTCAGAACACAAACGGTATGATTGTGATGTACAAGCCGTACTTAATGTTCAAGGACATGTAGTGATCCATCGTAGTGATTAAAATAAAAGTTAACACATAAACCTATAAAATTTGATCTAAATAGAACGACGATCATGCAGACTTTCAAATAATATTCACCCTCTCATATGTTTGCATGTTGTCATTTTACATGTGATCCGGGGCAATACTCTCTTTGTCTAATGAAATTAAAGAAGCACACGTCAGTCAATCAATCATTTTTAATGAAAACCCAATTTGCCCTCTACTTCATTATTCTATAAATGGAAACAATCAAGTTTTAAACTCCTTAAGTTTTTCTTAGTTTACAAAAGTCTCCCTTAAAGATTGTCTAAATTTACAGACACACCCTAAGATTTATTCAATTTATACTAACTTCTCTGAATTTAATTTGTACGTGACTTCTCAAGTACACACGGAATTACTTTAGCCAAAACAATAACATTCAAATATAGTAATTACACATATCCCCTCATTTTAATCACTTTATCTACTATTTCTTTGAAATAAATGACCCACTACAGTATTGTTGTTGCCATGATTTATGTCATTATATACCTCATAGACATATACTGAGTGTCTCAATGCATGGCAAATGCGGTATCTTTTTTTTTCTTTTTTCATATCCCTTGGTTATTTATTTTTGGAGAAATTCAAGACAGTTGTCGTACATTCAATCATATGATGTTTATTCACCATGTGTAGCATTTAATATCCATGTATTCAAAACATCATCAACCAATTGACTACTTAATGTCCAAAACCCGGAGTTTTAGAGGCAAGAATATGAATTGTTTTTGAGGTTGACATTTAGCATAATGTGGGCGAGTGAGATGGAGAAGAGTCAATCAGCCAAATTTGTATCCAGATCAAGTATATAGTTTATCAGATATGATCAATTTTGATTTTGACATTTAACTTGATGTATGGTTTGGAGTGTAGTCAGATTTATTGGATATTTTATGAATGTAGTAAATAACCTCACGTGGAATTTAATTGTAAAATGAAAAAGAAAAATTCTAAGAGACTTAAAATTGCAATTTGACAAAATATAGGGATGTCACTCTTGGGATGTATTACGACCACACCACGTAGGGAATAGCTAATTTATGTACAACTTCTATAGAAGTGCTAGCAGATTTTCATTCTTATTTGTTTCGTTAGATATTCAGAATATTGTACAACATTCTCATAACTTGAAACCACCTATTTGTCAAGCACACGAGATCGTATATTACAAAATGGTGTTGCATCTCGTGTTATATATCATGTCTGACCGACAAGTGTATATAATTCATATTAAATTTATATTCAAGAAAATATCTTATAGCCATGTCATTCATATATGAAATGCAATGGGAGATTGCAACATCGTTTGCCATAAAAGATTCGGACTGTTTGTCAAGAGACATGTAGTTGGATAGACGTTACAATTTATTCGGCTACATTGAAATTGTTACAATAATTCAAGTGCACTATAAATATGATCATATAGTACAGTCTCACTTCTAACAGATTTAAAGGCCTTCCCATTTTTCTTTAAATCTGTACCTTTACACGATCGATTATTTTTGAGGCCTTTGGCAGCTTTCGTTTTGTTTTCTTAGTCAACTCTAATTTTGTAATAAATATTCTTTTCTATATATAAAAAATGTTGGATAATTCTACTATGCAATATTGTTATATAGGTACACTACACCCAACACCATGCAAATTAGGTGGGGTACGTAGGTAGTTTTCACATTGGTATGCGTGGTGAAAACCACCCACTCTACTTGATCTTGTGGTGTATTGGTGCACTAGAAGCACTGCACATCTAGTGCACCATAGAATATATCAAGATATTAGTATTCGAGAAGGCAAATACATGTTACATCATTGTGACATCATTTGTGGTAACTGGTGGTATTTGTGAGGTTCCTACACCTCAAGTCCCTGATGATCTCCATTTCGCACGTGATGATGTGAATACACATGGGGGCCATTTGAACATATACATGGGGAAGGGCGCCGAAAAACATCTCTGGACCTCCTAAGAATAATAATGTGGAAATGAGGTCATGTGCCTTTCTCAAGTCTCCCGGGGTTGACGATAAGTGTGCAACTACTGTTCCATATTAAATAGAAATTATGGACAAAGTGGATAATACTTCAGTCCGTGAAAGGACAAGTGCAACCGTATTCAAAGTTGCTAGTCCATCTACACTATAAAATCATATTTTTGAAATCATTATGTTAGATTTTTAACAAAATAAATGTTAGTATTATAGTTCTAATATCATACGTAATATTATACCCCACACTCAATTTACTAAAAGTGTAGTATCACATTCCCCAAATTGAGACTGAATTCATCGTGTTTTATTGTGGATCTTATACGATCCTTGATCGACCCTGTATCACTCGGATTGTTGGTACGTACTGGATCGTGGTCAACCCTCGAACTTATGATTTTTCAATGACTCTCCTCATATTAGAATAAGGAGCTCGAGGTTGTGGTCGAGTTCTTTTTGGATTTGAGATAAGTATATATATTCAGATGTGAATAAGGTCAAATATTAATTTGTTATTTTCATAAAAGTAAACTAATAAATCATATGGACTTATTTAACTTTGATACTAATCAAAATAACTGGTCACCTGTATTAACATAATTTTGACAGATATGTAATAATAAATAAAATAAGTAAAACAGGGAGAAGTGAATAAGAAAAAAAGAAATGGGAGTGGTCCAAAAAAGTTGTAAGTAAAAAACAGAGAGAAAATGGAAAGGTTGGGGAACGCTTTTGGAGTTAATTTGTTCCCGAATAGTGCAAAGTCAGGGAAAGACAACAGCAACCACACGCAGTTATTTTCTACTGTAACACACGCACAGAAACACACATACTCTCTCTCTCATTCCCAGAGAGAGAGAGTATATTTGGTTGAGAGAGAGAGAGAGTATATTTGGTTAGGCAATGGTCTGTGCATAAAAAGGAAAGATGCCTGTGCAGTGTGTTGTTGCTCCACTGATTCTGATGGAGAGAGAGAGAGTTTTTGAAATTAAATTTATTGGACTGTATTTGTGTGTGTGTGTGTATTGTTGTGAGAGGGACGAGTCCATTAAAACAGTGGCACTGAAAAACATGGCGATGCGTCTTTCATTAACATTTATATGTATCACAGTGTACTGCAACCCAAAAAGGACTCTTATTTTCTGACCCTTTTAGCATAATAATAATTCATATACTACTACGGTGGCCCTATCCCTCTCTCTCTCTATCTGTATCTATATATATATGTATGTATGTATAATAATGCATATAATGTCGTGCAATAATTTTGTGGCGGTACTGCCTTGAAGGAAAGGGGGGTCACCTTCATTTTCCTTTAGACCACCTCAGCCAACAAAGATCTTCTAATAGTCCAAACACAAAATCTAACAATACAAAAACCTCAGGCTACACCAAATAATGTATTCAAAGTTCATACACTACTACACCCCCCCCCCCCCCTCCCTCTTATCTTTTCTTATTTTGGTTTTATCAATTGACGACTTCTTTTAGGAACAAATTGCTTTAGGGAAATGGTCGGGGAATTACATTTTTGCCCCATATTTTGCAACAGTTCAATTGGTCTTATTCGTTACTGTTAACAACCTGTAACAACACTGTATCGAATAAATAATAAAGTAGTAAATAAAATATTGTCTCCACGGGGAAAATTGTCAAATACCAAACTAAGCCTATCCTATTATCAAGCCTATCGATTACGAGAGATTGAAATTTTTTGTACTGAAAAAATAGAAAAAAATAAAAATGATTAAAGCATAATTAATTAAAATGGTAAAACAATTAACGAAAAGTTTAGGGATTAAGACTTTATCAAGGTATTCCTATGGATTTATGACTTTCAATGGGGTATCATTCTTGTCAAAGTTAAAGACCCAATTTTCCTTAATTACATGTCTCTTGAGATCTTTATGCGTATCCAACTAGATTAATTCCCGTCACTACCATGATCAACCACTAATCAGATGAATTCATTATTCTATGAAAATTATTTACTAGTCTCATGCAAAATTACTAATATCCTTATTAAGCAATTTAAACATATCTATCAAATCTGAACCGATATATTAATTTACCTCTCAGTACTTCTTAAATTATCTTAAACCGTGCAATTGGTGATCAAATAATTACAAGCATTAAACACTCATTTATAGATAAACAAAACAAGAATTATATCATCAATTATCAATAATCCAAATAAACACACAAGACTACATTTTAAACTCTAGAAAAAAATTAACTATGAATAATTAAAGAAAAATAAGAAATAATGTGCACTAAAGTAGAAATACTCATGTTCAACAATGGTGAAATAGAGAAATACAACTTGAGAAGGTGAAAAACTTCAAAGTTCAAGAAATCTTTTATCATGATTGGTAAGGATTCAAGAAATCCTCATTCTCTCCAAGTATCCTAACTCAATAATATGAGTCTCTAATCTCTCTCCTAGCTTAAAAAAGTTTCTTCTCGATTTCTTAATTTAAAAGGAGGTTTAGATACAAAAATAGGCACATCCAAGACATAAAATCAAGGCCGTAAAAATATAAAATCCACGCCTGCACAACTGTGTAGAATATCTGAACAACTGTGCAGTCTTGCTGTAGAGAATTTTTTTCTCTTAACTTTTCTTCGACAAAAGTCTCTCGTGTGGCCTCTCTATTACATTTCTTTAAGTCCTCTTGGTTAGACTTCTTGCCTCTCGTATGCAACACTCCATCAACTCACTAAAACAATTGTTCTCTGCCTACAAAAGCATTGAAATGACTTAAAAACTAAAATACACAAATTAGGCTAAAAACAACGAAAAAGATTAATTACAAAGCACAAAATAGAGATAATTAAAACGAGGTAAAACATGATGAAAATATGTGAAATATGAGATATAATAGTTACAATTTCACACATCTAGTTCAATAGTTTTCGAAATGTCTCATATTTAGTATCAACCAAGTATTCCGTTCAATATTTAACTAACACTACAAAAAAAATAAGACATTAGTGGCAAAATGTCAAGTAACAATACCAAAGTTGTTAATAATTGTAAATTTTTAGTGACAAGATTTCTTGTTTTGTCACAAGAATAGATTTTACATGTTTATTAGTGAAAAAATTTGTACAGAAGTTGTCACTCTTGATAATTAGTGACAAGAAAGATGTTGTCACTATTGACAATTAGTGACACAACTTTAATGACAATTTAGTAACAACAATTATTATCATTCCATTTGTGTCGTCACTATACATGTGTAACTAATTGTCAATTGTGACAATTTTAAGGAAACTTTTGTCACTAAAAATTTTTATTGGGACAAAACAAAAATTATTATCATTCATTATATATAGTCAGTGACAATATTAATATTGTCATTTCAAATTTTGTTACTAATATTACTTTTTGTTGTAATGCAACTCCGTTAAATCAAAATTTTGACATGTTCTGTGGAAAATTGTGTATGAGTAGCACGTGATATTGAATAGAAATATCATGATATTGAAGATAATCTGTGAATGAGTGTATTCACACATGAGTTCTCTGGAAAAAAAAATGGTTCAAAATATTGACTAACGGAGTTCACTGTTAATTTTTGACGAAAGTTTCGGATGAGACTAAATGTGAGACATATTAAAAATTATACAAATAAATGTAAAAAATTTATAACGAGTGAGATCAAAATTAAAATGAGGCAGAATTGTAGGAGGAAAAATTCATTTTTCCCGAAAATCCAGTGCTCCAACCAACTCTTGCACAATTCATTAAGGAATTGTGTGTTCCAACCAACTCTTGCAGTGCTACTTCCACATATATAGACGATTGGATATTTATGAATTCTAATAAAAGACAAGAATTGTAATCAATTGTGAGTTTGGTACGGCGATTGAAACTAAAGACAAAATTTGCGTTTGAAGTTTAAATACTATTTGATGGTTGTTTCGCCCCCTTTTTTCGTAATCACGTTTACACCTTTTTTTGCGTTATAAACCAGATATATATTGGAAAAATTAAAAGTTCTAACTTTAATCATTATCAAAATGCGAAAATAAATTATCTTGTAATCAATTATGCAAAAGTTAGATCAAATCCACCCTAAATAAAAAATCAACTTGTGGATCTGACAATAGCCTATTTGGGAAAACTAACACTAAATTTCTTCTGGGTTTTTGTTAAACATAAACTGCTTTTTGCTGTTTAGTTTTACTGATTATGCTTCTGCTTTTCTGGAAAAAAAACTAAAAATAAGTTAAAAGTAAAAACAAATTTATGACAACTTCTATCAGCTTCTTCTATTTCTTTTGCTTTTTAACAAGTTTTGCAAACAAAATCAATTTTAACTTTTCTGACGCTTTTACAACTATCTCTAAATTTTAGCACTTCTTTAAAAGCACATGTTTTTACAAACAGGCTTGAAGGGTGTATGGGAAATTGGACCCTTACTCTACATTGGGGAACCTGAATTTTTTAGAAAGGCATTTGGGTAATCATACTATAAATATTGTAGCTCATTCTAAACTCTAATGAAAAATAGATTGAGCATGGCAATTGTAATTAACTTACAACCCAAACATTAAAAAAAGAAAAAAAATTCTCTAGCACAAGCATGAATGTAGATATTTTGTTTCCAAATCACATAAATCTTATTTTGTGTATGTATTTGATCATTCTTTTAATATTTTTCAATTTTTAATATGTTCCATTCCTAACAATAGGTTGGCTATAAAAAATTTAGACTGTGTTTGTTTTAATTTTGGGGTTTTTTTGTTGAAAAAGTTTATTGAGAGTTGTGTATAAATTGATGAAAATGTGTTTGGTTTTGTATTTAATTTTATTTTCAGAAGAGACAAAAGTTACTGTAGCAGACAAATCATGTAAGTTTTTATCTGGAAAGTTGTGTTTATAATTAGTTAATGATTGAAAAGTATAATATAATATAAGTTTAAAAGATTGTAATATTATATATATTGTAGTTGATATAATTAGTAGACACCCTAAACTAGACACAAATAGGAAGAAATAGCTGACGAATTCTTTAACCAAAAAAGTCTTTTTTAATCAAAAAAACATAAAGCAAACAAGTTTTGGCCAAAAGTAGTTTGAAAACAAAAACAAACACAGCCCTAACCTCTCGCTTGATCTTCTACAAAGAAACGTCTTGTGGTCTGATCAAATGAGGTTCGGTCCTTAGTGACTAATAAACAATATTAAATTCTCGAAAATCGGACCAATCTTGGTTTACCATAGAATGGGAATTTCTTATTTAATCAAAAACATGTTTGTTTTGAGTATTTCGCATAATTATTATTGTTAGATTAATATCTTTTGTATATTTTTATCGTTTACATAGATTAGTTTTTCCCTCATAATAGACTAGAATATTTTTATTGTTTCTTTGCTTATAGTATAGGTTACGATCTCAGTAGATTTTCTTAACCTTTTCTTTCTAGGTCGAGTCTTTCCATATGGAAGTCCATCTTCTTAATCTTCTTCCTACTAAAACACTTTCATTGAAGACTCCATTTGAAATTCTCTTTAACAAGCCTCCAACCTATGAGCATCTCACGGTTCTTGGCTGTCTATGCTACCCCAACCTCTCCTCTACTGCCTTGAATAAGTTAGCTCCCTGCTCCACTGCTTGTCTTTTCCTCGATTTTCGTCTGAATCATTGTAATTTTCATTGTCTTGATATCTTTTCTAACCGCATTATGATATCTTTCCATGTCATTTTTGATGAAAATGTCTTCCCTTACCCTTCTTACCATACACCCGTTTTCCCAAACTACTATGTTCATCTCTCCTCCTGATGATCTTTCGTATTTTGTCCATCATCGTCATCCTGACACCCCTAATTCACATACTTCTAATCCTACAGTCGCTGCAAATCCATCTTCCCCCAACCAATGACAACATCTTCATATTCTATGACCACTGGGACCGAGTCTGGAATATTCAAACCCAAACAAATCCTAAATCTCTCTGTTTCTACCCCATCTCTGTCCCCTATTCCCCAAACCTATTCCCAAGCCATTCGTGACCCACATTGGAAGAATGTTGTGGATGCTAAGTTATTTGCTCTTCATCCTAATAACACATGGGAATTCGTTCTCCGTCCTCCAAATGGATCATTTATCATAAAGTTCACTCTAATAGAACTCTTGAGTGATATAAAGTTGGTCTCGTTGCTTAAGGATTTTACTTAACAACTCGTAAAGATATTTTCAGTCACATGGTTAAACCTTCCAAAATTCACACAGTCCTCAGTCTCGCCCTTTCTTGTTCTTGGCCTATTCATAAACTTCATGTAATAAACGCCTTCCTTCATGGTCAATTCTCTGAAACCGTTTACATGAAACAATCTTCCGGCTTCGTAAATTCTCAATTCTTCTTTATGTCGACGACATTCTCCTCACAACCTCCTCCTTGCATCTTCTATCTCATGTCACCAGTCTCCTTTCCTCCAACTTTGTAATGACCATCTTGGTCCTTTACACTACTTTCTAGGTATAGTTGCATCTTGCTATTCCTCCCGCCCATTTCTTTCTCAAGAAAAATTCACTCACTCCATTCTCGAGCGCACTAAGTATTGAAATCGGTACAACCCCGAGGATGCCTGTGCAACAAAAACATATTATTTTATAAAAAATCCGGCATCTCCTAAACAAGGTTAGGTAGATATGGTACCATCGGATTCAAAATAATGAGAAAAGTTTACTCGTGTTTATCTTTTGAAGAACGATTCAGCAACTTTCTTTTTAAGCTACTTCCTGCTTCAAATCTTTCGGATAAATTGCTCTAGCGTCCCAAGTGTCGTGCCTCTGCGGTGTATCCACACCCTAGTTCATACCCTCAAATATTTTCACTAGTGCTAGCTAGAAGAATATTGAAGTTTTAGCTTTTTCGGAATTCTTGAGAAAAACCCTTTTGACTTACAAGATCAACAAAAGAAGAGAGAGAGAGAGAGAGAAATTTCTATCATATGAATGATGATGATGGGTGTATGATTGGAGAGGAGGATTTTATCCTCCTCATCACATGCCCTTAGTAAGTGTCCCCACTAGGTCTTTTTGACCTAGTAGATTCTCTCTTATCTTATCCTTTTAGTTTACTTTGGGCCCAAGTCAAATATTAAATAAATAAGTCCAATGACTTATTTCTTGTCTTGACCCACTTTAATTAAATTAATTAAATGTTCTTTCATCAAAATGAATTTCAATTAATTTTATCTCTTAATTTAATATATTATTTCACTATTAAACTGGAGATTCTAATTAATTAAAATTCTTTATTCCCAAGTTAATTAATTCTCAATTAATTAATATCCTCCATTAATTCTCTAAGAATTAACCATGCCAATAGGTACTACACTAGGTTATGTGTGTGACCCCTCAGGCTTATTAACAAGCTAGCAATGAGTCCTGTCCCAAATGCTAAATTAATTATCCAAATAATTAATTAGATCTTGAATTAAATTCACCAAATTAATTCAAGACACCCGTTGGTCATGGATCGATGTCTAACAACGTGGCCACGACTATCTAGATGCTAATGATGAAAAGTAAACCTATCCAGGTTACGATCTTCATGTGAGTCAAATTCCTTCATCAATTTTCCGTCTATGGTCTAGGGTATGGCGATAGCAAACTCTAATAATATTAGAATTTATGATTGTGTTGTGACATATAATGATCCAGTCTTCCAATCCGGGATCACCAATCCCTTTTTCAAGACATTTTGCTTTGATCAAAGGCTTTCATCGATCATTTAGATTCTCGCAACAATATAAAAAATATTGGGACCCTGGATGAATCCTATATCTAATGTTGTTTGTTCCGCTATACTATCAGACTATACCCAACATACGCCGCCATATGACTCTCCTGGAGTGCACGTGTATATCTAAGTATAGTGGACAGTATCTTTCCCAATGACATCTCAGGCCTAAGGACTAACCTCACACTACGAAATCGAAGGATTCCAAGTTCACAAAACCAACAAGGAACCCTTGCAGGGTCATTCAATTCCATACTCCCCTTAAGTATAAATTTTCATGTATGTATTGCCCCATTCGGCCATTGACAATGGAACACGCCAATCTCTATAAGAGTGACATACACGAACAAGTCTTGGCGAGACGTATGATATCCTACATCTCATAGCCTCTATGACTTGGAGCACATTTTAGGATTTCAGTCTTTGAGAACATTCCATAGACATCAAGTCCCTCTCATAACCATAATGTAATCCCTGGGATCTTTGTCTATACTATCACAAGTAAATAACAATAAAGAAGCACTACTACAAAAAAACAACTATTACAGTGGTTTTAACCACTGTAATAGGGTTCCTCTATTACAGCGGTTATAACTGTAACCGCTGTAATAGGGGACCCTATTACAGTGGTTATAACTATAATTGCTGTAATAAGGTCCATTATTACAGCGGTTGCAACTATAATAGCTGTAATAGGGGATTTTTTTCCCCTACTCATTTTCCTGTACAAGATCAAAATTCAATAAACCAACACAACAAACCAGCATAATACAACAGCTTCAATATATAACTGTTGTAATAGGGTCCCCTATTACAGCGGTTGCAATTATAACCGCTGTAATAGGGGATTTTTTTTCCCCCTACTCATTTCCAATTTTCCTGTAAAAGATCAAAATTCAATAAACCGACACAACAAACTAGCACAGTACAACAGATTCAACAGAAACAACAAAAATCCAAAACTTCAATATAACCAATTCTTTCCTCCAACAACAAAATTTTATAATATCCAACAATTGATCATGTGTTTACAATCAACTAATTAAATTAATCGCAATTTAATTACAACAAATCAAATCACAATTCTACAACAAGTCACAATTTACAAAAAATACATTACCCAATTTCTAATCGCATTCGATAATGTATTGTGCCACTTTGCTGCGTACTTCATCAATTTGCACTTGAGTATAGAAGGAGCATTGACAATTATGATAGTACATCAAGATAGAGATTGCAAACCCAAATGACGTTTCAGTTACCTTCCAAAGGTTTAATAACTTCAAAAGGGAAAGAAATTGAGTATTAGGATTATGCATACAGCTGTTGGGATTGTAGATTCTACATGGCTAATAATCTCTTTAATTTCATGAATCTCTTAATGAAGTAGCGACAACCTACATCGTTTGTCTGCAGGGGGCCCTACAAAAGTTATCAAAGTTGTATTAGAACACTAAATTTTATACGAATAATCTCTTGAAACTAGAAAACACTAACCTTTATTCTAATCCATTTACAGGTCTTGTTTTTGGATTTCTTGAATTGGTTGTTGTGATTTGTACGAAATATGAGCACAGCCCTATAAAAAAATACAAAAAACAAGGAAATATGTCAAAAACAAGCAAATATGTGAAATCTAGGAAGAAATATACACTTTAGAAATAATATTAAATATAATGGATACATTGATGAAAAACTTACTGATTGATTTTTTCTTTCATATCAAATCGGTTATCCGGATCACCATGTAAAGAATCCAGATAGTAAATGACTTCTTGAAATGGATCAATCACAAGCAACAACCAATATCCCCCAATAAGCTTTCAAAAGATAAGTTCAAAATTTATTTTGCGTAACAAGTTTTAAAAATTAAAGTTGGGTCTTTAGTAGCTCACCCGATGTTGTAAGGTGCAAGAAATAACTTATTCATTTGTAAGGAACCCGAAACGACTTTCTTTCCCTTCGGGGACCACGTAATTAACCCACAAAAACCTAAATTGAGCATAAAATAAATTTCAAGTAACGAAAATAATCATAGTTCAGATGCAATAAAATAATTTAAAAACTTAATTTATGTACACTGAAATGAGAGAAGTCTATCTCTTCTTGACGCAAAAGCTGACAGATCTCCTCCCTTCCAATATACTCATGGAATTCAATATTCATAATTCTTTTCTCGAAATCTATTGTGATCTTGTCATCAATAGACATCCTCTTCATGCACTTCCAAGAATCATTAGATCCTTAGGGAGTCCACCTAGTATAAGGTCTTCAAATCTATCACCTTCACGTGCAAGCTTGGCCACTAGAGGTCTTGGTTTGACATCTGAGTTCTTAGACGTCCCTGGTTTCTGGTTTCCAAATGATTTAGATGGTCCAAGAGACTATTTAAACAAAGAAAACAAAACGTGAATGTTACACACCAAAGTATATTTAGTAACCTTAAACAATTTTTATAATTTATTAATCGCTAGCTATTAATTTCACACTGATGCATCAGTGACAATGACAAGACTCATAGGCCAAGCAACATAGGTACCCAAAGCATCAGAAATTGTCAGCTCTCATCATCGAGAGGGACTGGTAGGGGTGTATCCTCCTCAATTGCAGTGTCAGAGCAAACTTTCACAAGGTTGGTGGGTAATGGACGGTTGTGAAGTGTTCTATCATATTGTCGATTGAACAAATGTCCTTTAGCCACCACACGATATGACGGTAATGAAAGTGCTAATTGACATGGTGCCAATCTACACACACACATATATACACCATTATATTAGAAAGTTTTGTTTGTTTTACAGAAATAGAGAGTTGCAAGTTACATGATCACTAAACAAGTTCAGATCATTACCTCAGGAAGCATCTTAACTGGTTCTGGGCATCTATCTTTTAAAGAAATCACCTCATCTTCATGTGGTGACACGACCTAGACACCCGCATCACGTCAACCCTGAGTTGAAAGGAGGATAGTGATTCGGTGAGGCTCTTCACCATACTTTTCAAGCTTTCCATCTCCATATCTTTAGAAGGCTTTGGATCCGTAAAGTACTTTCTTTGTGACACCCCAAAGCCAACACCCTTAATGCGGTCCGAATGCTCCTTCTTTTTAAGATCTTTAACCAATAGATCATCTCGACTCCTCTCGTTTCCACTATAGCTAGTACTCTCTTGTGAAATGCTCTCCTATAATAATACATTTAAAAAATAAAAAAAACTTAGTGAACTTTGCTCTTTCAAAAGTATTTCAAAACAAACATACAACACATTGTAGAGCTAAGATTGCAAATAACTTAACATTTCATTCACTACTCTTCTAACATTGGCATTATCAGTCTCATTCTTTTTATCGAAACGTGCAATCCTCCACACAAGTGCTCGTGTCTCTTCTGTGCAATCGTACCCCGCTTCCCTTCTTTTTTCCATTTATATTTTGATTAAAAATTATATATTTATTAAGACGGAATTTTTATTAAAAAAATTTGTAAGGCTTCACTGTTAAATGAACTACGTACCTCAATTTGCTCCACAAGAGCGTGTCTAAGACTTGATTTCCTGTAAGGATATTCAGGTTCCTTTGCTCTTTCCTGATTTTCCCTACTTAGTTGTTGTTTATTACATAATCAAAGCACTAATCAATGTAATAGTTAAATATAAACGCAATAACCAACAAATGAAACCGTAAATTAAAGTGACTACCTGGAACTCTTCACTTAGGCGAACATCTAAAAATGTCATCCAATTAGCTTGAGGTATCTCATATTGTGAGGGTGGGTTGTAATTAGTGTTCCCATCATCATCTCGTATCCACACTCTACTCAAGTAGGTCCTAAAGTTTCGTGCTAACTTCCCAGCTTTTGCTAATAAGTATTTTTTTTCTACTTTCTTTAATATCAAATGACAACTATAAAAAACAAACAACAAAGTATATATGAAATTATAATTTAGAGAAAATTAAATCAATAAAAAACACATCAACAATTAGAAACATGATAATAATCAAATTACTGCTATTTCATCCCAAATTGCTCTTTTTGTTGGTGTCGGGACTTGTCGCCAATCACTGATGGTAATTAGCATCTTCTGCCGAGCCAGGACTCCTATGTAACCAACAAGTGTTGATTTGTTTGGGTCAACTACTTGGCCTCTACCATTCCAGCCGACAGGTAGCCTTATGCCTTTACTTCTAGCATTGATGACTTTTCTCATAGCTGTGACACCTCTCTGTATCTCATTTTCAGCACGTCTGTCTGCTCCACGTCCATCCTCCTCGGGAACACTTCCAGCACGCTCTGAAGCCATCGACCTACAAAAGCCGAAAATACAGAAATTAGATTCATATACCAACAACATAATTTTAAATTAGAAGTAATAAAGATTACAAAAATGCATAGATTATTTCTTGTTAAAGTAAACTCACTTATGAAATATAAAGATGCCATGAATATGCTATATTTTTCACTTTATTTCCATCGGTACGACCATTTTTAATAAAGATTACAAAAATGCATAGATTATTTCTTGTTAAAGTAGACTCACTTAATTTCTTGCCCATTATTCTAGAAAAAAATTTGAAAGAGTAACGACACAAAAATTTGTACCAAGTTCTCAACTAATCCTTCCCCCAAACTTGCAACCAACAAAATTCGGATGTACCAACCACAACAAATTGCCTAATTTATTGTATAATGAAAATACATAATCAAGATGCACGAAGTCGAGTTTTCCAACATATCAACAAACAGGTTATACTCATGAAATGTATTCAAATAATACTCGTTATCATTTATCAATGTAGATTCAATTTACATTATCACACCTCCAACAATATTTCAGCTAATAAAGACTACCATTAGTTAAAGGAACACACACACATCCACTTAAAATTAAATTTCTCATCACCTCAAAATTACTCAAATACAGAATTTCAAACAAAATCATGACAAAATAAAAAAAAAATCAAACACACAAAATAATCAACAATCAACATTCAATAAACTAAAAACACAAATGTTCTACAAGAAATTCGAAACGGTTTCGGATCAAAACCTTGTTTGTGGTGGTGGTGGTGGTGGTGGTGGCGGCGGTGAGAGAGAGTCAAGAGAGAGAGAGAGAGAGAGGGCGCGGTGGTGGAGCTCGCGCAGGCGGCGGTGGTGACGGCGGCGGTATAAGGTGGTGGTGGTGGCGGCGGTATACGGTGGGTGTGGTGGTGGTGAGAGAGAGAGAGTGGAGTAGAGTAGAGAGAGAGACAAATGGTGGTGGTGGTGGTGGTGGTGGTGGCTGCGGTGGCGGCGGCGGCGATATACGGTATTGGTGGTGGTGGTGGTGGTAGTGTAGATCGAGAGATCGAGAGAGAGGGAGATAGACGAAATGAAAGGGGGGGGGATGGGTTAAAAGCTGAACTGAGCCTATTACAGCGGTTCATGGGTGAACTACTCTAATAGGATACCCCTATTGCAGCAGTTCATCAACGAACCGTTGTAATAAATTAAGCCTATTACAGCGGTTCGTGTGTGAGCCGCTGTAATAGATGCGCTGTAATAGTGTATTTTTGTAGTAGTGAAGTATACCTTAAATAAAATGTTCAATATATTTAAAACAAGACTGTAATTGTGTTTACAATTTAAATGGCCAAGCCATAACAATGGCTCGTCGAGCACATAACAATATCACTAATATGCAAAACTACAACCCGTGTCTCACCCCTGTGGACACCAATGCAAAAGTCTTTGGCTCATCCAATCTGCCCGTCTCTGATCCCACTATGTATCGCAGTTTAGCTAGTGCTCTTTAGTATCTCGTTTTTACTCCTCTTGACATCGCTTATGTCTTCCAACAAGTTTGTCTTTTCATGCATGATCCTCGTGAGTCCTACCTCAATGGCCCCAAATGTGTTTTTCGCTACATTAAGGACACTATCTCTCAAGGTCTTCATCTTCGCGCGTCCTCCATTGAAGGTCTTACAGCGTATTCGGATGCAGATTGGGCTAGTTTTCCAATACACGTCAATCTACTTCTGGCTATTGTGTATTCTTGGGTCACAACCTCATTTCTTGGTCAGCTAAATTCCAACCCACTGTCTCTCATTCGAGTGCTGAAGCCGAGTATCGTGTTGTTGCCATTGATGTAGGCGAAACTTGATGGCTTTGAAACACGCTAAACATAGTTAGATTTACATTTTGTACACAAAAAAGTTGCCTTAGCGGAATTAAGTGTTTTGCATGTTCTTTCCACCTATCAATTTGCTAATGTTTTTGCGAATGCTCTTCCTTCCTCACTGTTTATAGATTTCAGGTCCAATCTCAACATCCGGGATCCTCCAACTTCTATTGCGGTGGCGTGTTAGATTAATATTTTTTGTATATTTTTATTATTTTAAGTAGATTAGTTTTCCCTTCTTTATAGACTATAATACTTTATTGTTTTCTTGTTTATAGTAGAGGTTACGATCTCATAGAGTCTCTTGTAACTCTATATATTTCACATAATGAGAATTCATCACTAAGGGGAATTCTAGAATCCTAAAATTGTAATTAAGTTAAACCCATACAATTTTTCTCTATTTAACGATGTCCACATTTTTTTTCTTTCACCAAAATTAAACTCTCTCCATTTTAAAACCAAAGGTAACCAATTTCGAATTCTCTGTAATGGGAAATTCTAGTCCGTTCCCGGCTAGGCCACACCCTAGTGTATTTCACAAAATGAGTGACCAATTAGATGGCAAGTGTAATACACTTTCCTTATGAAATACACTTGGGTGTGGCCAAGCGAGGAGCGGGCTAGAATTTTCCCTCTGTAACACTCCCGTATGATACTTCCTATTACGCGCATATATGTGTGATAAGATAAGTGTATTCACGGACAGTTAGAATGTGGTAAAAGAATTTTTCAATTTCTCTCTACAACACTAGTTTTTGTCTTATCACATCTTAACCGTCCCTGTATATATTTATCACACATCTATGCATGTAACAGAAAGTGTTATATGAAAGTGTTACATAGGCTTTGAAGCACATAACTTGCTTGGCACACAAAATCATCTATTGCAAAATAGTATTGCATCTCCTATTTCATTTATTCTATGCATGACAAGTGTATAATTTTTTAAAAAAAATATATTAGTGATTTGGATTTTGTACATTTATCATGTATAGAAATTAATACAATAAGAGATGCAATATCATTTACAATAGAACATCCGAATTGCTTGGAAGGACAATCACGTTGCCTAAAAAGGACATATTCTTATAAAAAAATATATTAGTGATTTGGATTTTGTACATTTATCATGTATAGAAATTAATACAATAAGAGATGCAATATCATTTACAATAGAACATCCGAATTGCTTGGAAGGACAATCACGTTGCCTAAAAAGGACATATTCTTAAAGATGAGTAGGCTATTAATGCGAATCTAATTAACTCCAATAAACCTTACAACTTTTTCCATAGAAATTCACATGTAAGGCAAAATAAAATAACTCAAAATTGACATTATTGTTTCTGAAAAAGCTTTGCTGAACACAAAAGCATTGTGGTAGCTAGCCCAAAACATATGATCAATATATGAACAAATTTAATGATCAAATATACTTTTAATACAAACACCTGATCATTAACCATCACTTGGTCCAACTTACTAATTAAACTTTTTCTAATACACGTCTACAGTAATTAGAAACACGAAACATGCAAAAAAATAAAATAACGGGTTAACACTAATTAACACTGAAATTAAATCCTCACCCATAAACAAAAAAAAAAAAATCTTGATCACCATACCATGCATGATGAATATTATACAAGCTACTTTTGATCACATTTTTTAACTTCCCATTCTCTAAGTGCAGCTGATATGTAACTCAAACCCAGTGAAGAAGAAGAAGCTTCCGCCATTGTAGTTGGCCTATCTTGCTGGAATTTCTGCTTGCATGAATGGCATGTGATTTGCAAAACGGCGTCGTTCATTTGCTTCACGGCTTGATCTTTTAGTGCCTGAGCCTTTTCCAGCTCCGCCGTGGCCTGTTGCCGGATTCTCTTCGCATTCACAAATTCTTGTTCCGCCAGCTCAATCTGACGCTTCGCCTGCTGCCGTGCCTCCTCCGCGTAAGCCTTCTCCGCCATGGCTATACGGAACTGCTCTTGCGCCTGCTCCTTCAGTTTTACATGAGATTGCTCAGTATGCGCTGCCACGCTGCGCTTCTCGCTGGTGGTGCTGCTACCCCTCGGCGAGCATCTCCCCACGGCGGCGTTTCTCCGGCTGATGTTTGCATTATCCGCCTGATCATTCTTTTCTCCGATCTCCGATGACCCGATGGAGAGCTGGAGCTGAGTCGAATGGTCCTCGTCGAGTTTCGTTGAGTTACCGGAGATGTCCATGCAATTGCTGCTGGCTTTTGTGAGAAGCTGTAGTTCAAGATTTGGTGGCCGCGGGTTTTTCTTAGGGGTGGCGGAGGCGCCGCCGCAGTCGGCGGCGTTGCTCTGGAAGTTGGGATCTATTGGCTTCGGCAGAGCGGCGGCGGCCCACGGTGCGACGCTGAGATTGGTGTCGCTGGAGGGGCTGGGACTGGAAGCTGTTCGTGATAAGCACGGCGCCGGCGGCTGAAGAGGATGGGAGTCTGATCGGAGCCGCCCCATACTGCAAGCATCTTGATGTTCTATGAAACTCTCCACTCTGTGTATATAAACAATATAATGATTATGTGTGTGTGTATATATATATATATATATATATATATATATTTGACTACATGTATAATTATGTGCTGTAGCTAGTTTGAAGTCTCCGACGTCGTCGTCGTAATAATTGATGATGATTATACAACGAGGGTGTAATGATTCTATATGTAGTGGAAAAGGTGAGTGAAGGACATCATTCAACACCATTTGGAGATTGGTACTATATTGAAACAAGAAGAAAAAAGTGTATTTTATCATCATTATTTTGACCTTCTAATGAACAAGGAAAAAAGAGCTTATTTTATCATCATCGTTTAGATGAAAACTTAACCAAACAAATTCTAACAACTTCATATTTGTAGTTATATTTAAAAGGGAATTTAGAATCTCCATATAACTAATCACAATTATTTTGTAATATGATCCTATCAAACATCTCCAACAATAATTAATAATTATAATATGAGTTGTGCTCTTATATTTAGATGTATATGAAATACATTGATCAAGATGTGTTAAGTTGGGGTGGGGTTTTGTATTTTGTAGTACTTTAAGAGAGAAATGACGGTACGTTTATTAAACAATTGCAGGAATAATAACATCTTAATCGCATCAATTGTTAAATTAATTATTTTTTGAGATAGAGTCAAACTCATTTGATAAAACCAATAAAATATACATCTAAATAAAAACTATTGTAGATATAAAGTATAGCTAGCTAGCAATTCCATGCATATGAAGAAGATTAAAAAATTAAAAACTAAGTATGAAAATAATTAAATTAAATAACAATCCCCCATAGGTCCTTGATCTTTGGGAAAACAAACAAAGGTTTAACTGTCGTTGAACTGATACTAAAATAAGTATATATATTAATTAGGGTCGCCGACATCATCAGTCAAAACCTTAATATTTTGCTTGCAAATATTGTATTTCTTGGACTACTTAGAAAATGATTTGACACACAATTTTCTGTAACAACAACACACACACACACTTAATTTATATATATAAATATGAACTAAAAACTACAAAAATTCTAAAACATTCTTGCACTGAAAACAATAAAATTAAAAAGACCCTTTGAAAAGACATACACACATACATACATATATTCCTGATCATTTCCCTTCTGCAAGAATATTTATTTTAACAAAGAAGATTATTTAATTAACTAATCAACATTTAATATAATATAACATAATAGAATAGAATAGAATAATTAATTTAGATAACCTGGAGAAGACACGGCCACAATCACATGAATGGCCTCTCGTCCCACATGTTTTGAGATGTGCTTTATAATCAGACTGAACAGCGTATCCTTTTGAGCATTTCTCGCAAACCCATTGTTTCTGATTACTGTGTTTCCGCCGGAAATGTTTCTTTATTCCCACCAGATCGCCCAGCGCGTGGCATGGGTTGTGGTGGAGGCAGCTCGGCTCCGGGCACACGAAAACACGCTTTTTCGCTATTGGGGTTTCACGCTTTAGCAGCTTCCATGGCACCTTGTGCCTTCTCCTGTGCATCTGTAGATTTTGATCACGCTGAAACCCTTGGTTGCAGATCTCACACACATATCTGTCTGATTCCAGAAGGGTTTTTGGAGATAGAGACACCACTTCTGCATCTGGATCTACAATATATATATATATATATATAAGTTGATATATATAAGTACTTAATTAATTCATATATATATATATATATGTGTATATATATATTACCTGGAGTTCCGGCGGGTCGTCGTTTTCTTTTGCTGCTGTTGCCTCCATTTTCTGAGAAGGGGTCGGAACAATTTGGAGAGGGATTAATGTTGTTTAACATGGCTTTTTTTTTTATTTTTTTCGGATAATTAAGATGATAAATAGGCTGTTTGTAGAACAGCTTAATTAATAGGTGATGAGAAAATAAGTGATTATCATCGAGGTTGATGTATGATAAATTAATGGGAAAATCACACACTAATTAATTATGTATAGGGATGAGGAGGGGACTAAAGAATATACAGCTAAGTAGCGTTACAACTTACAACCATGGGAAAGGGGGGGGGGGGGGGGAGATTATTAAAGAAAAATAATGAAAAAGGGACTTTCTTTCGGTAATATAATCAGCTTTCTTTCATCTTTTTAAGCTCCCACACACTCACTCATTCGCCGCTTTTCTTTTCTAGCTCAAACTTTTCTCACCTTCCTCAGCTATTGTTGTGAAGTCATGACCCTTAATAATAAACTTCTTAGAGAGAGAGAGAGAGGAGAGAGAGAGAGTGTGTTGGGGGTGGGGGTGGGTCTTGACCAAATGACAATATAAGGTTCCAAATTGATAGCAGGAAGAAACAATTGGACCGAAGAAAATATAATTAAATGAAAATGATTATGATCACACCCACAAAGGAACAAAAACACAGTGATAGATACAGTAAATAATATTGCATGCATAAATACTAGAGGCCAACTGCATATATACGTACACGTTAAGGGTCTTACTTTTTGTCAGCTTCCATACACATCATATCTAATACTGTACATCACTCCCCTTATGTTTCATCTCCTGCCAAATGACAAATTCACCCCTCTCATCACCACACACCTTAGTTAGTGCCTAGCTAGTAGGGAAAATACTTTATATACACTAGGTGTGTTGTGCACTAAGTGATGGAAAATAAACCACATCAACAATATTATATATCACATGCTGAGGTGGCTCATTCTGCACCACTTGGTGTTTAACACCCGGTGTATGCAAGAATTTTCCAATCTAGTAGCTAGCCAATTCACAATTTTATTATTTTTTTTGTTTCAATTGATCAACTTTGTGTAGTGAAAAGTGCAACAACTTGTTATGAAAATCGGTATAGTCGAGCACGATGTCACGGACTTAGCCTCGATACTAACGTCCCGTGCGACACTTAGCCCTCCAATCTGCCTCTTGCGAGATTGTGCTAAGTCAGCCTCGACAATCACCCACGTGCTCGTGTGTGAAAAGGGAATTTGGCAATAAAGAGTAAGAAATGTGGAGGGAAGAACACAAGAGTAGAACTTGAGAGAATACTACACTATTACTCTCAATGACTCACAGGACTTGATTCTACACTTGGTTGCTTACAAATGACATCACCACTCCTATTTATACTAATCCATAGAAACTTCCTAACATATCCACATAATTCTAGAAATGTCCACACATCACTACCACTTTCTAGATGCTTCTACTATCATCTAGAATCAACTAGAACATTCTATACGGTTCTACACAATTATGGAACTTTCTACTAGTATCTAGATTGTTCTAGAGTATTCTAGAACTTTCCGGAGCCTTCTAGACCTTTTTAGAATCTTCTACACTTTTCCAGAATACTCAAATAGCTTTTAAACTCTTGTCTATTAGCAAGATGACACGTCCCGGTCATCTCAAAATACTTCAGACTGTCGGGGCGTGACATTCTCCCCCACCCATTTCGGCGACGCCCTCGTCGCCTCTCATTGCCAAAGTAATTTGGAAGGATTGACCATCGTCCGTCATCGTGCTCAAAAGGATGGCGCCCCTTGGTTTTGTCCTTTATCTTCGAAGGTTGGGCCTTCCTAATGCCCTTCACTCGCCCTCGATGTTGTTCAACTTTAAGTGGAGCCTTCTCGTAAGGTTCCATAGTTCTTGTATTGGTACTCGATTCTTCTCTATATGGAAGTTTCGTCTGTACCTCTTTTATTATTTCGCTCGATTTCTCCATGATTTCTCTTTTTACCAGCTCTTCGTTGACTTCTGTGTATGCAGTTTCCTCACATTTCTCTTGCCCAAGCGATGAGTACTTCGTAATCCTTAGACACTCTCGGATATAGTGAGGTTCCTTACACAAAATGCACCACTTCTTTGGCACGAAAGCTTGTTTCTTGGCAAAGTACGCTTGCCTCCTAGCCTCGTATCCCTCAAGGAACTTAGATCGCCTTATGTCTAAGCCCCTCACAACTTGTTCTGTCCCCCTCATGGGAACCCAGTCGGCCTCCCTGCCGAACCGTTTTCCACATACTCCGACAACCTCGTCGATTGCCATAGCACTAACCTTTCACAACACGAAATGCCCCAAGCCCAACCGGGCTCTGATACCATCTGTCACGGACTTAGCCTCGCCTACTCGCGTCCCGTGCGACACTTAGCCCTCCAATCCGCCTCTTGCGAGATTGTGCTAAGTCAGCCTCGACAATCACCCACGTGCTCGTGTGTGAAAAGGGAATTTGGCAATAAAGAGTAAGAAATGTGGAGGGAAGAACACAAGAGTAGAACTTGAGAGAATACTACACTATTACTCTCAATGACTCACAGGACTTGATTCTACACTTGGTTGCTTACAAATGACATCACCACTCCTATTTATACTAATCCATAGAAACTTCCTAACATATCCACATAATTCTAGAAATGTCCACACATCACTACCACTTTCTAGATGCTTCTACTATCATCTAGAATCAACTAGAACATTCTATACGGTTCTACACAATTATGGAACTTTCTACTAGTATCTAGATTGTTCTAGAGTATTCTAGAACTTTCCGGAGCCTTCTAGACCTTTTTAGAATCTTCTACACTTTTCCAGAATACTCAAATAGCTTTTAAACTCTTGTCTCTTAGCAAGATGACACGTCCCGGTCATCTCAAAATACTTCAGACTGTCGGGGCGTGACAACGAGCTCTATCTGGGTTCGGGGTCCGGCACAATCCACCGGACCGCGGGTGTGAGTACTTAAGAAATTGGAGCAAAGCCCAAGTCCATAGCCCCTCTCTCTTTCTAACAAGTTGGATGATTGAAAGGGCAACCCTTACATCTACACTTGTGACATGTAAACACAATTACACAAGATTTTTCAACCAATGTGGGATACCCACATTTCCACGAATCAAATGCTTTAACACTTAATTTCTCATTCATCCGAAATCGGAATTTTTTTTTTTGATAAATAAATTTCATTAAACAATAAAAACAATGGGAAAACTCCCAATCACAACTTAAACTACACTAAAAAAAAAACTTGGCATTACAACCTCCAACAAACAAAATACTACTCAGGGGTACAAAAAACGACCACAAAAAAGAAAAAAGTAAACAAAATTAGAAAAGAAACTCAACCCTGTTCCTGATGCAGAGGAGGAATGAGCTAGCTTCCCTGAAAAAGATCCACACTCCAAAGAGAGCTCAAGCCGTTCCATCAAGACCACTTTCATCTCCAAAAACTTGGAAAGAAAAGGATAACAAACACTAAATACTTGCCCGATGTAGATCTCAATGTCCTCAATATCATGCTAAAAAGAATACTTGATGCTATTAACGATAATCTTATGATCTTCAAAGAAATACCTTTGGCAAAAACACATCAAAAACTAAAAACAAATAAAAAGACATTAGAAAATAAAATATTGAAAATAAAGGAAAGCATAAAACACCACAATAATATCAAACCAAGAAGATGTGGTGAGTCCAAAATCCGACCCAAGGGTTTTCTAAGCCCTAGGTTGAGTCCAACATCATCAACCCGGGTCAAGTGGTAGCTTTGATGTTGAAGAGAAAGTAGATCTGGCCTTAAGGACGACAGATCTGACTTCTGAGTAACCGGAAAAAATCGCAACCGGCTGGAGAGATGAGGTGACAGAGAAAAAAGGGGGTTACACAGTGGATGTGTGGTGGAGGATAACAGACGCTACATAGTTGAAAGTGGGTGTCGGTGGCATGGTAGCAGTGCGATGGTTGTGAGTTGGCGGCACAGTGGTGGTGGTGAGATAGTGAAGTTGTTGAGAGAACACTTCTTGTGAAGTGGGAGATAACAACATTGAGAGAGATTTTTGAAATAAAAAGAGAAGAAAGGAGAAAAAATGAGAGGGGAAGCAGCCAGAATGACTAAGAGAAAAACCCTAACAAAGAGGGGAGGAAGGAAACCCTAACAAGAGGGAAGATGGAGCACCATTCTCTAAAGAGAGAAAGTGCAAAAGTTCAATTAAGTATGCCACTTCTCGCATCTGAAATCGGAATTGAGAAATTCAAAATGCTATTGATATCTACTCGAAATGTAATTTTATAATATACCATAATATAATACTTTCGAGCCACTTGGAATTTTTGAAGTTTTCAATTACAGATTGACTATCACAATGTATCTGAATTGAAGACACAGGTTTTGTGCAACACAGAATGTTTTGTAAGAAATTTCAAAGCCACTCAGCTTTATCCAAAGCTATAAACTCCGATTACATTATTGATTGGGCTATGCACGTTTGTTTAGAAAACTTCCACGACACAGCTCCTCCACCTATGGTGAAAACATAACCACTAGTAGACTTGGAGTCATTCATGTCAGATATTCAATTTGCATCACCGTATCCTTCTAATACAACATGATATCTCGTATAATATAATCTATAATTCACAGAGTATCTTAGATATCTAAGAACTCTAGTCAGTGCCGTTCAATGGTCTTGACTTGGATTACTCGTATATCTACTCAATTTATTAATAGAGTGGGCAATATCTGGACATATGCAATTTGCAATGTACATCAATCAACCAATTATCCGAGAATATTCAAGTTGTGATACAAGCTCTCCATAGTTCTTTTCTAGTGTTAAATTAGGAGGATCCACGTGTGTCTTTATAGGGGATTTATCATATGCATTAAACATTTTAAGTACAGACTCTACATAGTGAGACTGCGATAGAACAATTTTCTTAGAAGACTTAGGGATTTTGATCCCTATCATTTGTCTATATCCTTCATGTCAAAATGCCTTTTCAACATGCCTTTAGTATTTAAGATTTTGTTTGTCTGATCCAATCTGATATTAGTTTGATGAGAAGATTATCAAGTTTAATCTAATTAGTATATTTGTAAAAGTCAAGTTTAGTTTTGTACTTATGTATGCTAGGAAATTGGCTCACTTTATGAACTATACTTGAGAATTGGTGAGTCGTGTCCAGTCAAGAATTTTTCCTAATCTAGGGGATGATGTGTTTTGTCCTATTGATATTGGAACCATGGTTTTAAATTTTGGTCAAAATAGTAAAATTTTGATTGAAATTTTGGGTTTCCTAATATCTCAAAAAGTCAAATCTCATTTTCAATCCAGTTTTGCAAAATATTCCCCAAAATTTTAAGGTAGAAGTAGAGAATAACAGGTGAAAAAAGACTTAAAACTTTTCACTCAAATTGCAAAGGATAATACCAATTCAATCTGAATTGTTTTCTAAATTTTGTGAAAAAAATGATTGTTTATATGCTTAGCATGCCATATACCCCACAACAAAATGGAGTTTTTGAAAGGTATAATAAAATTATGTTAAGACAATGTTAGCTTCTGCTAATTTGCCTGTTAGTTTCGGGGTAAAGCACTTTTGATAGTTGTTCATATTCTTAATAGAGTGCTTCAAAGTCTGTTGAATATAGCATAAGTCTAGTCTATGAGTTTGACCTAAACCACAACTCTTACTTGACCGAAATATGGAAATGAAGAGTTTGTATTCATACGAGAATTACAATAGGAAAGGTAAAGAATAATCTAATCATTTCATCTTATTTGGGATACAATGTGGGCCACTTGACTGGCTATGTGTTACCCTCATTCAATGTAATCCTCGCATTGTCAAATATAGATGAATCTAAAATCTAAAGAGTCACACTTAAAAAAGAAAAATTGAATGAAATTATGGAATATTTATTGTAGCAATATTTTAAGTATTGGATACTTAAAATTATTTAAATAAAAACAATTATTTGGAGAAATAAGTTAATCCATTTACATTACTTAATATATTATTTCTTATAGAAATAAAATTAATTAATTATCCCACCTATTATTTAATTAGATTAATTAATTGGATTGAATTAATTAATTAAATAAAAGATTGGACTGAGCTTAAAATTGGTGCACCATAGGCGTGTGGGGAGGGGGGGCATTAGGCGTCCTACTTGGGCTAATTTTAAGCCCAAGATTGTAACTTAAGTGATATAAATACATCACTTAATTAAAATTAGCATAACACACAAGTCATAATTGATAGGAGTCGTTTTTGCATAAGTTTTTAGGCCTTTTTAATGACAATTCAGGCTCGTATACAGTTTATTTTGTGTCACTCGTGCGTTTAATATGCGTGTGAAGTGATTTCAGGTAGTAAGCAACGATGGACGAAGAAAAGGGAAAAAGACGACTCATTTCATCAACGCTACTCAGGTTTCTGAAGACCACGCCTAGGCGCTATTTTGACCCGCGCCCAGGCGCCACCCAGGCAGAGAGAGATCTGGCTTTTGAAACGCCCGCCTAGGCACACAATGACCCGCGCCTAGGCGCCTCTTATCTCCATGCTTGGGCGCCCCTAAACTTCTGCCCCAAGAAAGATACGCCATGTAGGCGGCGCCTAGGCGCCGCGATAACCGAATTCTGAATCTATAAATTGGATTTTTCAGTTCATTTCAAGGGTTCGAAATCTGGGGAATTGGGAGCATACTTCTCAGTTTTGGGCCAATATTTCACTGATCTAAAAGGGCAAGAAGAGAAGAAGAGCTAAGGAGTGAAGCTCCATTAGAGAATCATCATCATTCAACCTTATAGGGAGTTTATTCATTGTTTATTTCATTTTATGTTTACATTTATGGATATGAACATGTTGAATTCTTCTATATTGATAGTTATGGGCTAAATTCATATGGCTAGGGCCTTGTAAGAATTAATTTGTGAATTATTCGTGTTATTGATAATCGTTGAATTAATTCCTATGTTGCTACGTGTTATGAATTTGTGCTTATGTTTCTTACATGTGATTGATCACTATATGTATTATAAATTGCCTAGTTTAGCATCTTGAGAAAGAGTTAAGCTAGGGTGCAAGGGATTTATAACATCACCGAACCAAATAGGAGTTGCCCTAGACATAGGTAAAGACTCTCGGGTGAAGTCGTTCGATTTTAATCGAGTAAACTCTAGTTCTTCAATGCATGCTTAGAGGTTAGATTTCCGGGTAGACATACTTAGAAAACCGCCTTTTAAGTGTAGGAGTCTATCACGAGACATCGGTTATTCTTTACCTTAGGAGTTTTCACCATAGTAACTAGGTCTAATAATTCAACGAGAGTCTATGTGCGAATGAGGATCAAGTCAAGTCTTGCAAGTGCCTTAGTCTCTTTTCACATTTGAGTTTCAATCTATTGCTTGATCTTATTTTTGTTCTTCGTTTACTTACTTGTCTTACTCTTACTTTCCGTTAAATTGTCTTTACATTTATTTGCAAATCACAAACTAAAATCCAAGTCTCCGTGGTTCGACAACCCGGACTTATTTTGTCCATTTTTATTACTACATGACTAGTATACTTGCTACCATGCACGTTAGGTTCTAGCGTGTCAATAATACATTTAAGCTACAAGAAAATGAAACTCTCCCTCTCTCTACCCTAGCCGTCGGAGGAGAAGTTTTTCGTTTAAGGTTTCCAGCAAGATAATTCAGTGTACTGATCAAATCAACAATCAGTCAGCCAGATCAGTTTGCGAAAAGTTTGAGAATTTCAAGAAGTTGAAGAAAGCATGAGTTTCTCCAACCACTTCGCTACAATAGGTAATGTATCAAAAATCTTATCATACATACATGTGTTAAACCCCAGTTTGATCCTGTTATGGGAAATCTGAAAAATAATTTAATTATTCCGTTTCTGCTGCGTCTTTATTATTTTTTTGAACAATGGTATCAGAGTCAAACCATGGGGGTTCAGCGTATGTAATTTACGTATAAATATGTGATTAGATGCATGATTTACAATTTTTTGTGATGCATGATTAGATTAGATTTCACGTTTTGTATTCTTGAGGAATTATTATTTATTTTTATTTGTTAGAAATTAATAAGAATTGGATTTTATGTAATTTTAATGTGATCTAAATAAAAATCCCGATTATAGCTACTAAGGACGCCAACGACTATTAGCGCCGCTGGCCTGTGCGCTCACAGCGGCCTGATGGGCTCGCTGTGCGAGCCCGTCCATCTCGAGTGTCGAAATGGATGGGCTGCACGACACGACCCATCAGTGCAAATTCGGCTCACAATGCGAGCTCACCTGTGTGTTTTTTAATACACGGGTCGATCCCACCCAACCCAAGTCGACCCATGGGTAACCTGAGCTGTTTTTTTTTAAATAAATTATTATTTAGTTTTTGATTAAAATTGAATTTTAATGCAAAAATAAATTATATAGTTTATTTAATAAAGGAATTTTAAAATTTCAAATTACCTAATTTTATGGAAGTTGGACTTTAAATAAAATTGGATATTATCTATTATAAAATTAGTTTTAGTAAACTTAAAGGTTGATTTTTATTAAAATTGGATTTTAATATAAAATTAATTGGAGTTTATTAAATTGAATTTTATAATAGATCCAAATAAATTTATTTTCCTCAAGAATATGAATTCAATAATTAAATGTAGAATTTGATTAGAAATTAACATATATGTTTTTCTTATGTTATATGATATATCATGCTTGACATGTTATGTGATGGGAGACATGATTCATGGACTTAGGCTCGTTTTATTTTGTATTTTCTTTTATGGGTTGTAAAGGCCATTTTGAGCCTATGTTTATTTTCTTTCTATAGAATTTTGTATAGGTTGATTATATTAAATTTGTACTAAATAGAAATAGAATAGGCCAAAAGAAGAAATTCAAGTCGAGCCAAGGAGAGACAAGAAATTGAGACATTGACTTGGCTCAATCTAGGATTAAAGTCCATGAATCATGTGTTGTTTGCTTTCTAGGAATGCTTACATTTATTTATTGATCCATGTTTATGTGTTTAGTATAAAATGGATTAATGTGCAAAGTGAGACCTATTAAATAATTAAATTCTCCCACATTGAAAAATATTAAGTTGGTAAATGGTACTAGGTATCCTGTCCTCCACTGAACTTAGAAAAAATTGAAATAATATTTAATATATAATATCATCCCTAAGCAATGGGGGTTATATATTGAAATATATTTTAGATGTTTTCTAAAGTCCATAAAATGCAATTAGTCGAAATAAATTTCATCCCACATACCAGCAAAAGGTTGCAAGATGAAATTCAATTATTAGACTAATAGATAGTCAGTGGTTTAAACATAAATTATTCATAAATCAATAAGATTGTTAAAAGGTTGCGAATTGATGAATCGACCAACTATGACTTCCGAATTCTACAGTGGGAGTGTGGATTTTCGAAAAATCTAGTGGGAGTCAAGTTTATTATGAAAGTCCTTGATTTAAACTTGGAACGACAATTATAATAAAATCTAATGAATCTTTCTATTTTTCTGCAGTTATTTGCTTATTATCTCTCTCATTATGACTATCAACCCGTTATCTGCACTACTTGAAAAGAACACCTTAACTGATCCAAACTATGTGGACTGGCTCCGAAATTTGAGGTTAATCCTCAATATGAAGTCACTGGAATATGTGTTGGATGTAGATATCCCAGTTGCGCCAGTAAGGACGCTTGCTAGTGAGGAAGAAGTCGTGGCTCATAAAAAATGGGTCAAAGACGGCGTCCGTGTTCATGGGTATATGCTGGACTCAATGTCTAATGAGTTGCAGAGATCCCATGACAAAATGGTCTTAGTGAGGGTAATTTTGGCACAGTTGGGAGCTCTATGGTGAGCATGGTCGCACTGCTCAATATGAGATGTTGAAAGAGCTCTTTGGAGTCAAGATGAAACAGGGTGAGAAAGTTGGGGATCATGTACTTAAAATGATCTCAAGAATTGAGAGGTTAGGGGGCCTCGATTTCAACATGGACCAGCAACTGCACACTGACCTCATCTTGTAGTCACTTCCAGACTCATTTTCTCAATTTGTGAGGATCTTCAACGACAATGACATAGAGTGCAATCTGGCTGGGTTGATGAACAAGCTTTCAAATGCACAATCTCAAATGAAGTCAAAGGGAAAAGAGGTAGCCTTAGTCATCTCTTCTAAGCCTAAGAGGAAGAAGAAGAAGAAAAAGAAGCCCACTGGCACTCCGGGTCCACATGCTAAGATAGACAAGGAAAAGGGTAAAGCTCTAAAAGTGATGAAAAGCAAAGGGCTAAGAAAGACGGATAGGTGCCTTCACTGCGGTGAGCTAGGCCACTGGAAGAGGGAGTGTCCTAACTTTGGCAAGGGTGCTGTAGTTAAGGAAATTTTTGTTTTAGAAAACAATTATTCTATGACTGTATTTTCCATTTCGTGGATACTTGATTCTAGAGCTAATGCTCATGTTTGTATAATGAATTATGATCTGGAGTGAAGTAGGAAGCCAAAGCATGGAGAGGTGTTAATCAGTGTTGGCAGCTGGCAGAGTGTTACGGCTTCTCACATTGGATCAACTTCTTTATGCTTATTATCTGGACATATTTTAATTTTAGAGGATATTTTTGTTTTGTCAACGGGCTTAAGAACATTATTTCAATTCCTATGTTAGCTAGGAATAATTATGTTTTTAGTTTCATTGACAGCACTAACAACATTTTACATAATAATAAGATTGTTGGCGCTGCTACTTTAGTCAATGGCTTCTATTATCTAAATATGCCAAATGAGTGTGTTGTAAATGTTATCTTTAAAAAGCATGGTAGGCAAGGTCCTAACCTAAGTTTGCAAAGGCATCTTAGACTAGGCCATGCTGGCGAACAAAAGATACATAAGATGGAGAAAGATGGGTTAATAGGCCCATTGGGATCAGATCCCTATCCGACTTGTGAATCTTGTCTCAACGGTAATATGGCTAGATCTCCCTTCACAGGGACTTTTGAAAGAGCCACTCAAGTATTAGGACTTGTACACATTGACATTTGCGGACCATTTAGAGAAATGACTCATGGAGATTTCCACTATTTCATTAGTTTCACTGATGACCATTCAACATATGGTCTAGTGTACTTAATGAAACACAAGTCTGAATCATTTGAAAAGTTCAAAGAATTTGAGGCTTTGATGGAAAATCTAACTGGACATCATATAAAGGCACTATAATCGGATCGTGGAGGCGAATATATGAGTGATGAATTTGATACATTCCTACGAGAACATGGAATATTATTACAACTCAAAAAACCAGCAACTCCACAACTAAATGGGGTAGCAGAGCGCAGAAATTGAATGCTTCTCGACATGGTTTGATCTTTACTCAACTACACTAATTTGCCCATTTTTCTGTGGGGGCATGCTTTCACTACTGATGTTCACATCTTGAATAGATATCCTTCCAATTCCGTTCCTAAGACTCCATATGAGATATGGACTCATATGGAGGAATAGGAAACAAAACCTCAAATACATTAGGGTTTGGGGATGCCCTGCCTACATCGAGAAGACGAAAGCAGAGAAATTGGAAGCAATGCCCCTCAAGGGATGTTGCATTGGTTGTCCTGAGGATTCCATGGGATACCTCTTCTACATGCAAGATGATCAAAGGATCATCGTTACATGACAAGAGTACTTTCTTGAAGATGAATTTATTCAAGAAGGTGGTGCAAGTAGAAAGATTGTTCTTGATGAACAAAATGAAACATCTAGGGAGACAACTCATCAAGAAACGCATACTGAACCTATTGAGATACAACCAACGTTACGAAGATCTGGTAGAGTACTGCATCAACCGGATAGATGCTATGGGTACCTGTTACAAGAGAAACTAGGTCTCCACACCATAGCAGTGGGAGTTCATGTGGACGACCCTTCTACTTATGATCAAGCAATGATGGACATCGACTCTGCAAAGTGGTAATAAGCTATGCAAGTGGAGATAGACTCGATGAATTCCAACTAGGTCTGGACTTTGGTGGATCATCCCGAAGGTATAGCACCTATAGGGTATAAATGGATCTATAAGAGAAAGATAGCTATACAAGGCAATAGCTACATCAGAAGGAAGAAATTGATAGGCAATGACCACCAGCAATAGCTGCACATATAGAAGAATGGCTGACTGAATGGATTTCATATAGAACTTCATATCTAGGTCTGGCATTCATAAGGTATGTAAGTTTAAGAGATCCATCTATGGACTTAAGCAAGCCTCTGGAAGTTGGAATCTTCATTTTGATGAAGTTGTCAAAGGGTTTAACTTTATCAAGAACAAAGGTGAGCCATGTGTTTACAAGAAGGTCAGTCAAGATCAAATGTAGATGACACTACTTATAGGAAATCAAGTCAAAACCTTTAACGTGCTATTGTAGCAAGTGCACTAGTCGTGTGTAGTAATAAGTGGACTAAAAGTCCGGGTTGTCGAACCACAGAGACTTGAATTTTAGTTTATGATTTTAACGAAAAAAAGAACAAATATAATTAAAGTAAATTATAGGTAAAATGCAATGACCACAAAGTATAAAGGGAGACTAAGGCACATCTATTCAAATTGTAAAGATTCTACGCTTGCTCCGAGGGTAGAGAATAACCGATGTCTCGCGTATAAACTCCTAGCTTAGATAGTGATTCCCAAATATTCCTATCCAGCACATGCATTAACGTATAGAGTTCACTCTATGAGATACCTATGGCAAATGGATGTGTGCACCCTAAGTCAATTTTCTCCTGACGATTCTAACATATAGTTCAAGTATATGCAAGATAAGGAACAACCTCAACAATCATCTATTATAAGCATATATCACATTTGGCCTTACATGGAGAATTTAGTTCATAATGGATAATATATATGAATTAATACACATGTTCATAGACATAATTGAAATGAAAAGCTATAAAAACTTCAAAGTGAATAATGATGGAACTTCAATTGAATCCTAAGGTCTGACATTCATATAGGTATGCATTAAGTAAAGTTAATGAGATCCACCTAAGGTGATGCTAGTTTGGCTTTTAAGATTCCAACCAGCTAAAAAATGCTAAAGCCCTTAAGCAAGCATCATGTGAATGCATTGGCTTTCCAAGTCTTCACTTCTCCACAGATCTCCAAATTTGATTCAAGAAGATTAGATTTACAACTTTCCAGAAGGGTCCAATTCAGTCGCTAAGTATACCTAAATTATCAATATGGAGATTTGGCACCCATAAAGTAAATCTACCAAGAAACACACTTATGCACATGTGCTGAATTATGGCCAAAAGTGAAGGAATTTAGGCTGAAAAGGAGTAAAATTCGGACTATCCATGCCTAGGCATGACTAGAGGGCGTTGGGGCGTATCCTGGCACATTACTTCTCTGTTCGTATTTCCTTCACAATTATATAGACCTCCGATTTGGATGACAATTCTACTTTGTTGAAGGAGAAATTCGACATAAAGGCATTCAATATTGAACCTTCAGTAAACGCAAAATCATGTGGCTTTCAATTACATTCTCCATAAAAGACTTGGGAGAAGCGAACTATATTCTAGGAATTCGTATCTACAGAGACAGAACAAATAGAATGTTAGGACTTTCCCAAGCTCTTTACTTAGAGAAGGTCCTAAAGAGATTTAGGATGGAAGACTCTAAGAAAAGTATCCTTCCCATGAGACATGAGGCACACCTTTAAAAGTCTATGTCTCCTCAAAGTAAGGAAGATAGGAAAGAAATGAGTGCAGTGCGATATACGTCTGTAGTAGGTAGTCTTATGTATGACATGTTATGTACACGGCCTGACATAACCTACACAATAAGCGTGGTAAGTCGGTTTTAGGCAAACCCGGGTAAAGAACATTGGACCATTGTCAAAAATATCCCGAAGTACCTAGAGAGGACTAAGGATATGGTCTTAACATATGGATATGGAGATTCGAAAGGGGATGGATATACTGACACAGATTTCCAGTTTGATGTAGATGATTGAAAATCCACTTCAGGGTTTATATTCACACTCAATAGTGGAGCGGTGACTTGGAAGAGTTCTAAGCAAAGCACAACTGCTGATTCCACCACTGAGGCAGAATGCATAGCGGCGTCTGAGGCTGCTAAAGAGGGTGTTTGGATTAGGAAGTTTTTTGGAGAACTTCAAGTGGTTCCAAGTGTAGAGCTTCCATTACCACTTTATTGTGACAATAACAGGACACTACACAACAAAAAGAACCAAGGTCTCACTGATAGGGAAAATCAACCAAACACAGCGGAAAAACATGAATTTAAATTTTTTTAAAATTTTCCCTTTCAGGATCAATTTCGGGGTTAATTCACTCGTATGTACGATAGGGTTTAATAATTATTACTCGTTGTCGCGAAGTGGTCAACAAGTCCTACAAATTTGGCTTCTTTAAATCTTCGCAAAAAATCTCCGGCTGAAAGATATTTGATCCAAGTAGTCCAAGTGTGCTGCTTCTAAATCATCTCGCCGTAATAACTTGATGGAAAAAATCTTCTTCCTTATTCTACAGTAGGAGATGGCTAGGAGAGAGAAAGGGGGGAGGAATTCTTTTCTTGTGGTGTTTGTAATACAACTTATGACGTAGGCTTATGACTAATGTGATATTTATATCACTTAAGTCATTGCTTTGGACTCAAACTAACCGCATTACTACTCCTAGTGGCCGTCCCTCATAGGGTTTATTGTGTCACATGGTGTATTAATTTTGTGCTTACTTTATTCTATTATTTAATTGATTAATTAATCCAAATAATTAATTAATTCAATTAAATAATAAATAACTCATTTAATTAATTATATTTCTTCAAGAAATATTATATTAATTAAATCATAAATAAATTAACTTATTTCTTCAAATAATTAGTTCTATTTATTTAATTTTAAGAATCCAATACTTAAAATATTACCATAAGAGAAAATTCCATTTTTCCAGCAAATTTTTCTTTTTAAGCGTGACTCTTTAGGTTCATCTATATTTGGCAATGGGAGAATTCCATTGAATATGGGACCCACCTAACCAGTCATGTGGTCCATATTTTAACCCAAATAAGATGAAATAATTAGATCATTTTTGTTAGGTCTTATATTTTACATATTTTCATTATGATTTACCTCACATTTATCTTTATTTTATGCCTTGTTGTTAGTCTTTTCCTTTATTTTTAGCCTAATTTATGTATTTTGATTTTTAAGTCGTTTCAATGCTTTTGTAGGCATAAAAGCGATTATTTTGATGAGTTGAAGGAGTATTTATTATGAGAATAATGAAGGCTATCCAAGAGGATATGAAAAAATGCATTAGAAAGGCCAAACGAGAATGTTTCGTTGAAGAAAAATAAAGAGAAAAATTTCTGCACAGGCAACTGCACAACTGTGCAGATATTCTGCACAGCTGTGCAGCTGCGGATTTTTATATTTTTGTGGGCCGATTTTATGACTTGGATGGGCATAATTTATGTATCTAAAACTCCTTTTTAGTTAAAGAAAGTGGCAAAAACATTTTATAGGCTAGAGTGAGGTGGGAGAATAATTCATTCTTGAAAAAAAGTAGATCTTGAAGACTTTTAGAGAGAGAAAATAGATCTTAGAGAGTTCTTGGAGAAGAGTTCTTGGAGAGGAAAGCTTCATCTTCTCAAGTTGTATTCTTCCAATCCTCCATTGTTGAACATGAGTAATTTTATGTTTATGCAATTTATTTCTTGTTTTTCTTTAATTATGTATAGCTAAATTATTTTCTAGGGTTTAAGATGTAGTCTTGTGTATTGATTTGGATTATTGATGATTTATGGATGTGATTTCTTGTTTGGTTTATCTATTGATGAGTGTTTAATGCATGTAATTCTTGATCACCAATTGCATGATTTAAGATAAATTAAGAAGTACCGGGAGGTGAATTAGTTTATTGGTTCAGATTTAATAGACATGTGTAAATTGCTTAATAGGGATATTGGTAATTTTGCATGAGACTAGTTAAACAATATTCATAGAACTTAATGGATTCATTTAAATAAGTTTTTGATCATGGGAGTGACGTTAATTAATTTAGGTGGGTACTCATGAAGATCTCGGGAGAGTATTCATGTAATTAATGAAATTGGGTCTTTAATTTAAACAAGAATGATAATCCATTGAAAGTCAATAATCCATAGAAATACCTTGATGAAATCTTAATCCCTAGGCCTTTCGTTAATTGATTGTTCGTTTTAATTATATTTGTGTTAATTATTTATAATTAATTCTTTTTTTATAAATTTCTGCTTTGAATTAGTTAAAATCTCAAATCTTTGATAATCGATAGTCTAAATAATAAGATAAACTTTGTTTGGTACTTGATAACCTTCCCTGTGGAGACGATCTTACTTTCACTATATTATTTGTTCGATTCCGTGCTGTTACGGACGGTTAACAATTTTTACCTTCCAAATGTAAATACCGTGTGAATACAAACACTTCGTTTCCTAATCCCGGTCAAGTGAGAGTCATGGTTTTAGTCAAACTCACTAACTTGACACTATGATATATTTATAATAAGTTTAGATCATCGAATGTCTTGGCCAAAGACTTTAAGATCTAACTTACTTATAAATTGCATAGGATAATTCCTCGCTCACTTATGAGCGAACGAATCCTTTCTTGGATATCAGTTAAGAATACTACTTGCCCATTAGGTTGCAGTTCGAGGTTGACCCCACCAAAGGGTGAATTGGGCCTAACTACTCTAATGACGAACCTAACGTCAAAAGTATATCTTCAACTCGATTCCTCAAGTCTAAAGTTCAAACACACCTTTTACAATTAATCAACTCTGTCATTGACTGTCAAAGAGTGAAAAACTATGTGACAGAATCGATACGAGTCATGTCTGATTGCCACCATCTCCATATGATATAATTTCTTCACTACTTCATAGTGATTGACCCTCGTCAAAACTTATATCATACAAGTCTTCATGATTTTCAATGCCCAATTGAAGATCTTTGACTTGCAGACTTATTTAGAACATAAGTATCAAACTCCTCTAGTGCCTTAGAGAGTTAACTCTTGTGTTCATGGACTTATTGTCGAATAAAATATATAAATGTCAATATATAAATAAACAACTAATAATGCCTTTTATTAATTTGATTAAAACAATTGCAGTTTTGATAATGTCTTATCATTTACTAATCCTCCATACCTGGTGCAATGCTTCGATTAGGACATTCCCTTCTCCAGTGGCCCAGCTCACCACAGAAAAGACACCTAGTCGATTCTTTAAGCTTCTTGTTCTTTCCTTTCTTTCTTCCTATCTCTCCTCGAGCCTTAAAGGATCCTTCCATTTTTCCCTTTCCTTTCCCATACTTGTAGACAGCCAATGGTACGTGTTCAGGATTGGAAATTGTATTCCCTTTTCTATTCCTCCTTATTTGTCTTTGAACGAGCTCGAGTTTGGTTGTGAGCCCAGCTAACGAACCTTCGATATCATTCATGTCAAAATTCATGACGAAGTAGTAAAAGGAATCAGGAAGTGACTATAGAATAAGGTCGACTTAGATGTGAAGATACATGTAGAAATCCAAAGACTTTAACTTTTCAATTAATGTCATCATCTTCAGTACATGATCTCCCACATTCTCGTGTTCCTTCATTCTTGTTCTGAAGAGTTCCTTTGATATCATATATCTAATGTTTTTACCATTCTCTCCAAACATAGAGTCAAGATAGAGTAGAATGTCTCTTGCACTCTCCATCTTTTCATGAGAGCTTTGTAACTCACTGCACATTGAGCTCAACATGAATCCTCTAGCTCAATGATTATCACAGACCCAGTCCATACAGGAAATCCGAACCCTTTCATCTTCCCATACTGCCATTATAGGAGGACGTCTGATTTCTAATACCTAATCAATAGACTCACTACTTAGGACCATCCTCAAGTTTGTGAGCCATTCTATGTAATTTGGTCCAGTCAAAGTGTGTCTTTTTATCAAATCAGACAGGGGCTTAGGTGACATTGTGAGAGATATTAAGCTAATAACTGCAGAAAAGTAAAAAGACTTATTAGATTCTTATGTAATTGTTGTTTCAAGTTTAAATTAAGGACTTTTAAATAAACTTGGCTCCCACTATATTTTTTGAAAATCCACACTCCCACTGTGGAATTTGGAAGTCATCGTTGGAAGGCTTCATAGTGGTGATTGAGTTCTTTAACTAGATTAATAGGTTGCAACTTTTCGCTGGTATATGGCCTAACTAATCTATTAAAGTGATGTCCAACATCAACCCATCCAATGGATGATTCAATCCCTTTGTCCATTATTCATCAAATCTAAACCTTATAACGATCTTATTGATTTATGAATAATTTAAGTTCAACCCACTGACTATCTATTAGTCTAACAATTGAATCTCACCTTGCAACCTTTTGCTGGTATTTGAGGTGAAATTTGTTTTCGACCATCATCTTCATGCACTTAGGAAAACTTAAAATATATTTCAATATATATAACTCTCATTGCTTAGGGACGATAATAGACATATTAAATATCATTTTAATTTATCTTAAGTTCAGTGGAGGACAGGATACCTAGTACCCTTTACTAACTTAATATTTTACTAAGTGGGAGAATTTGAATTGTTTATTAGGTCTCACTTTGCACATGAATCCATTTCATATCATACATCCAAACATGGATTAAAATAAAATAGCAACCCTAGAAAGCTAACAACACATGATTCATGGACCATATTTCCTAGATTGAAACAAGCCAATGTTTCAATAATAAAATAAAATGAATCTATACTAAAACTTTCAAAGCTCCTTCTTGAATCTCCTCGGCTTGACCTAAATTTCTCCTTTGAGCCTATTCTATTTCTAACTATTACATTTCAATATTTTCCACCTATACAAAATTTATCTAGAAAGAAAATAAAAATAGGCTCAAACCAGCCTTTACAACCCATCAAAAGAAATACAAAAACGAGCCTAAGTCCATGAATCATATCTCCCATCACATAATCATGTCAAACATGAATATTCCACATGACACACGAGAAACATAAATGCTAATTATTAATTAAGTTCTAAATTTAATCATTGTTGTTCGTATTCTTGAGAGAAATAATTTATTTAATTCTATTTGACAATTCAATTTAATTGAACTCCAATTAATTTTCTAATAAAATTCAATTTCAATAAAATATTTAATTCCAAGTTCATTAAATTAATTTCACACTAGAAGAAATCAAATTTAATTCAAAGTCTGACTTTAATTAACATTAGATTAGATAGAAATAAAATTAACCTTATTAAATAATTAATTTTATTTATTTTGTATTAAAATTAGATTTTAATCAAAATCGAATAATAAATATTATTTAATAATTGACCCGGATCGACCCATCGGTGACCCGGGTCGGGTTTGTAAAAACCCGTGTGTATTAAACAGACGGGTTAGCCCAGTTGCGGTGATGGGCCGCTGCGTGGCCCATCGTCCCTACAGCTGGGCTATTGGGGCGATGGGCTCGCGTAAGCGAGCCCATCTGCAATCTACGGCACGCTCAGGCACAACGCGCTATTTCAGCAGCAGGAGCCCCATCGCCGCCACGGAGACGTGTTGACATCGCAATTGCAAATTTTAATTTCATCACATTAAAATTACATAAAATCCAATTTTTATTAATTTCTAATGAACGAAAATAAATAATTTCTCAAGAACACGAATAACGTGGAATCCACATATCTAATCATGCATTAATGAAAATCTATGAATCGTGTATCTATATCACATAAACTGCATACGCCGAACCCCACGATTTGGCTTTGATACCACTGTTGGGGAAAATCAACCAAACGCAGCGAAAAAACGTGAATTTAAAATTTTTTGAATTTTCCCTTTCAGGATCAATCCCGAGGTTAATTCACACATATGTACGATAGGATTTAATAATTATTACCTGTTGTCGCGAAGTGGTTGACAAATCCTATGAATTTGGCTTCTTTAAATCTTCGCAAAAAATCTCCGGCTGAAAGATATTTGATCCAAGCAGTCCAAGTATGCTGCCTCTAAATAGTCTCTCTGGAATAACTTGATGGAAAAAATCTTTCTCCTTCTTCTACAGTAGGCGCGGCTAGGAGAGAGAAAGGGGGGAGGAATTCTTTGCTTGTGATGTTTGTAATACAACTTATGACCTAGGCTTATGACTAATGCGATATTTATATCACTTAAGTAATTGCTTTGGACTCAAACTAAGCCCATTACTACTCCTAGTGGCCGCCCCTCATAGGGTTTATTGTGCCACATGGTGTATTAATTTTGTGCTTAGTTTATTCTATTATTTAGTTAATTAACTTAATCCAACTAATTAATTAATTCAATTAAATAATAGATAACTCATTTAATTAATTATATTTCTCCAAGAAATATTATATTAATTAAATCATAAATAAATTAATTTATTTCTTCAAATAATTAATTCTATTTATTTGATTTTAAGTATCCAATACTTAAAATATTACCACAAGAGCAAATTCCATTTTTCCATCAAATTTTCCTTTTTAAACGTGACTCTTTTAGGTTCATCTATATTTGCCAATAGGAGGATTCCATTGAATATGGGACCCACCTAACCAGTCACGTAGTCCATATTTTAACCCAAATAAGATGAAATGATTAGATCATTTTTACCTTTCAATTATAAATACCGTGTGAATACAAATTCTTCGTTCCTTATCCCAGTCAAGTGAGAGTCATGGTTTTAGTCAAACTCACTAACTTGACACTATGCTATATTTATAATAAGTTCAGATCATCGAATGCTTTGGCCAAAGACTTTAAGATCTAACTTATAAATTGCATAGGATAATTCCTCGCTCACTTACGAGGGAACAAATCCTTTCTTGGATATTAGTTAAGAATACTACTTGCCCATTAGGTTGCAGTTCGAGGTTGACCCCACCAAAGGGTGAATTGGGCCTAACTTCTCTAATGACGAACCTAACGTCACAAGTATATCTTCAACTCGATTCCTCAAGTCTAAAGTTCAGACACACCTATTATAATTAATCAACACTGTCATTGACTGTCAAAGATTGAAAACCCATGTGACAGAATCGATGCGAGTCATGTCTAAGTGCCACCATCTCCATCAGTGCACCTATGATATAAGTTCTTCACTACTTCTTAGTGATTGACGGACACCTTTCTCGTCAAAACTTATATCATACAAGTTTTCATGATTTCCGACGCCCAATTGAAAATCTTTGACTTGCAGACTTATTTAGCATACAAGTATCAAACTCCTCTAGTGCCTTAGGGAGTTAACTTCTGTGTTCATGAATTTATAGTCTATATAAATGCCAATATATAAATAAACAACTAATAATGCCTTTTATTAATTTGATTAAAACAATTACAATTTTGATAATGTCCTATCATTTACTAATCCTCTAGTGGCATTTGAGGACATTAACCTAACACTCACAATAAATCCAAGTACATAGAGAGGTGATATAATATAATAAGAGAAATCATTGGAAGAGGCGAGATAGATGTGGAGAGAGTAAATTCAGCTGACAATGTCAGTATCCCATTGACCAAGCCTTTGACAGAGGCAGTGCTGGATCGACATATCAAGAAGATGGGTATTAGATACCATAGTTATTGGCATTTAGTATAAGTGGGAGATAGTTAGGTTTATGTCCTCAAATGCTATTAAAGGATTTGAGAGAAAAGGACATTATTAGATTATAATTGTTATTCTATTATTTAATAAAGGAATTTTAGTTTTTTACCTTATAATTGGCATTTATATATATTGTAATCATATATAAGTCCATAAATACAAGAGTTAACTCTCTAATGCATTAGAGGGGTTTCATACTTGTACACTTAATTGGTCTGCAAGTCAAGGATTCCCAATTGGGTATTGGAAATCATTAAAACTTGTATGATATGAGTTTTGACGAGAGAAGTGTCCGTTAATCAGTAGGAAGTAGTGAAGAACTCATATCATAGGTGCATTGATTGGGTCATAGCACTTAGACATGACTCACATCGATTCTGTCACATGGGTTGCACTCTTTGACAGTTAATGACAGGTTTGATTAATTGTAATAGGTGTGTCTGAAGTTTAGACCTGCATAATCGAGTTGAAGATATACTTGTGACATTAGGTTTGTCATTAGAGTAGTTAGACCCAATTCATCCTTTGGTGGGATCGATTTTGAACTACAACCTAATGGGCAAGTAGTAGTCTTAACTGATATCCAAGATGGAATTTGTTTCCTCAGAAGTGAACGAGAAATTATCCTATGCATTTATAAGTAAGTTAGATCTCAAGTCTTTGGCCAAAGAGTATGAGCTATTTGAGAAAGAATCAAATTAGAAAGCTCACTGATCTAGACTCATTGACCGGGATATTGCAAGGAAGAGTTTGTATTCACATGGGAATTACAATAGGAAAGGTAAAGAATGATCTAATCATTTCATCTTTTTTGGGATACGATGTGGGCCACTTGACTGGCTAGGTATTAATCACATTCAATGAAATCTTCCCATTGTCACATAAAGAAGAACCTAAAGAGTCACGCTGAAAAAGAAAAAAATGGACGAAATTATGGAGTATTTCTTGTAGCAATATTTTAAGTATTGGATACTTAAAATTAGTTAAATGGAATTAATTATTTGGAAAAATAAGTTATTCATTTATATTAATTAATATATTATTTCTTAGAGAAATAAAATTAATTAATTTTCCCATCTATTATTTAATTAAATTAATTAATTGGATTGAATTAATTAATTAAATAAATTATTGGACTGAGGTTAAAATTGATGCACCATGAGGTGCACCACAGTCGTGTGTGGGAGCGGCCCTTAGGCGTCCTACATGGGCTAATTTTAAGCCCAAGGTTGTAACTAAAGTGATATAAATACATCGCTTAATTTAACCTAGCATAACACACAAGTCATAATACACTTAAGCTACAAGAAAATCAAACTCTCCCTCTCCTCTCTACCCTAGTGGTCAGCCTCCATAGCCAAAGAAGGAAAAGTTTTTTTCGTTCAAGATTTGCGGTGAGCTAATTTAGAGGCAGCACCTTTGTTCTTCTCAGATCAACAATCAGTCAGCCGGATTAGTTCGTGTAAAGTTTGAGGATTTCAAGAAGTTGAAGAAAGCTTGAGTTTCTTCAACCACTTCACTACAATGGGTAATGTATCGAAAAGCTTATCATACAAACGCGTGTTAACCCCGGGTTAATCCTGTTATGGAAAATCTGGAAAAAAAAATTAATTACACCATTTTCGCTGCGTTTTTATTATTTTTCCCAACAGAATATACATTATCAGATTAAGGATTATTGAGACCAAGTGGGAAATTCTTAGGATTAATTGTTTCAAAATACTAACTCAATGAGGTTCCATATAATACAGAGTTAATTACAATTTACATTAGTAGATAGTTTGTTATGGTTTATATAATAAAAATGTAATAACGATTTACATTCTTATGTAAGATAGTAAGATACGCTAGAAAATGAGCTTATAATAAATGAAACGGTTTCATTTAATAAATATTAAATTAAGATTATTAATGAGAATAGAAAATTGTTGCTTGCTAGGAGGTGGAGGCTTTAGATAGCCTCATGTTGTATAAATACCTCCATAGTCACACAAACAAGGTTGCAATTGAAAATAATCAGTCTGGTCTATGGATATAAGTCAATCATTATAAACACTTTTAATTTTATTTTTTTAGATACCTTGTTAATTATCTAATTAATAAATTTTATTGTGAAAATAAATCTCTGGAGCAATATATCCCATTCAAATGCTTTTATATATTACTGGATATTCACTGTTGAAGTACATTGAAGCTAGAGATCAAGTTTGAAGATTCTAGAAGAAATGGCAGCTGGAATTCAAAGTGGATTCAGTTGGTTAAGTTAGTTACAAATGGGTAAAATTGTAAATAGTCCTGTTAAGTTAGTTAGGCCGTTTTCTGATATTTTTCATCTTGTTAAATCAATGTATAAATAGCACATTGTAAAGCAGATCTTATTAGTAACTTTCATCCCACAGATTCAGTATAATAAAAGTGATTCCAATTCCATTTTACATTCTCTACAACTCTCTTTAATTCTTGTTGCATGTCAATAGCGGTTTCATTCAATTCAATGATGAATCTGGTGGTTTAACATGGTACTAGAGCATAAATCAATCAAATTTGGATTGATCTTCACCATTTAGTTCTCATCTTCATTTCTACATTTCTTTTCTGATTGATTATGTCATTTGCTCAACACTCAGCTGCAAATATGTTGCAAAATTCTTTGATTAATCAAAATTCTGATATGCCTGGAATGCTACTGGTGAATCAAAATCTTAAAGGAGCTTCCAATTATATTCCATGGAGAAGATCTACGGAGATTGCCCTCTCCTGTAAGAACAAATTAGGTTTTGTGAATGGCAGAATTTCAAGACCCACTAATGATGATGTTAACCTTCTACAATGGGAGCAAGTTAACTGTTAGGAATTGAATATTAGATGTTTTGATGATGACAATTAGGACTTTTTTGTTAGACCCCAAAATATGTAAGTTTGTTTTCAGCTTTGAAGCGTTAGATTTGTAATAGGCTTTGTTTTATTTTTATTCTAGATTGTTAGGTTAAGCTGTCTTAGACTAAGCATCTGATATGTTCTGAGTGATTTTATCAGAAGTAAAGTTTGAAGACTCAAGCGCCTGAAGTCTGAATAAAGATGAAGATTCCAAGCGTCTAGCATGACCAGCTACACCAAGCGTCACCTTATAGGATAGAAGTGATTCAAGGTTGAATAAGCGTCTATCAATGACTGATTTCACCTGAATTTATTTCTAAGTCCAGAAGGAGTTTAATGCAAATATTCTCAATGCATTAAATGCCAACGGGCATTTAATTCAAATACATTAAATGCTGATAAGAGCATTAAATGTGCTAAGCACTTTCAGACGTACGGAGAAGCCACCCTATTGGACTGTCAACTATTCAAAGACTGCAGCACCAACTTTTGTGCAGCAGATTTTCAGGAAAAATGACAAAAGTTGTTCACTCGCGGAAGTGAGAGACACGCGCTCTTGCATGTGTCAAACGGACACTTTTTCCAAGAATGCCTATAAATAGGACTTCAACAACAAGCCAAAAACAGAGAACAATTATCAAGTCGAATTGCTGTTGCATTGAAGTCTCATTCCTTACTATCTCAGAAAAGCCAAAATTTTCAAGAAAATATTCTCTTTGCACTTCTTCAAATCCTGAGACAGTCAACCAATATCTCAAACATTCTTTTCGGAGAAACCCACATTTCTACTGAGATATTCCTAGTTGTTTGAACTTTATCAAAATCAAACAAACCGTTTAGAAAAACTCCTATCCAAGCCTCGCGATCTGTGTGAAGTCGAAGTTGGATACTTGCCATATTTCTGAGTGAAAGAAGCAAGGGGATTGAAGTGATTTGGAGCAGAAATCTGTGTGATCAAGGAGCTCAAGTCATCGACATCCATCTCTCCCTAATTTGTAGAAGATTTTGTGTGATTCTTTGAGAATCATTTTAGTGGATTGCCTCCAAGTGTTCGAGGAGAAGAAGGACGTAGTTGGGATTACACCACCCAACGAACCTTACAAATATTGTTCTTTACTTTACTTTCAGCATTCATATTGTCATATCATAAACTGATAAAGTAAAACTTAATCAAACGCTAAGCAACTAAATACACTTTCTGTGACGCTAAAGCTCTCAAAGAGAAGACTCCAAAAATCATTCCGATGTGCTAACACTGATCAAAGAAGTGAACACTCAAACTTATTTGGTTGTAGTATTCAAGTCTTGAAATCTAAGTTAAACTTTCTAAAAACAGTCTTCGTTAGACGCTTCACCAAAGCACCTATATTTTAAATGAACGCTGAAGTCAAGTGTTAGACACTTCAAGCGTCCACTTTTCAAGCGTCCAAAATCCTTTTAATACGAATCTTTTTGAAGTCAAAAAGACTTCAGGGTCTATTCAACCCCCTCCCCCCCCCCTTCTAGACCCTTCCGTATGCCACTTGGGACCAACAAGTGGTATCAGAGCGGTTAAAGTTGAAATTTTAAAATTTCCAAGCATAACTGCTTGTTTAGATCCTTTTTCAAACTTAGTTGCTTTAGATTTTAAACATGGCATTTGCTAAAGTTCCCAAACTGACAGAGTCAAATTTTGACACATGGAAAGTCAAAGCATTTACATATCTCTGTTCATGTGATGATGACATGTGTGATATTATTTCAGATGGGCCAATCAAAATATATAAAGTTATCACAAGAGCGCCAGGAGCCACGGAAGACACTCCCGATGGTTAATGTTGGTCGTAACGCTCTGTATACGGCTATTGGTGATAATGACAACCTATTCAACAAGATCAAATCTTGCAAAACTACTAAAGAAATATGGGATAAGTTGGCTACAATTTGTGGTGGTTCAGCTCAGATTAAAGAAAACAAACTTTCCATTGCCAAGGAAAAGTTTAACGGATTTAAGATGCTACCTAATGAAACTTTAGAGCAATTAGATATAGGATTTACAGCTCTAGTTACAGAACTTACATCGTTGGGAATGGAGTTACAGAATTGAGAAATGGTGGTTAAGATCTTTAGAAGTTTACCAAGTAAATTCTTGATGAAGACAACGGCTATGAGATAATCAAATATGTTGGATCTCCTAACTCCAGAAGATGCCTTTTCAGAGCTCAAAGCATTTGAGTTCGAGTTGAATTCTGCTAGTGATGTTGTGAGTAGTCCAGTAATTGAATCTGGAGCGCTTATAGCATCAATCAAAGGCAAATCGGGCAATAAAGGAAAGAATGTAGATATCAATGAAGAAGAGGAGTTGGCTTTGCTGAATAGATTCAGGAAGTTCTTGAGATATGAAAAGAAAGGAAAAGGTTTCAATAATCAAGGACAAAGTTCATATCAAGCGCCTTCTCCGATGCAACAACAGTTTCAAGCGCCTCAGTATTCTGTTCCTTCACCCCAAGCGCCTGTTCAATACCAAGCGTCTACTCAAAATCTCTCAGCTCCAGTGGTCTCAAAACCACACATTGCAAGGTTAACAAATGAACAAAAGATGAAAACTAATCTTTGTTATAATTGCAGGAAACCAGGGCACTACCAGGTAAATTGCCCTTATCCAAACGTATCCAAGCCCTCAAGGCAGGATTACTTGGATAGAAACCAATTCAGGAGCAACCTTCGTCAGCAAGGTTTGCTAGCGGAATCAGAACCAGCATCCGCACCTGAAGATTTAGAATCATCAGAAGAGAGTAGTGACGATGATGAGCCATTAGATGACTCAACGCTCATATGTCTCATGGCCAGAGATGATGAAGCGTCTCCTGAGGTAATCAATGAATTATCTATTCTTCTCTCTTATGATGAATTACTTGACAAAGTCAAAGAATACTACAATGAATGTCAAGAAGCTGCCAAAATATATCAAAACGATCTCGCTATTATCTCATCACTCACAAGAGATAAAGTAACGCTCAAAGCAGAGTTGCAAGTTCAGCAACAGTGTATTGAGAAGAACCAATCGCTTGAGAGTGAAATTATTCAATTAAAAAGCGATCTTGATATAATAGTCAAGAGAGAAGCTGATTTGATCGCTAGACTTGCTAAATCAGAGCAGCTCATCTCATCATTATCAAAAGCTTCTAAACAGTTGGATAATGTGACTGAAGTAACCAGATTATTTGGTGAGAAGACCGGTTTAGGATGCGATAAACTCGGTAAACAATCCAATCAATCTAATGTTACGGCAAACAACAAAGGAAAGGGTGTTATCTTTGTTGAAAAAGGTTCACAAGGTCAAACACAAAATGAACCCAGCAACAATGGTAAGAGGCCAAATGAGAAAGTGAAAGCTAACTCAGGCAAGGGTAAGGCTAAGGCAAATGATTCACAAAGACGGGTCTATCCAAACGCTCAAAAGGCTAAAGATAAGTCTGACCACTGTGAATCAAGCGCTAAGCGTCCAACACCAAAAGTGCAACCCAAGCCAGCGCCAAGGAAATACCAGAGTCAATATCCAAGACAGTCAAGATCATATTATCGATACTATGATGATTATGATTATGACTATGATAATGACTACCATTATAATCGAGGATACTATTATACACCCAAAAAGCACACACAACACGTTGAGAAACCCAAAAAGGCCAGTATTCCTACAATGAAAACTAGGCAAATATGGGTTCCTAAAGTTCTAATTCAAACTAACAATGTTACTAATGTTAAAGGACCCAAGCAACAATGGGTACCTGAACAGAAATAGAACCTCCCTTTTGATTGCAAGGTACCTAGAGCTAAAGCCGATACATCTGTTTGGTACTTCGATAGTGGATCGTCAAGGCACATGACTGGTTCCAAAGATCTTCTGATCAACTATCAAGCTGCCAATGGTCCTCAGGTTGTATTTGGTGACAACTCCAAAGGTAAAACCAAAGGTATAGGTACTGTGCATAGGGGGAACATCATGATAAGTGATGTTTATTATGTTGAGGGTCTGAAGCACAATTTATTAAGCATAAGTCAATTTTGTGATAAAGGCTTTGAAGTCATATTCTCAAGTGACTGTTGCTATATAAATGACGCTAAGACTAAGTCTACTAAATTGAAGGGTAAAAGAACTAACAACGTATATTTGGTAGATTGGAGTTCAACACTTGATAACAACCCAACATGTTTTGTTGCTAAAAATGAATCTAAAATGGGTTGGTTATGGCATAGAAAAATGAATCACCTCAACTTCAAAACAATCTCTCAGCTTATAAGTCAAAATCTTGTAGAGGGATTACCAAATGGACCATTTCACAAGGATCGCCTTTGTGACGCTTGTCAAATGGGTAAACAAGTTAAATCATCGTTCAAGAGAAAACTTCATCTATCTACCTCTAGAATACTTGAACTACTTCACATGGATTTGTTTGGACCTGTTCAAACGATCAGTGTAAGCAGTAAAAAGTATACTTTGGTGATAGTAGATGATTTCTCTCTATTTACTTGGGTGGAATTTCTTTCATCCAAAGATGAGACATGTGACAAGTTAACAACGCTTATTCGGCAACTTCAAATATTGAAAAATCTTAAGGTTGCAAGAATAAGAAGCGATCACGGTACTGAGTTTACTAACAAGATTGTTGAGAAGTTTTGTGCAGAAAATGGAATACATCATGAGTAATCAGCTCCCAGAACTCTCCAACAAAATGGTGTTGCTGAGCGCCGGAACAGAACGCTTAAGGAAGCCGCTAGGACAATGTTAGCAAAATCCAAGCTTGCTCCTAGGTTTTGGGCCGAAGCGATCAACACTGCCTGTTACACTCAAAACCGTTGCATGATCAACAAACAGCATGGGAAAACTCCATATGAACTGTGGAAGGGACGTAAGCCAAATGTTTCATACTTTCACGTCTTTGGTTCAAAATGTTTTATCCATAATAATGGATCCCAAAGTCTAAAGACATTTGATCCTAAAGCGGATGAGGGAATCTTTCTAGGCTACGCCAAGAATGGAAAGAATTTCCGCATCCTAAATAAGATCAAATCGAAGGTTGAGGAATCTATTCATGTTGTTTTTGATGATGCTAACCAAGAACCGAGTAAGGTTAATGTGAATGATGTAGGAGTTGAAGATCTATGTCATCAAGCGTCTAAGATTACTATCGATGACAGTGACGACGATGATGAGATCTCAGTGCCACCTCCTAAGATTACTCGTGAGGTTAATATGGACAATATTGTAAGAAATGCTGATGATCATGAAGAGACTGATCATCAAGAGCAAACAAGAATCTGTGAACTTGAAGCGCCTACGCAAGAGGATAATCAAGCATCTGATCATCAAGCGTCTGTTCAACCTCTTAACCCTTTCAAACCAGATAGACTATGGATGCGTGATCATCCACCTGAGCAGGTTATTGGAGATATTGAAGCGCCTGTTAGGACTAGAGCCGCTACGCTCAATGAGGCTATGTTCGCAAGCTTTTTAACTCAAATGGAACCTAAGAAAGTGGATGAAGCACTAAGTGATCCAAGTTGGATTGAAGCCATGCAAGAAGAGCTTAATCAGTTTGAACAAAATAAGGTTTGGACGCTAGTACCAAGGCCAACTCACCAAGGAGTTATTGGAACTAGATGGGTTTATAGAAACAAGATGGATGAGAATGGCATTGTAATAAGGAACAAGTCCAGACTCGTAGCTCAAGGATATTGCCAAGAGGAGGGTATTGATTTTGATGAGACATACGCTCCTGTCGCTCGTCTTGAGGCAATCCGCATGTTTCTAGCGTATGCAGCGTTCAACAAGTTCATGGTGTATCAGATGGACATGAAGAGTGCCTTCCTGAATGGTAAACTCCAAGAAGAGGTATATGTGGAGCAACCACCAGGATTCATCAACAATCATGGTAAGGGTATGGTCTACAAGCTAGACAAAGCATTTTATGGGCTAAAGCAAGCACCCCGAGCATGGTATGACACTCTCTCTATCTTCCTCATTGGTAAAGGCTTTTCAAAAGGCAGCGTTGATACAACGTTATTTAAAATCACCAATGACGCAGATACTCTCTTAGTCCAAATTTACGTTGATGATATTATATTTGGTTCTACTAACAAGCGTCTGTGTGAGAAATTTTCGAAAATGATGCAAGAACAATTTGAAATGAGCATGATGGGTGAATTAACTTTCTTCTTAGGATTACAAGTTAAACAACTTCATAATGGCATATTTATAAACCAAGCTAAATACACAAGAGATATGATTAAGAAATTTGGTATGGAAAATGCATCATATTCAAAAATTCCAATGAGCCAAGCGCTTAAGTTAGATAAAGATGAAAGTGGAAAGAAAGTTGATATCACTAATTATAGAGGTATCATTGGATCACTTCTTTATCTTACTGCTAGTAGACCTGATATTATGTTTTCGGTATGCATGTGTGCACGATTTCAAGCTGATCCTAAAGAGTCACACTTAATTGCTGCCAAGAAGATCCTTAAATACCTGAAAGGCACACAAAATGTGGGCTTATGGTATCCAAGGGACTCTCCTTTTGAACTAATTGGTTACTCAAATGCAGATTTTGCAGGATGCAAAATAGATCGTAAGAGTACTAGTGGTACATGTCAATTTCTAGGTGATAGGTTAGTTTCATGGCATAGTAAGAAACAACAATCCATAGCTACTTCATTGGAACTGACAAACAATTGGCAGATATCTTCACCAAAGCACTCAACGAACAACGTTTTCTCACTTTGAGAAGTGAATTAGGTATGATTGATTTAAATGCTTAATCATTTTGCATCATATTTTATTAGACATATAATTTAGGGGGAATCCACTTGATTTATGTCTAAAAGATTTTCCTAACTGGTACAAGTTATCAAATTTAGGGGGAAGCTTAAAGTTGTACTTGACCATAACTGCAAGCGTCAATGATCAAAATTTTCAGATGCATGATCATCAACGCTCAGTATTACTTATGCATAAAATATTGGACGCTCAAACATAAAAAGTCTTTTCAATCCTAAGCGTCTAATTTTCCAATGATACATCAACCAGTAGTATCAGTTAAGCGTTGAACCAATTCCATTCAACTCTTAATATAAAAATGTTTTTAACAGTCATGCATAAATTTTACAAGTTTTTTGAAGTAGTGGGTAGACTCAAAAGTCTATTTTGTACTCTACTTGCACGCTTCTATCACATCAAGCTGGCGCGTAATCAAAACTTTTAAAATGACGGTTCAGAGATAGCACGTGTTTGTGTACGTGTCAGTGTACCATCAGGCGCGTGTGCTACACTCTGAAAATACCAAACATTTTCTTTTTATTTTTTTTAAAACTCGGATGTCAAATCTTTATATATGGGAATTACCAAATGTAACTTCTCTCTCTTACACAAAACTCGCGTCCGCAGTTAATGAATTTATGGCTGAGATTCAAAAGTCCTTACACGTGTCTAAATCCTATAGAGACTAGAGAAGGCAAGTTTCAAAATTCTTTACTGTGTCATTTAAAACACAATGTCCACAGAAAAATCATTCACCTTCACTCAAAGATTTCTGCAAATTTCTCTCTCTCTCTCTCTCTCAAAGCAAAAGAAAATCTCAGTTTACTCTACTTTCAAAAATGGCACCAAAGAAAGCTTCATCTACTTCTGCCGAGTCTATCATCAAGGTTACTGAAGGCCTTGTTGTTGATTGGAAATTCTTGTATGATCAACCCCAAATCAACCTACATGATATGATGGATACTGTTACAAAGGCTGGACTCAAGAATTTCTTAACACAGTACTCATACTTATTTCCGACGGAAGTTGATATTTTCTGGAGGACTGCAAAACTATCGGAGGACAAGAAGTCCATCTCTTGCCTTCTCCCTATGTCCAAGAAAGAGCCAAAAAAAGAATTTGTGTTGACTGCTGACTCCATTGCAAAGAACTTCAATCTTCCTAATGAAGGTGATGCACTGGATAGTGTCACTCTGGCACAAATCAAGGAAGCATGGACGGTTATGAGGGAGTACGATGGTGTACCCTACACCCAGCACTTTGAAAAGAAAGATCTGGTATCTCAGTACAGACTGTTAGCTGATTTCTGCAGTAAAATTGTTGAATGCAGAGTGGGCACGTTTGATAAGGTCAACCCCACACAGTTTCAAATGATGACTGCTATACTCCTCTCCATCAAAATTAACTGGAGTGAGTACATTTTTGGAAGATTTAAGGACTGTCTGAACACCCCTAATAAACCATATGGACTCGTCTTGAGTGACCTTCTGTACAACTCAGACTGCGTTTACTCCTCTGGTCTCCCACTGAATAAGACCAAGTTTTTTGGACGAAGGATTCTGACCAATCTATTCAATCCTCCCAAAGTTGGTGGTGCTGCTAAACCACTTTCTGAGCGTCAGACTGTACGTGAAGCGTTTGATGAAGAGGCTGAGCGTCCTGCTCAAGAGGAAGCCGTGAAGCGTCCGGCTGTTACTAAGAAGAGGGCTCCTAGAAAGCCCAAGGCACAAGCTGTTCCTGCTCCTCAGAAGAATGATGAGGAAATTGATGAGGATGCACAGGACAAGTTACCTCTCAAGCGGAGGAAGATGGAAGGAATCATCAAACAAATTGAATTCGATGAACCAGCTGCTGCTCCTCCCGCTCAAGCGCTCAAACTCGTTGAAGGAGTCAACGTGAAGAAAATCTTCAAGCGTTCCAGGACAAGCAAGCGTCGAGCTGCTCCTATTCCTGAAGAGCCTGAGACTGTTGAGCCAAGCGCTCAAGTTGCTGTTGAGCCAAGCGCTCAAAGTGTTGCTGTTGAGACAAGTTCTCAGGGTAAGTTTATTTCTTCCCACAGCATTCCTATTCCTACATCTGTAGAAGATCCTGCTCTTATAGAGGATAGTTCATATGTTACAGCTTTAGTTCCAGCTGCTGCTGAAGCGTCAACCGATGTCAATCTAGATGTTGAGATGACAGAAGTTGTGGCGATTGCCAAAGACATTGCCACAGAAGCTGCTGCAATTGAAACTGAGGAACCTGCTCTCAAAGAGGTTCAGTCATCAGTCCCTGTTCCAGCTATAACAGAGGCACGCTCAGAAGGTCAGAGCGTTGTTGAAGACGTTACAAAGCCAAGGCACTTCTTCCAATTGGACCCGCTGAAGACGATTGATCATTCAATCAACTACATGCCTCCAGCACTCGAAGAAGATTTCATTCCTGCCGGATATAATGAAGATAGATATATTGCTGCTGAGAATGAGAGTGCCCTGCTGATTGATATCGACAATAAAATCAGGGATATAGTGTTTAACACTGAGATGACAGAAATTGAGAGAAAATATTATAGGGCCATTGAACTACAAAAAACTCCTGGTCAAATACCATCTTCTCTCATTCTTCAACAAGACAGACAAGGAGGAACAACTCCTAGATGTGATGTGGATCTAGCGTATTACCTCGACTCTGGCCACAGCAAGCCTACAGGTTTTGCTCTCAGAGACTACAATATTCGTGTGTATGAGCCACTTCGCCCTAGCTTTCTCAATCCATCAGAGGCAGTCTTGAACCGAGAAGGCTACACACACTTTCCTCATATTGTGAATAGTCCTGAAAACCTAGCTTTGGTCAATCCACTTCGCTTATGGAAAAATAAAGTTGTTCATGCCGGTGAGCGTCTCGAATCTCTCACAGATTTGATCCAGACTGAAGCTGATGCATATTTTGATAGCGTCTGGAATGCTAACTATCAGACCGACAGATATCGTTTTGAATCTATCCGAGATATTCACCATGAAGGCATTAGAGCTATTGTCAACGCTAGTACAGACTACTGCATGAACGAAGTCAATTGGGTTGAAGCGTACATGGGACACAAGTACACCTTCTCAGAATTAGTTCAAGTTCCCCATTTGTTCGGTATAGGCATGCATGACAAGAAGCGTCAACAGAGAGTTGGACCTGTTCTCAAGCTCCCACTAATTAGACATCAAATTGGACAATGTCTGCGTCAAGAGCTTCACAGACTGTCCATTACTCCTCTACATTTCAACGCTCAAGCGTCTACCAGCGGCAGTAATCAATTTACTAGCCTGAATTTCGCTCCCAGCCACTGCGAAGATAATTTTAACTTGATGGTGAAGATTATGACTCCTTTATCTCTTTTCGACAAAATCTTCACTGCCAATCTCAGACAATGGAACGGCTTCGTCATCAATTCATTTCGAGGATATCCACTGCTCCCTTCTATCCGCAAAGAGGTACTCAATCATTATGAGTTTGTCCTCTCACTGCTAGAAAGAAATCAGGGACTAGCTCAAGCGATCTATCCATATTTAGAAGAGTACTACGCTGCTTACGTGCCTGAGGATCAGCGTCTCAAGTCTCTTCCCTCTGACTGCTTGATTGGATTCTCTAGAAATTACTCTCCAGAACTCCATTTTCTCTATCTGTCGAGCGCCGTCCAAAATCTTTCCATATCATGTGCTTGATATCATTGGTCCCATGCACATCAGGGCCATTGATAGTCCTCTTCGCACATTTATTTTTGGTTTTTTCTGTTCTAGATCCAGACTCATTGAACTTTTGGAAGCTTTGTCCACTTCTCTTGCCGATTTAGCAAATTGGAACTTCCAATTCGATGACTTTCGTCAAACAGAGTCAATGCTAGAGGAAGCCCCTGCTAAGACAAATGAAGCGTCCACTTCTGAAGTTGCCAGTTTTCCAGCGTCTGCTGAAGAAACTGTTCAAGCGTCTCAACCAGAGGATATTCCTGACGCTCCTGAACCGGTTGCTGCTGATATTGTTGAGGATCTCTCTCTTGACGTACGAGGTACTATCTTTGATCCAGCATATCAAGCTCCCCTTGACTCTCTCAAACACTCATCCAGATTCAAGCGACCGGCTCCTCAAGCGGTTCAATCAGGTGAGAGTCAATCTTTTGGTCCTTTGCTCAAATCCGTTCTGGAGGATATAAGTACTCATGCTACTCAGAATGAAGAATCCCTTCACTGGATTAAAGAAGATTTGGCAAAGATTGAGTCTCACGTTATGAGCGCTCAAATTGCTCATATGCGTAGCTCAGCTCAAGCGGCCGTTGGTGAGTGCAAACAAACTTTTCAAGAAATGCATGATGCTACTCACGCCCACCAACTTGCCATGAAAGAAGAGTTAGAAAAGCGCCTCGAAACCCTAGAGACATCTCTGAATGATGCTACCAACGCCAAGCTTCTCGCACTGCAAGAACGCTTCGACAAGCGTCTGGACGACATCTCAGACTCTATGTCTCAGATTGCTCATCAGGTAAGTTTACTTACAGAACACTTTCTGAAGTCTGATGATGGCAATAAGGGGGAAGAGAAGAAGAAAGGAGAAAAGAGGAAAGCGTCTAGTTCAAGAGCTCAAGAGCCTCCGCCTCTTAAGCGTCAAGTCTTAACCTCTCCTTCTGCGCTAAGTCTCCCATCTTGGATAACTGCTTTTAAAGTAAGTGACTCTGCTGGAGCGCCTAGTAGAACACTAAGGGAACCTCCAAGAGCACTATATCCAAATCTACCAATACCTACAAGAGCAATGTTAGAACAGTTTGACATCCCTCTTCAAAGAGCATCTATTCCAGAACCTTCAGATCCAAAAATTTTAGCTGAAGAAAGGCAGATGTCTGACTTCATCCGAACTTTCAGAATTTGTCTAAGGTATATTGGTATTGATCCAACTGATTGGGACAAACACTTTACTGCTTTCAAAAAGAGACAACAAGAAGAAAATAAGCTCATAATCAACAGAGATCATGAAGCGATGATGACCTTGGAAGATAATCTGACTGAAGTTATCCGAGCTGAAATGCCCAAGCGATACAAAGTTAGATCAAGTCATTAAAGCCTTTGGATTTGCATTATCTATATTCTTGTCTCTTCCATTTTGTTTGTTTAGTTGTAAAAATGCTTGGAATCTTTGATATATATAAAATGCATTTTTCAGCTGAAACATCTCGTTGAAGCGTAACTAACTTTAACTAACCTTATCTAATCAAAGCTAACTTTTATTTTGGCTGTCTAACTCTTGAACTATAAAAGAATAAGTATTGCCATCATCAAAAAGGGGGAAATTGTTAGGAATTTCATGTTAGATGTTTTGATGATGACAATTAGGACTTTTTTGTTAGACCCCAAAATATGTAAGTTTGTTTTCAGCTTTGAAGCGTTAGATTTGTAATAGGCTTCGTTTTATTTTTATTCTAGATTGTTAGATTAAGTTGTCTTAGACTAAGCGTCTGATATGTTCTGAGTGAGTTTATCAGAAGTAAAGTTTGAAGACTCAAGCGCCTGAAGTCTGAATAAAGATGAAGATTCCAAGCGTCTAGCATGACCAGCTACACCAAGCGTCACCTTATAGGATAGAAGTGATTCAAGGTTGAATAAGCGTCTATCAATGACTGATTTCACCTGAATTTATTTCTAAGTCCAGAAGGAGTTTAATGCAAATATTCTCAATGCATTAAATGCCAACGGGCATTTAATTTAAATGCATTAAATGCTGATAAGAGCATTAAATGTGATAAGCACTTTCAGACGTACGGAGAAGCCACCCTATTGGACTCTCAACTATTCAAAGACTGCAGCACCAACTTTTGTGCAGTAGATTTTCAGGAAAAAGGACAAAAGTTGTTCACTCGCGGAAGTGAGAGACACGCGCTCTTGCATGTGTCAAACGGACATTTTTTCCAAGAATGCCTATAAATAGGACTTCAACAACAAGCCAAAAACAGAGAATAATTATCAAGTCGAATTGCTGTTGCATTGAAGTCTCATTCCTTACTATCTCAAAAAAGCCAAAATTTTCAAGAAAATATTCTCTTTGCTTTTCTTCAAATCCTGAGACAGTCAACCAATATCTCAAACATTCTTTTCGGAGAAACCCACATTTCTACTGAGATATTCCTAGTTGTTTGAACTTTATCAAAATCAAACAAACCTTTTAGAAAAACTTCTATCCAAGCCTCGCGATCTGTGTGAAGTCGAAGTCGGATACTTGCCATATTTCTGAGTGAAAGAAGCAAGGGGATTGAAGTGATTTGGAGCAGAAATCTGTGTGATCAAGGAGCTCAAGTCATCGATATCCATCTCTCCCTAATTTGTAGAAGATTCTGTGTGATTCTTTGAGAATCATTTTAGTGGATTGCCTCCAAGTGTTCGAGGAGAAGAAGGACGTAGTTGGGATTACACCACCCAATGAACCTTGCAAATATTGTTCTTTACTTTACTTTCAGCATTCATATTGTCATATCATAAACTGATAAAGTAAAACTTAATCAAACGCTAAGCAACTAAATACACTTTCTGTGACGTTAAAGCTCTCAAAGAGAAGACTCCAAAAATCATTCCGCTGTGCTAACACTGATCAAAGAAGTGAACGCTCAAACCTATTTGGTTGTAGTATTCAAGTCTTGAAATCTAAGTTAACTTTCTAAAAATAGTCTTCATTAGACACTTCACCAAAGCGCCTATATTTTAAGTGAACACTTATGTCAAGTGTTAGACACTTCAAGCGTCTACTTTTCAAGTGTCCAAAATCCTTTTAATACGAATCTTTTTGAAGTCAAAAAGACTTCAGGGTCTATTCAACCTCCCCTCCCCCCTTTTAGACCCTTTCGTATGCCACTTGGGACCAATATTAACAATATGGTCATATCTTGGTTGATTAACTTTGTTTCAAACGAAATTGGAAAGTCCATACTTCATGGCAGTACTGCAGCAATCATGTGGACAAATCTTCACAAGAGATTTTCCAATAGCACTAGATCCAGAATATTTAGCTTGAGGCAATCTATCTCTGTTTTTACTCAAGGCATTCTGAACATTGAATCCTACTACACAAATCTGAAACAACTATAGTATGAGCTTGATGCTATGATAAACATACCTACATGTCAAGGTAATACTCCTTGTGTTGTTTTACAAGCTTGGGAAAATCAGCATGATTAACAGAAATTAATGCAGTTCTTGATGAGTTTAAATGAGAGTTTTAAGCCTGTTAGAGGACAAATATTGTTGATGAAACCTTTGCCTTCCATTGAAGATGCTTATTGCATGATTCAGCAAGAGAATCAAATGAATCTTTCTTCTTTTGTGTCCTCGAGTGACAACATTGCAGCATTGATGACCAATTCTATAAATCACAACAAGTATTGGTCTCCATCAAATGGTAATTTTCAAAACAAAACTGAGGCCTAGAACCCTAACATCAAAAAGACCTTATGGTGTGAACATTGCCATACCAGGCCACACTCAAGACAAATGCTTCAAACTTCATGGTTTCCCTCTTAACTACAAACCCAAGGGCAAGAAACATGGTGGTTTCACCAATTCTCACAGCAATAATGCTATCTGTAGTAGCTCTCAATCTCAATATGGTGGTGCATCTTCTGATTCTTCTATGGGCTCGAGTAGTCATTATACCACTTATCATTATTCTCCACGGTCTCAAGTCGACAATGCCAATGCATCTCCTTCAATCTGCTGACTCCAAGACTCTGCCACTAAAGATTGAAACTGTGGGGCATCAGCCCACATGTTAAAGTATTTAAACGGGAGCCTTCTTTTCAAATTTAGCATATTAAAAATGATAATAATGGGGCAGTGGTCAGACACCCCTGCTTCAACAAAATGTGCCTCGGCATTTTGATACTTCTCAAGTTATAGATAATTGACAAAAGCCCAGTCAATTTTCGAATATATCCTATCTCCTAGCTCATGCCCATTATTCCAAGTGTAAGTCTGCCCCTTCCATTTCATCACTTCTAGCTCACAGGAATTAACACAACTCTGAAAATTAGTCACTTCATTTACATTAACTGGAGTCCCTCCCACTCTATCTGTCATGTTGAACACATTGTTAAAATCTCCGAGCACTACCCATGGTTTATTAACATTTATCATAATATTCTGCAAATCCTCCCACAAGGCCTGTCTATCCACAGCTAAATTGAAAGCATACACAATAGTCACCAAAAAAGAGTTATGAGTAGTGATATGGCTACACTGACAATGGATCAATTGTGGGGTAGTTTGGATCACTTGAATATTATAGCATTCCTTTCTCCATAATAACCAAATTCTGCCTTTGGGATCTGCATGAAGATTAGTAATACTTCCCCAGCCTCTTCCAATAGCAGCATATACTTTAACATAGTTTTGTAGTTTGATTTTGTGTTCCAAAATACCTAGTATACCCAACCTATATTTGTTACAGAGAGCTAGAACTTCTCTCTGCCTTCCAGGGCTATTCAGCCCCCTAACATTCCATACTCCTAGATTGTCCATGTTCAGTAACTAAAACAGTTACTAAACCAGGGTCTATCTGTACCTCATGTTGTTGCAAGTTGACAGAAGCCTCCCCTATGAGAAGCCCCCCCTGCTCCACTATACTTTTTCCACTCCTTTGCATTGTCCTCCACTCTGATTGTGTGTTCTCCTTTCTGCTAGTACTCATCTCAGCCCTTGCATCTATGTTAGTGTCAGATGTATTATGCATCTCCTTAAGCCCAGTTTGTTGTGGCTGTGTTGCTTTTGGCACCCACATCTGTTTTCCTTTCTTCTTTTTACACTTTGCTGCTTCATGACCATACCCCTTGCAATACTCACACAGGATTGGTTTCCATTCATAGGTCATTGGCTGCTCAATTACAACACCCTTCTCATTTTCAAATAGCACACTATCTGGCATACATTTCACATCTACTTCAACCAAGATTCTGGCAAATTGAATTCTATCCTTTTGCATTGTCATTTGGTCTGGTACTATAGGAGTGCCCACTAAACTAGTAATTTTACTCAGGGCAGCTGAACTCCAATATTTCAAGTCCAATTGAGGCAATTGTATCCAGACTGGAACACGCTCAATACTACTTTTACTATATTCAAAGTGTTCTGTCCAGGGGGCCAAAATGATAGGTTTGTTATCAAAATGGAATATCCCTTGTTGCATAACATTATCTCGACTGTCAACAGTGTTAAATCTAACTAAGAATATACCATTCTGTTTCAACAAGACTTTATCAACACCATACTTACCCCATATATGCCGGATAAACCCATTAATCACAGTAAAAGGTGGATTAGCTCCTAAGATGTAGCACACCACCGCTGATTCCCAGTACTCCACTTCGGATTGGATGTCTTCCTCACTAATACTTATGATATTATGCCCATTCTTGGATTCTGGCTGTTGAAAAGTCAGCTTACAACCAGCTCCCCTCAATTTAGACACATCAAAAGTATCCCAAATCGAACCAGGTGGGTTCTCAGCAACTTTCGGTGCGCTGCTTTCCTCCATTGTCTTCTCTTGGGCCTTCTTCAAGCACTTCTGAATAGCTCCACACACTTCCGATTCAATTTCAGTCTCCATCGCTTGCATCTGTACTAATTTTAGCAATTCCTCAAGTTTCCCCAAATTGGTTTGCCCTAGATCCTCATTCACATCTGGTTGTTTTCCCCCATCAATCACACTCCTCTCCTTTGTCAACGTTGACCCCAAACTCGCTGCTACTGGTATTTCCAGCAAGAACGACGCCGGCGAAGTTGGTGCTGTCATCGCCGTTGGTTTTGCCGGGCCCTTTTTTCGCTTTGCCATAGCTTCAGCGCAAGTTAGCACTGTGCGCCGAGAGAGAAAAAAGAACCGCAAGTTTGTAATTAGGTAATTCTGTTGATTAGATAAGATTAATTATTAATTAATTTCTTGGAGAAATAAATTAATAAATTATTTTATATAATTAATTTGGCTGATTAATTAATTAATTAATTAATTGGATAAATTAAATAATTAATTGATTCATTGGAAAATTAATTAACCAACAAGACCAAACCGAGCCATCCTACATGGATGAGTTGGGCGTCCTCATGAGCACTTGGCTTAGGCCTGTTAGGTCTTGTCTTGGTCAATAAGTTAAGTGATATAAATACAAATCACTTGTAACTTTTTGACCTAGTAAAATCTTAACTCTCCTAAAAACTAGAAAGAAAAATACTCCTCCTTCTCTCTATAGCTAGCTGTCGCCCCTTATCGAGAAAAGAAGGGATTTTCTTTTTTGATCAATTTGCGTGATTATTTAGAGACCGGGGGGGAGGGGGGTGTATATTTGCTATTCGAATCCGACTTCGAAAAATCAAGAAAGGATTCAAGAAGATTGAAAAATCCAAGAAGCGGTGTAGATAGCTCTGCAGAAGTTTCAAGAAATTTCGAATAATCGAATTCTCCAACCACTTCGCTACAACGGGTAAGTTTTAGCGTTTTATGAATTTAAGCATATCGAGATGACCACATGGGAATTTTTTTCCCTCCCGCTACGTTAATTTAAAGTTTCCCAACAGTATATTCACCTCCCACTTTATGTGAGGAATCATGGGTTCAAATTCAGGCTGTCATAATCTGTGATTCTCTCCTCTTTTATAGCGCTAGATAGAGTTTTTATAACTCATGATTATGACTATCAATCAAGATTTATCAAACTAGATATTTAGGGTATCCCTTATTCTTAATTAAATCAAGAATGTGGAAAAGAATTCAGCTGGGATATTAATTTTATTAATTTTGGGTGGAGAAGCTCATCAATGTAACAGTGGCAGGCAACAAAAACATTGTCTCATGCAAATGACGTTTGGTGATGGGTTGATTCAAAATGGGCCCTAATTGCCAAATTCAATTTCATCCCACTAAATTATTAGCCCTTTGGAATATATTGTCAAATCATGTAACCTAAACATTAACATCTTTTATGAATTTCTTCCAAAAGATTTTCTTATGTCTTGTAAAGTTGCAATCATCGACTATACACACACATATATACACACACTAAAATATCCTAATGTGAAATTGCGCTTTTAGTCCCGTAACTTTGCCCCATTTCACTTTTGATTCCATTAGTTACGGATTCTCACTTTACGTCTCATATCTTTCAAAAAATTCTCACTTTTGGTCCCAAACCCCTGATTCCGTCTATTTTTAACGTGAAATGGCACGTGAGTGGCCCGTGGGCCGTTAGCCAACTGGATTTTGGGGGGAAATTGTTTACTTTGATTGTTTGGGAGGCAAAATTGGCGGTAAAATTGAGAAAAATGAAGGGGAAATCAAATTTTGGGTCAAAATTAGATAGGTTTTTCTCAATTTTTGCGCCAATTTTGCCTCCCAAACAGTCAAAGTGAACAATCTTTCCCCCCCCCCCCCCCCAAACCCAGTTAGCTAACAGCGCACGGGCGACTCACGTGCCATTTCACGTTAAAAATAGACGGAATCAGGGGTTTGGGACCAAAAGTGAGAATTTTTTGAAAGATATGAGACGTAAAGTGAGATTCCCGTAACTAAAAATACAATTTTCCCATATCCTAATAAAGGTCTAAGGATCGACCCTTAATTGGACCCGATCCCTGAGACCCAGATTCGGGAGTTATCTTCCTACTTATAAGTTATAAAACCGCTAATCATATCAAGACACATGACTTAACTAGATTATGCCACTTGTATGGTCAAGGATTGAACAATATAACCCTAGGTGTATAAATAATCAATTATGGTGTCTTATTTTATTTAATATATTCACTCTAATTACATATAGCTCCGACCCACGCTGCAGGGTATTCAAATAGACCCAGAATAATACCAAAACATAGAGTTCGACCCTGTAGCCGGATACTATAAGCTTTGGCATCTTTGTAAGGGCTCTTTGTTTTTTGTTTTTTTTCCTTTGTAAGGGCTTTATAGTAGAGTTCCCTCACAATTTTACGTAAATATAAGCTTATTTCATACTCTTGCAAGGAGGTCTAGTAAAAATATTTCTATTTAAGGCATGAGAATTCATTTTTGCTTGGCTGGATTGATGCTTTATATGGTTGACATACTTTTTTGGGGGTAACTATCAATTAAGTCTTTTTTTATTATTATTTGAGTCAATTTATTAAAAATACCAATATGTTAAAGTGTTAATTATCAAAAAATAATTAGCAACCAATATTTAAGACTACCATCAATAAATAATCAAGTAATACTGAACTATTATTAGAGTTAACAAATCCCCGCAGATAGGTGCGACCCGATTTCAAGATCTCTTGATTTTGAACCTCAATCATATTAGTCGCGGAATCATTTCTTAATTAAAATCTTAAAAACTAATTAAGTAGAATAAATAGTTCTATTGATTGGAATGAACTTTCCCTACATCAAAAACACACATCTAACAAAAAGAAGCCATTAGAATTCGATTAATTAATACAAAATCCTCTTGATAAAATTTCAAAACCTTTTTAATTTTAAAGGTAGAATTTTAGCATCTCAAATTTTCTATTTGGACAAGTTCTTGTTGGCTGGTTTGGACAGCAACTAACTGTTATGTTTTTGCCAGTATATATATCACGCCAACAACATCTAGGGTTTTTCGAATAATGTGATATCTTACACTAAGTAAATCCTTAACCCTTCCCCCTCATACTAAGACTGAAGAATGTCCTTGTTAATTATGGTCATACCGTATTTCAATTGTTAATACGATATATAAGGATGGTACTACAAAGAGTATTACACACTTGATCGTGAAATATCTCACTAATTTAGTTATGATTTATGGTTTCCATTTTTTAAAAAAAAATAAAAAATAAAAGTCGAGGAAGATGATTTGATTGGCAAAAATTGAACTGCAAATTCATCTTCATTTTTATTTATTTTTAAATTTTTTTTCTGATGGAACAGCAAATGATGAGAATTAATAGCTTAGAGTTAACGTAAGTTCATTCTTTCAGGATCTAATCTTTCACATAATTGATTGAAACTTCATTTCAAAATAAACTGTGTGGTCATGACAACTTGCACTGGATATGTTAAAATCATTTTCCAAAAGAATTTGGGTATGCAATAATGTAATAAAATGTGTTCATTATTGAATACTTTTTCTGACCTTTAGGAGTCAGGATACATTGCATTTCTATTTTTATAAATATCTACGGTTTATCAAACACCAACTGTTTATTGTGAGGTAATTTATGTCAAATATGTTACTTCAGTTTATCGATCAATTGCATCATGGCATCAGATTATTAATAACTAATTAAGCTCAATATAAAAATCATAAAAAAAAATTCAGACGAAGAAGGAAAGAAATTTTGGTTGAAATTAAATAATCTATATATAATAAAACACAATCCTTGAGATTATCCAAGTAAGTGCACATGTGGATAGTCTAATTGAGCTCAATTTTGCCACATAAGTACTTATATAATTTCTTTTGTTGAATTTGGATAAATATAATTATCTATTTTTATCTAAAATATTCAAAATTTTAAATTCAAAATAAAGCAATTGCCAGTATAAATCAAATTCAAATAAAATTTAACGTTTATATATCTACATACTTTCCTTATCAATGATAGCTAAGAATTTTTTTTTTTAATAGTTATCATTAATGTATTATCAATTTTTTCAAAATAAAATAAGATATAATATTCATATTATGAATTTTCAAATAATAATCGACAAAGTTGAGTCAATTTTTTTATTAATGACAGTTATCTCTCATTTTATTTTTTAATATTTGTTATGAAATGTATCGATAATAAATTACTATGTTTTAAACAAAATAAATATAATACAAAGAATTTTTTTGATGATAATCATTAAGAATCATCTGTCTTCCTTATTTTGTAGATTATAAATAAATTTGTGATGGTACCTTTTTTTTTTTTTTTTAACATATTCAGTATTTTGTTTCTTGGCATGGGATTACGGCTAGTTACACATAGTTTTAGACTTGTAATGGAACTCAAAAATCCAACTAAGTATTAAAAAAATAAAAACAAAAAGTAAACTTATCGATACTTCTATCTAGATATTCTCGTTTTTTATTTTTTAATTCCTTTTGAATCTAGATCTTTTCTATACATTAATAAATTTCTAATGGGAGCTGCATCCTGATTAAATTAATACTAGCAGCGTATAAACTAAATTTTGTTACTACAGAAAGTAAAAGGCAGGAGTAAATTTGTGCTTTCTGCTTGCATATAACATCAATCTGTGACCATAATCATTGTGCTCGCGGGACAATAATAATAGGAAGGAAAAAGATGGTTAAACCAATATTATGTTTTTATTTTTTTCTTATTTCCGGAGATCTTTCTTTGGCTTCAAGTAGCATAGTTCAATGATATTTGCTAACTCATCTGGATAAATTTGAAAGGATCAAACAAATGATCAGTCAAGAAATTGGTATAGATGATCCATGATTTTCAATTTAACATAAGAACTAGAACCTTGTCAATGTCGATGGGTTCAGACTCAAAAACGACTGTTCAATGATTAAATTAGCTTGCGTTGTATATAGCAATATGCTAAAAATAAAAGATCAATTTAAAAACGGTATGATATAAATAGAAGAATAATAAATCGTTTTGAAAGGTGGTTAAAAGTATTTATATAGCACTTGATCAAATGAGACAATCACATTTTTATACCATATGTCACAAGATCATGATCTATCTTCTGGATTTTTGTTACTAAAATAATTAACTCGATTGGCTGAAAATTTTGACAAGTTATGATTTTTTTGTTTATGTAATTAACCTTCTGGATTAATTAATGGGATTTGAAAAAGTAAAATTAAGTAAAAAAAGGTAAGTAATGATCATAGTGGAAAAAGTGGGGTCAAAATAATGAGATGAAGTCAAGTATTCTATTCTATGATAATAACCTGACGCTCCTCCTTGTGTCCCATCCGATCGAAACCTAGAGAAGAATCAATACTCATTAGAAAGAAAAAAAAAAAGAAACATCTCTCCTATGTAAACTATAAAGACAAAATCTTTAAATTGTGTTTGGATGAAACTATCTCGAAATAAAAACTTCCATGACTTTATATCGATTTCATTTTTTGACATTTACCGTAACAATTAAAGAAAAAAAAACTGTTCAAACAATGGGTTTTAAATAAAAAAATTTAACTTCTTATAAATCTAAACAAATATCTACAAAATACTAAAACATATTATTAAATAAAACGAATTGAGAATTTCTTACTTAATTACTTAATTATTTCTTCCAGAAGCAGATGATTTAATCATTTGCTTCTCACGTTCCGTGAATGGCCGGAAAAGCCGTATGCTTTGAAAGAAGCTTGTACAGTTTCGACACTGTGGTTCGTAGTCACGTGCTCTAATCCTCTGAGTTACAGGCCCCATCTCGCTTATGTATTATTATTAGACAAAAATACAGACTATTTAATCATCTGTTTCTTATGTTCCATGAATGGCCAGGAAAGCCGTATGCTTTGAAAGAAGCTTGTACAGTTTCGACATCGTGGTTCGTAGCCACATGCTCTAATCCTCTGAGTTACAGGCCCCATCCTTCTTATGTATTATTATTATAAAAAATTACAGACATACCCCTTTATTTATTGTGTAATTACCAAAACTCTCTCCCATTTCAGAAATTACATTCACACCCCCTTAAAAAATCTATTTGTACGGTTTACAGAGACTAAAATTGTAAGCATTTTTGAATATACAAATGATATAATTGTAATAAATGCGTTACATGAGAGAGACTTATGTAATTTCCAAAAAACGAGAGATTTTTCTAAATCACATAATAAGGAGGAGTCTGTGTGTAATTTTTCATTCATTATTATTCGGGGCGGGGGGCAGGGGGAGGGGTACAAGTGGTTTGTGATGGAATATAATTTGGGTAAAATGATGTTGAGAGATGGATGAAAGAAGAATCTAACGAAAAGGAGGAGGGTCTTCCGACAACTAAAATGTGGCCTCCTCTTTGGTGGCTGCCACTGGGGTCCTCACCACCCTACTTCACACCATCATCACTCCAAATTATACACATCTATTTAATTATCATTTGTAATGGAATCAACTTACGAATTATTGGTTAATTAATCCTCTCAAGAAAGATCTCATTTGTCAACACGCAACAACCATAGCAACAAAAGTTGTTGACTTTTTGAAGAGTCCATCTCAATTCATTATTCAGATTACCATGTTATATAGCTAGAATGATCAAATCAAAATCAATTAGATCCAATATATAGAGAATTTCAGTTTAAATTATCAGTAACACAGTCGTAATATACATACAAGTGATATATATGTATATAAGAAAGTAATTGAAACGTTGAGACGAAAAAATTTAATGCAGCAGCTGGGGATGATTCTTTCTTATGATAATTATCATCTTTTCATAAATGTAACGTGTGTTGATATGTATAAAAGAAGATGTTATAGTACCATGTGTTATGAGTCGAAGAATGTGTATGTGTTTATAAAAGTTACATTGTTTGTTTGCCAATTTCGTGCTACAAATGTATCACGTCTCAAGCTCGTGAATGTATCGGAAGTAAAAATTGCCCCCAAATCCACTAGGTTAAAACTGGAAAATATTTATACGGATCGAGTCTTGTGCCCCACTCATGCACTCTGTGGCTGGAAAAAAAACACATCACATGTTTTTTAATAAAAAATAAGTGATATGGTGTGTCTTTTTTCAGCCACAATGGATGAGGTCTATACAAGTGTTTTTCGTTAAAACTCAATGTGTAGCGTGAAGAACTTGACAAAAAAAGGATTTTTACCCAATTCTTATAAATAGTTTGCTTGATATTTTAATTTTTATTTAGAATAGTGTAATAGTGAAGTGGTTGGAGTGAAAAAAATAAATAAAGGAGATAAGAGTTGTGAGAGATGATTATTAAAGACATTGTATTCTTATGCTGGGGCTGGGGTGCATGTGTGTGAGAATCTAACTCCCATCATTCATGTCCCCATTCTTTCAACAGAATAAAATAATATTTGAACAGCTTTACTCTCCCTTAATCTTTTTTTATTTGTCATTATTCTCAACACACACACTCACAACCATACAAGATACAACCACATATACTTACTACACACATATACACTTTCTGATCAACAATATACTAAATATATATAGGGCATACCTTCATTGTTGAGTTAAGGTTTAATTTGGATTCATGAATTTGAATTTAAGAAATGGATTTTGCAGAAATATTTTAAATGATTTCAACTTGGAATCGTTTAAAATCCACCGTAATAATTGAAAAAATAATTCAAAAAGAATTTAAATAGTTTTGAGATTTATCACAACTTGATAATCCAAACATAATCAATAGATTGTTAACAAAATTTTACAAATTCTTCGATCCAAACACGTCCTAAAAGAATTGACTTTATTGTTCATTGGTAATAGAAACTCATATATTTACACTTGCTATATGCCTTAATTGCGATGCGGTAACATAGAAAAGATGGGAGTTAGCAAGGGGAGTTGGTTCTCCCGTTATGTGGATATCATGCTTTCATAGATTGGACCAAAATGAGATTCATAAAGAGGTACATAGTTATTTAACAATAAATATCAATGCGCAGTTCGATATATATGAACATTTTGGTAAAACTTAAAAGGAGTTAAGTGTTTAACGGATATTGGATTAGTCGATGTATAGGTTAATTCGATTTTTTTAACATAATATTGTCCCGCATTTGGTGATAATGAGATACAGTGAGTGTGTCCCAAGATACATGACTAAATGTCATTAAATTAGGACCAATCCAAAATCCAAAGTTTGTCAAACATGTTAGATTAGAGAAAACCTCATAGATAACTTGTATTATTGAGTAAAATATTTATAGAAATACATGTACTTGGTAAACAAGAAATCCTAACTATAAATAAGGAAAAGATAAATACAAGAAAACATAAGAAAACCTAAATTAACATAAATACTAGAAAGATATGGAAATATATTATATTATCTAACACTCCACCGCAGTTAAAACCTGGAGTCTTGAACGTTGAGACTGGACCAAAGAAATTCGGTCATAAAGAATTTGAGAAGAAGACGGTGACAAAGATAAAAGGTGGCGGCGGCGGCGTCAAAAGTCCTCGTTTTCCAAAGGTGAGCGACGACAACTAACAAAACTAAAGGCAGCGGTGGCTAAGCACGGCGGCTCTCTGCCAAAGAGAGAAGGCGGCGGCGGCCATAGGAGAAAGAAATTAAAAAAATAGGTAAAGGAAAACTAAACTAGATAGGGGGCGCTGGACGGGGACGGTGACTTGAAGATGGTGGCGGAAGTGAGAGATCGAGAGTCCATGGCTCGAAGCCATGGCTCTGATACCACATTAGATTTGAGAAAACCCTATAGGGAACTTGTATTATTGAGTAACATATTTGGTAAACAAGAAACCCTAACTATAAATAAGGAAAAAATAAATACAAGAAAACATAAGGAAACCTAAATTAACATAAATACTAGAAAGACATAAAAATATATTATATTATCTAGCAAAACAGTCTTCTATTAGTGCTCTCTTTAATGAACCACTAATGTTGTGAACTTTTAAATTCACAAATTAGAGTTTTAAGAGTAAAATAAAGAATAACATGTATGAATGGTGTAATGATTTCGAAATTGGGGAATCTATTTATAAAGTATGAAAAGTTATGGGCCAAAAGTTGTAACTTTTTGGAATGTGCAGACAGCCCTCAAAAGTTATCACTTTTGCGCGAAAAACTGGTTGCTCGCAACGTTTTAAAACTTGCATTTTGGCCCCAAAATTTACATACTGTTGCACAATGGTCCATGATCATGTATGGACAAATGCACCATTCTCGTAAGATCGCTGCTGTCGATAGTATGATTGTGATGATTTGATAGCAACACTTTAACCATTAATTTTTCATTTATTCAAAATCGAATTTGAGTAATTCAAAATGCTAACTTTATCTATTTGGAACGAAGATTAGTTTAAGTCAATAAATTTTCGTGTCCGAGATACGGAGGCCATGAAAATCCATAGTCAAAGTTGTGTCAAAACACAAATTAATTTGCTACATGATTTCCAACAGGACCTTAGGAGAACCCAACCACAAAAACTAGCTATTGAAGTGAGAGAGTTCAAAGCCATATAAATCACAAATTAAAACCCCATATTTCCAATTTGTGATCCAAATTTCCATAAATTTGCAACTAGGATTATAACAAGTTATATGACGAACATTTAATTATTGAGTAACTCTAGCTCAAAATAGGTCCGACCAATTCAAAAGTAATTTTCTATAAGTGGATTTGAGTTGTCATATGATTAGTAAACAATCAGGACCTTACTAACCTCAAGATGACAAATGGGCAACACTTGTCTTGTATTGAGTAAGTGCGATCAAATCTTATCTAAACACTACTTTTATGAAATTTTACCATAATTTGATTTGGGTTGGAAATGAACTCGACCCTCCTCAATGAAGTTTGGCTCGAGCACGATCACGAAGCTTCCAAAATGGAACAACCTGAAACCAAAGGACCCTCATTAGGGTCGAGCTGAGGTTGATCCCAGCGTAGACCCTCCGATGATCAAATCAGTAATAGACTCTAAGGATCGAGATCACAATATTTAATGTGGAGTAATAAATGTCATACCTCCTAGTTGTGAAAGTGGGTGTATTTATAGTGTTGGGCACTTTATACAGATCAACATGGGCCGCGTGGCTTAATCTCAAGCTGCCTGGTGAAGCTAATCGATGGCTGAGAACACGGGTTAGTCGGGTCGGGTGGATCGGGTCAACCCGAACCCGATTTAAAAAGCGCGGATCCTGAAGTGTATTGTGAATATAACCAAGTGTAGAGGGTAAAATTGTCTAAGGGTCATTTTCACCTATATCATAATTATTACTTGCTACGCCTATCTAAGTATTCTTGTTTACCATAAATATATGGTAGAGTAATTTGTGTAAAGGTTCCCTCTAGAAAATAAAAGTCACAATATGAGACTTCATTAATATAAAACACATCAAACTTGAAGCCGCCGACCCCAATCATCTAACTCTCGAGTTCGACTCTATTATGCTTCAGGTTCACAAACTCGTTGGACGCAAGAATTGTCTCCAAACATAACGAGTGCACCCGAAATTAAGCTCACAATCACTTGCTTGAAAGAGATAATGCTTATAAGTCTGTCACCTTTTCAATTCTTATTCAATTCTCGCAAGATGGGGCGTGATTGACTCATTGACCGGAGCTCATAGTACCATTCAATATTTATTAAATATATAAAATATGAAAATAAAATAAAAGCTCACGCGGAAACTACGGACACTAGCAAATATGGTATTGTTCATTTATTCATTTTTCAATTAATTTGTATGGTATTGTTTTCTTTTTCAATTCTCAATTCTCAATTGGAAATTGTAGAAAAGTGAATTTCCAAACTTTCATTGGTTTTTGTGTTAAAAATGAAAATATGTTTGGATGAATTATTTTGAGTTGTTATTTTATAAGTTGAAAATGAAAATATGTTTGGATGAATGTAATTTTGTATGGATTTTTTTACAAAAAGACGTGATGAGAATAAAAATATATTTGGATGAATGGTTTTTTTAGATATAAATATAATAAAAGATTATAAGATTGATTTGACATAAAGTAAATTTGATTTGTGATATAGTTAGTTATATATATATATATATATATATATATATGCATAGGTATATGTATGTATATAAGTTGTATAAATATATATAGCCATCCAAATTAAATAGATATATAGATTGGAGAATAAGAGTGGTTGGAGAATTGAATTGATGGGATGGGTGTAGGAATGGATTAGAAACATTAATTGAGAAGAGATTTGTAGTTTTGATTTGAGAAATAAATTCCCCAAATTTCATGGAAAAAGGAAGTTGATTCCAAATTTGTGCATGTGAATTTTTGATTTGTTTCCCATGTTTTGGACTTAGGTTCTCAAAATATTGAGAATTAAGAATTAAGATTAGGGGACAATAAGTTGGGCCAAACATATTTTGGGTCTCAAAATAATTGAGAATTGAGATTTGAATTTCAAAAACAAAATTATACAAGCCCTAAAAGTCTAAACCTCGACCAGAATTTGAGAAATTAAAACTGAAAGAAGAAGAGTCATAGGCATAGGTCATTGTCAGAATATTAGGAGTGACTAGTGAGGCAAAGAAGAAGCCCAACTCAGGACCACAGACAAAGTGGCCACCCTAAACCCAACTTCAGCTCAGTACATAAATGCATAGCACTGGACGTCCACTTTCAATTCAATTCCACTTTTCAACCGCTCTACCCAATTGCACATCACTCTCCAATAAACAGTAATTTTGGTCCAATTCTGGTGCAGTAAGAGTTTCACCAAAACTAACCTCCCAACCCAATTAAAACTTGTACAGTACGTAAAACATCTATTATAATTCGGGTGGACGCAACCAAGTGAGTTGGCGTAGTGGTTCAGCGCTTCGTCCCTTAAACAAGTGGTTGGGAGTTCGAATCTCAACTCTTGTGAATGGAAAAAACTCATTGGTCAGCCTCCTACCGCTTAGTGCGCTGACAGTGGGGCGAGGAGATTAGTCACTGCGGTCGGCAGTGGAAACTTTGGTGTAAACCAAAAAAAATAAAAAAATTCGGGTAGACGCCACTCATAGTTCTTGTAGTTTGACCTTGCATCACTTTATTTCTTAAAGTACCAAACTTACGCCACCACCTTCAAGTTTTAATTTGTGTTTCTCTTTCATCCTCCTGATTATTTTTCAGTGGATTTTGGCCAGATCGGACGACATGCACTTTCACACGCCAAGTATAATTTGTGTTTCACTTCCGTCTTTAAAGTTTGAAATTGTCATATGAAGTGCACATGCTATCTGGTCCGCCTAAATTGATTGAAAAATGGTCTCAAGGATGAAAATGAAATACAAATTAAATTTGAAAGACAATAGCATAACATTTGGTGTTTTAAGAACTAAAGTAATATAAAAGTGAAACTACGGACACTATTAGGGATATTTACCCTTGTAATTTGCATTCAACATCATAAAAATTGAGCAAGAATTAGGTATGAAGAAAAAAAAAAAACAAACAAAGAAGAAAAATACACAAGTTGAGTACGTGAAAACAGTCGTAGGCAAAGTCATTTTCAGAATATATTAGAATTGAACCAAATATGCCCAACTTACGTTAGGACTCAGGACCACAAAGTGGCCCTCCTTCAATCTACTAATATGACTTTACTCCCAAATATGATCAAATAAAATGATATATAAGGATATTCCTGCCAAAATCTAATTTGGCCAGACTCAAACCATTCACCAGATGAGTGAATTACACTTATCATATAATCAGTATACATTCTGAGAGAATGACCAATGTGATTGGTAGAATTCCACCAAACTAGGTTTGAACAATAATTTGTCGATGAACATGAATGATAATCTGATTGAAAAAGGAATGAAATTTCGACAAATAAAGCTGGAATCCAATATTTTTGGACATGTTACATCCAAAGATACAATTGGTCAAGCATACGCATGAGACGGAGGGAGAAGAAATTAGAAAGTAATGGCATAAGTAGAGAGAAAATATCAGACAAATCAGAAAATCATAAACCGAAAAAACCCGGACAACATTTTACCAGGTTTTATATATATATATATAGGGTATGGATCAAATATATCCTATTGGATTAAGTAAGATATAAGACTCAATCTACACCATTGATAACACTTGATCCTAAGGTCTGGATTTAACCCATTTTTCAGATTATATAATATTTTTTAATGCTAGTAGGGGCATTTTAGTCAACAAATCGTAACAAACTCATGCAATTATTATGCAGGATCAAAATCAAATCCCTGTTATTGCTCCATAACAGATTCTGTTTCTCAATTCATTTTTTATTTCTAATTATAATTCGATCCAAAATTATCAATTTCATTACCAAAACGTAAAATTTCTTCATCATTCATCAATTCTGCTTCCAAATTCATTTTTTTCTTTCGAATCATAATCGCCAATTCATCGTCATCACGAATTCTGTATTTTTTTCCTCCATTATCAATAGTTTTTTATTACGTCATTGTCAAGCCATCACCTGCGTCGCCGAAGAACAGCCATGGCGGAAGCTGTTGTTGCTACTTAAATAATTGATTTGAATTTGGAAGCTCCTAATGAGAAATTGGAAATTAATTAATCACACATAATTTCAGTTTCATTATTATGGAAAAAGCTTTAGCCATATGAGACTATGCACAGGTAATGGGATGATGAATGAATAATTCTTCAGCCAATATACTGTATAATGAGTTACAATACACTGTATTTTGTGTTATAACATAATGTATAATGACTTATAAGATACTGTATAATAATTATAAAACTGTAATTGTATGATGTATAAACACACACTCTATAATGGGTTGTAAGATACTGTATAAAATGTTATAACATACTGTATAGTTGTTTATAAGATACTATATAATGGTTTGAAATCACTAATTATATGTCATTAATCACACACTGTATATTACAGTTGTATTTACTGTATAATGGTTTACAAACTACTGTATAATGGTTTACAAACTACTGTATAATGGTTTATAAGCTACTGTATGATGGTTTAAAAAATCACTAATTGTGATGTCACTAAATACTACATTGTATATCACCACTCATCTACTGCGTTTTGTTTTAAAAAAATAAAAAAATATATATATTTTAAATTTCCGAAAGACAAAAACTGTTTTTGGAATTTGGTCCCAAGCTCTACTTCAATCTTGTAGGAAACGTCGTTTTAAAAACAATTCAGATACTTATCGTAAGTATACTGAGCACCACCCTATCGGGTCCAAATTCTATCGTTTTAATAGATTTTTTCGCATTTTTGTGTTTTCAGTCGGATTTTTATTTTTATTTTTATTTACTTTCATTATTTTCGTACTTTACCTTATTTATATTTACTGTATATTTGATTATTAACTATTATATAATGGATTAATTAGCTATTGGATTCACTGTATAATGACTTATATGATACTGTATAATAGATTATAATATACTGTATAATGTAGTACAAAATGTTGTATAATATATTCAACTGACTGTTGAAAGGAGCACAATCACATGTTGTATATCCCTATTGTATGAACTGTATAATGTAATATAATACGCTGTATAATGTAATATAATAAGCTGTATAATGTAATATAATACGCTGTATAATGTAATATAATGAGCTGTATAATGTGTTCAAATCACAATATATGGTATATCACCATTATAGTTTACTAATTAAGCAATATACAAAAATAACAGAACATTCAAAAATCAAAAATCAAAGCAAATAACAATGATGTAAGCGAAAACATGTGGGTTTGCAATCTCGATTTTCAGAATTTTTTCGTGGGTTTCAGAATTTCCAGAACATGTGGGTTTCAGAATTTTTTTTTTGTGATAATCGAACGAAATCTGAGGTTAATACGATTCTATAAATTGATTGCGTTAATCTTGGGCTGAGATTGTGAATAAATGGCTGAGTTCGTGGGTATCAGTTTTTGAGAGATTGCAGGAGATGATTGCCGTTATTTTTGATAAATGGGTGATGTATAATTTTGCCATTTTGTCCATTATACCCCTAATCCCTATTTTCCATTTTTTCCTGCCTGTTTCTTCCTGATTTTTTGGACCGTTGGATTTAATGTATCCAATGATGTATATTGGGTCTTAGATCTTATCTAAGAGAGGGTATGTATTCGATTTTGACCCTATATATATATCCCTTTTTTAACATCTACGCCTTCCACAAAGTTCAACGGCTACTGAGAAAAATCTCACTTTCAGCTTCTGATCTATAACACAAAAACTATAACCCAACACATTATGTATCCACTTTACTTACTTAGAAATGGAAACTTCATTTCAACTTCTGCTTGAAACCCATGGTTCCAACTTCCAACCCAACCCAACTAGTTTTGGATTGGGTTGGTTCCTAAGGATTTTGTTTTGGGTCCAACTTGGTTCCAGGTTGGGTTGGGCTTGCTTCCAAGCTGGGCCCAACTTGAAACTTGGTTCCAAATTTGTTTTAATATTGATTCAAATTGAGTCCAATTAGGTTTCAACCCAATCTTTTTTCTTTTTTTTACTTTATAAGAAAATTTAATACATAATTCTAAATAAAATCTTAAGAGATTTATCAGAAAATAAAAATAAAAAACTGAAAATATAAAAAATTAAATGCTCAAAAAACGAAAAAAGGACTGTATTATGATTTTATATGAAAACATGTATGGAAAAATTGGATACCCAATTACTGAATATGATATGCAATTTTGTGATAACTGTTACTGCTACATGTTGGTATGTGAAAATATGTTGAAAATATGATATTCAGTTATTGCTACGCAAAATTGAATATTTATGTAATAAAAAATTTGAATTTATTATAATTCGGGAGGATTTGCTGTCATAATATTTACTGATTTTTTTAAAAAAATTTTTATATGCATTTTAATTTTTTTTTTATTTCTAGACAAAGGGTGATACCCTGACCTGATAAACCTGGGCCGATAGTTTTTTAATCATGAGTTACACAGATCTTATAAGACTACATATAAAGAGAGAAAAGTCACAACTTGTGACAATCTGGAAGCATTAAGAAAAAACTATACATGCTAATCTGTAAAAACAAATGAGCATACAAATTAATAATCACGAAAGTTTCTTTAAAGTTCTCACTATTGACAATTAGTGACACATGTATAGTGACAATCTATGATGCATGGACACGACAAAGACACGGTACACGTTAATCTTTAAAAAAATTAGTACATTGACACGATTTGGACAATACTGCCCATTTGAATTTTCTTTCTTTCTCTCAATAGTTGTAGACAGACATAGCACGTATCCGACACTGCGCAGGATAATGTTTTGGAGTATTCGTGCATCATAGGTGACAATTAATGACAACACAAATAGAGTGACAACTATAATTGTTATGACTAAATTGTCACTAAAGGTATGTCACTAATTGTCAATAGTGACAATAATTTTCTTGTCGCTAACTATCAATAGTGACAACTTCTATTCAAATCTTATATGCAAACTTTATTCTTGTGACAAAACAAAAATTAGTTTATTTTTTTTGCAAAACGAAGGGTGCTACCCTGGCGACCTAGTCCAACATACCCGGACCTATAGTCATATTTCTTGGCCACCTTTGACCCGCCATGTCCTGATCATAGATAGGTTTCACGCTTGGTCTTGGAAACTCCAAATTTTCCATGCTTAGATTGATACCCGCTTTAGCCAGATGATCGGCAACTTGATTGGCTTCTCGAGGAATATGTTGTATCCTCACTTCCCATTCCTTATTGATTAACTTTCATATGTTTTGAATAACATCAAAATGTTGGTGCGCATACTCAGCTTCATCAATACTTCGCAAAGCTTCCATGCAATCTGTCTCAAGTATGATCTTCTTAAATCTCTCTGTCTATGCCATCTCTAAAGCCTTTAAAATGGCGAGTAGCTCGGCTGCCATTGGACTCATAATGCTTCTTTTTTGTTGATGTCCTTTAAGCCAATTTCCTTTATGGTCATGGGCAATGATGCCTATTCCCGTCGAGAATCTTGTATTTCCTTGACTCAGGCATACCGCCGCATCCACATTAATCTTAATGACACCACAAGTTGGTTTACACCAACCCACATATTCAATATCCTCTGTCATGTCCCAGCTCCCTCGGGCCATATGCTTGGCTTCCTCGACACGCCGTCTCACTATGTTAATGTCAACTCGGGGCATCAAAATGTTATCTTGATGTATCGCCTCATTTCGACCCTGCCACACAAAATTAACTATCTCTGAAAATGTAATGTCCCATAAATCGCACCAAACATACCTGTTGAGAGCCGAGCTCAAGTTCCAATCAACCCAATCTCTCGAATTTAGAGAGAAAAATTTGTCGGGGTGTCTTCTATCGACAATACTTTTCCAGATTTCCTTAGCCCAGGGACAGTCTCTCAATGCATGTAAACTTATCTCCTCAGAATACCTGCATAGCTTACATCTTGGATCAGCAACTATGTGACGGTGAAAAAGAAGTGAATTTGTCATCACACGATCGTGTCTTAATATCCATAGCAAGAACTTTCTTCTATGCGGGCCTTTCATCTTCCAAATCCGTTGCCATCGACTATCTTCTTCCCTGTGCACATGAACTTTAGTAAGACTTTCATAACGACTTCGAACAGTATATTTTCCATCTACCGTATGAATCCAAACAGGAGTATCTTCGTGCATACTTGTATCCTTAAGGTTGATTCGGTTCAGTTCATTCTTAATGGTTTCTGGCAGCCAATTCCATCCCTTAGTTGTTTGCCAATAGCTGTCCACTTTCCTATCATAATTTGGATCATCTCCAGTAAGCCCGAGTAGCTGCGCGAAAGTAATATCTCCCAACCATCTATCCTTCCAGAAGCTTATAATATTACCCTTCCCTATTTTCCACCGCATGCCATTCTCAATCATAGGGATTGCCGCCTTAATACTCCGCCAAGTATGTGATGTGGCGCTGCGGGCTCTTGCTCGTTCGCGAAACACATACTTATATCGCATAACTTGAACCCAAAGTTTCGTATCATCCTTTATTAATTGCCACGCTAACTTCCCTAAGTAGGCGATATTCATGTCCCGAGCTTTACGAATTCCTAGGCCTCCTTGTTGTTTATCGGTGCAGATTTTTTTCCAAGCAATCAAATGCAGCCTTCTCTTATCTTCGGATCTGCCCCATAGGAAATTTCTATTGGCTCTATCGATGTCATCACTTATTCCGACCAGTAGATGAGATGTTTGCATGTGATAAGCCGGGATCACAGAAGTCATAGCTTGAACCAAGGTGGTGCGCCCTGCAAGAGATAGGTGTTTTTTCTTCCAACCTTTGAGCCGACTCTTTACCTTATCCACCAAGTTCACGTAGTCTTTTTTCCTGACCAGAGAGTGGTGTAACGGGACCCCGAGATATTTTCCCAAATCTTTTGTAACATTGAGTTGGGCACATACACCGTGAGCCCGAGCTGTTGCACCAGTCACGTTTCCCAAAAAATGTATCCGAGATTTGTTACGGTTGACCTTTTGCCCTGACATATTACAATAATCACTCACTACCGAGTCTATAACACGAATTTGCTCTTTTGTAGCTTCCCCGAAAAGAATAAGGTCATCCGTGAACATCAAGTGCGTTATGCGAGGGCCGTAACGAGAAGTTGGAATAGCTTTCCATTGTCGGTTCGCCATTGCTTGATTAACTAAAGCCCCTAGTTTTTCAATACAAAACACAAAAAGGTAAGGAGATAATGGGTCCCCTTGTCTTAAACCTCTCATTGGATTGAACCACTCCGTCGTCTCTCCATTCCAAAGAAGAGAGAGTTTCGGCGTCGTGGTACATCAAAAGAAAAATTATTGGCACTAAAAATTTACAATTAGTGATAAATTAACATTGTCACTTAATATTTTGTCAATAATATCATTTTTTTTTATTTTGTAGTGGTTGTGTAGCAAGCTGGCTGCCATCCACCCGATCCCTACCTATAACAACTGTACTGGGTTCCCAATGCACGAGTAAGTTGTTATTGGAATACCTAAAATACCCATATTAATTCCATTTATTACAACTTCCGCACATTTCTTCGGAGCCCTTGAGCGATAGATCGCAGGGGTAGAATGGTCCTTTGTAGCCCTAGGAGCTCTAGTCCTTGGTTTTTTCTCTTTTGGGGGGAGATTTTGAAGCTTTACCCCCACCCCTCTTCTTCTCAATTCAGATTCTCTATTGCAAATGGTGTTGCATCTCCTATTGCATTGACTTCTATACATGACAAGTGTACAAAATTCAAATTATTTCTATATTTGAGAAAAAAATTTGTACACTTGTCATGCATAGAAGCAAATGCAATAGGAGATGCAACGTCATTTTGCAATAGAGGATCTTGTGTGCTTCTTAACAAGCCTAACACTGCTATTATTTATTTCCTTGCAAATGTCTTGGATTTAAGGGATCCCATTTTCGCATTTTGGTAAATTGATTTGTTTAGCTATTTGGATGGGATGATCAGATGAAGGCACGACCGAAAAGGGGTTTCCAACCACGGAGGACATTAGCTGGAGGAACAAATAACTTTTAAGGGTGATGGTTCACTAAACCCCGCAATTCCTAAAATTCGTGCTGCCATTTCCATCCATCTTATTTCCAGAAACAAACACAATAAATCGTGAAGGAAACGATAAAACAACCAAAATTCCAGTCCCTTAAGAATATGTTTGTTTATTAGTTAGTCCGTTGTGATTTTAGTACATTTTACAGTCCCAACAATGTCATCATAATACAATGTGGTTCTTATGTTTCATCATAGGAAAACCTACGAAAGAAAAAAACACACAAGGAACAAAACTATAGCACAACAAAAATGTACATATTTATCCACTTAAATTAGTAAGAGACAAACGAACATACACAATGTAGAACGAAGAACAATGCAAAGATTCAATGATTTATATTGTTAAATCTCTGTAAAATTTGATTGTTAATGCTCAGTTAATATTTCAAATATTTAAACTGAAAAACAAAGGAGAGACAGAAAATGGATTAAGAGAACTTACTGATAAAGAAGAGGTCGGCTGGTTTGGGGTTTTTCACATTTTCCAGTAAATTGCAATTTTTTCAATGAAGGAGGTGGCTGGAGCAGTTCGTATCCTCTAACATTTACATTGCACTCGTATCCTCTTTAACATTTACATTACATAACAGTAGCTATTGGGGTAATTCTATGTCAGGTTGAAGACCGAGGCTAATGGTACAAGTGTGTATTCTGTGTCTATTTCTTTCACACAAGTGTACATGGAAATTGTAGACAATACACTTTATTGTGTGAAAAAGATAGACACAAAGACAGATATGAAGAGAGTCAAGATGGGCGAGTCCATCGAGCCGTTGATGAGTGATCCGACGAGGCAACCCTTGAGGGTTTATGTTCGACGCAAGCGGGGTGGCACCATCCGTCTACATGGGGTGCCGAGGTCAATTGTGTGTGATCGGGATCCCTTGTTCATGAGTTCATTTTGGTAGAAGATTTTTCATTTGTAGGGCACTAAGCAGCGGTATAGTACCGCCTATCATCCGTACACAAATGGCCAGATGGAGGTAATGAACCAAACTCTAGAAACTTACTTATGTTGTTTTACTTCCTCACAACCTCGTAAGTGGGTCGGGTGGCTACCTTGGGCTGAATTTTGGTATAACACATCGTTTCAAATGGCGGTGAAGACGACACCTTTCGAGGTGGGGGAGTATCACATAGCGGCGGTGGCGGAAACTTTGGGCAGTCAGGATGAGATATTAAGACAATTAAGGTTCAATTTGGAACGATCTCAAGAGCAAATGGTGAAATATGCTAATAAGCATCGACGAGAGATTGAGTTTCAAGTTAGCGAGCGGGTTTTCTTGAAGGTTAGGCCATACCGACAAACTTTTATGGCATTGCGCGATTACTCTAACTTATCGGCTAAGTTCTATGGGCCTTATGAGATTGTAAGGAGGTTGGGACCAGTGGCTTATGAGCTGCGTTTTCCAGCTACTAGTTGTGATGGTCCCAAGTGGTATACGGAAGGGTCTAGAAGGGTGGTGGTTTGAATAGACCCTGAAGTCTTTTTCGACTTCAAAAATTTCGTATCACTTTTAAAGATTTGAACGCTTAGAGAGCTGAGTGCTAGGTCAGGCGCTACAGTAAAGATAACTTAGACTTAGTGATTTTAGCAATTTACCAAAGTAGGGTAAAGCTTAGATCGCTTAATCAAGGTTAGCACAGCGGAAATGACTTTAAAACTTTAGCATTCGTTTTAGTCAAATAGTCGCTTAACCGTTTTACTTGTCTTTTTCAGAATAAATGATAAAGTATAAAGTAAGACAATTAAATAATAAATAACACAAGAATTTGTAAAGTTCACTGGGTGGTGTAATCCCAGCTACGTCCTTCTTCTCCTTGAACACTTGGAGAAATTCCACTAAATTGATTATCGAAGGATCACACAGAGACTTCTACAAAATAGAGGTAGGGATGATGATCTTTGGCTCCTTGATCACACAGACTTCAACACCAATGAAGATCTTCACCAACAAGCTTCTCTCACTCAGAAATACTGCTTGTAGAGTCAACAACTTCTTCACACAGATAGATGAGGTTGAGGATTTTAATCACGGGTTTGTTTGATTTTAGAAAGTTCAAACAACTTAGGATATCTCAATAATAGTGTATGGTTCTTCTTTGAAGATGTTTGAGATATCTATGACTATCTGGAATGTATGTAAAAAGCTTGAAAGAATTTTGGCTATGGAGTTTCTAAGCTTTTCTTGAAAAAATATTTCAGCAAAGTGTTGACCCTCTTGTGTATGTAAGTATTCTTTTTTTTTGGGGGGTTTGCTAAAGGGTACTATTTATAGGGTTTCTTGGGATTTGTCCGTTGGACACATGTGAGCGTGTGTACCTCACGCAGCGTGTTATATAGTCCCATTCTGACATTCCTGAAATTCTGCTGGTTTTGATTAGACAGGAGCAGGTTTGAACTCTAAAATTCTGACAGTCTAAGCCAGTAGGTAGCTTGTTCCGTATACAATATGTCCTTATCACATTTAATGCTCTTATCAAGCATTAAATGCGTTTGAATTTATTTTTCGTTGGAAATAAATGCCCGTTAAATGATTGCATTTAAGTCCTTAGTGACTTCGGAATTTATTTCAGGTGAATCTAATCTTCTTGATCGCTTGAGTGCTTTGAGCGCATGATTCATGTATCCTGAAACAGTCCATAGTGATTGGCAGTCGCTTAAGACAAAATCTTCATCTTCGCTTGACTTCAGACGCTGATCTTCAACTTCATCTCTAATAAACTCACCTAGAATTCTACTAGCGACTTGGTATCCAATACTTAGTCTAAAATCTACAAAGATAAAAATTACAAGCCTAGCAAGATTATAAACTTTCAAACGCTTATACAATTCTTCTATGAAAACATAAACTTACATTATTTTTGGGGTCTAACATGAAATCCTATCTCGTCATCATTAAAACATCTAACATTAAATTCCTTACAATTTCCCCCTTTTTGATGATGTCAAGACCTTAACTCTTATAACTCTTTTATAGATTAAGAGTTCAAAGAAAAGCCCAAAATAATCATAAGTTAGCGTTTAGAAAGTTAGTTTAGTTAGCTAATGTTAGATTAGCCTCAACAAGTTGTTTTAGCGATAAATCATTCATTCATTCATATGAAAAGTAAGCGTACATAATTTATACTGAAAGTAAATAATTTAAAGCGACAACAAAAACATACAAAAGAAAATATAAGCAATCATCTTTTCTGTCGCTTTGCGTTTGCCTCTTCAGCTAGAATTTCACTCGCTAAGTCCAGAAGAAGTCTATCAATGTCTATCATAGTGGTATGCTGGACTTCATTATAGTCATGTCTTCTCTGTCTAGTGCTTAAATTCAACTCTAATAATCTTTCCACCCAATCCCTTGGAGGGATTCTAAGTTCTCGAATCAAGTCATGATAAATGTCTTGTCTTCGATCATTGGTAGGTTTCCAATTGAGAGGTTTTCTAAGAGGTCCAGCGTATGGATGAAAACTCATACCCTCTAAAAATTCTATATCTAAGTCCGGAAGCCTGTGCCTGCCTTGGTAGTATCTTGGCTTTCACTTCTTATTGAGCATCTTCTTTATGCTTACTATTTCTTCAAATATGGAGTGCCAATGCTTATTATCTGTTTTAGAAATTGGCTCCTTCAAGGCTTTGACTTGGGACTTATGATGATTTTATGGTTCTTCCCCCTTCTTGGCATCATCAAGAGAGGTTTTTAACTCAGCGATGTCACAGCGCAGTAGCTTAATTTCATCCACAAGCAATGCAACTTGTTCAGCGACACTTTGAATCATGGAGTTAGAAGAATTATGTCGCTCAGTGTCAGTGGATGCATTCTGAGTAAGCGTCCGGTTAAATTCATCAGAGAGTTCTTTGACTAGCGGAGCTATACTATTCATGACAGAGATTGTAAGCTTGTTAGCATTTTTCATGTTAGCGAGGAGAACTCTGTCTACTTGATTAAGCATTGAATTGCTTCTTTCTTCCAAACGAGAACAAGAGCTCGTGATATCACTAAGAGAATTTTGAACCGCTTTTCTAAAGTCTCGTGCCTCTTGATCACTTTCTGAGTCCGAGTCCAAAGAAGAACGCTCAGGGGACTAGATAGGTCCGTGTGAGCTAGAAACTGCAGCCTTTCCCTTGGATTTATCTCGGATAAATGGCTCTTCAGCAATTTTTGCATGAATTTCTTCTATCGCTAAGTCAAGAGATTGAGTTGCTTCCTCAATCTGAAAAACTTGCTCAACAATGGGAACCTCGACTAATGGATCGCTGGGGGCAACTTCAGTTTGCATATCAGCGTCTGTGGTTGGAGCGACTTCCTCAGCAGGAGCTTGTTCCACTTCCATTTCAACAATCTCCACTGGAGGAGAAGATTTCTCAACAGCAATGACCTAGAGTGGGCCAATCGCTTCCATGACGTGCCTTGGACTTAGGATGTTGGTCTGCGGAATGAAGAATGTAGCATCTTCGCGCTCTTCAGTGCTAAGTGCAAATTGCACATCCTTTTGCAGATCGACTCCTGAAATATAGGAATTGTAGAAGTCCAATATAAATGGCATCAGTGCTTGTGCAGATTTTTGATCCACTGGCCGAATATTCGAAATCATCTTGGCCACTTGCACGTTCTGTTCACACATTAAGGTAGGGTGAGGATTATAGCCTCTGAATGGATTTAGGCTAAAATATTTAGAGAAGGTAATGTCCAGCGATTGTGCATTTTCTACAATCGCTCTCCTGCCTCTGTAAAAATCAGCAAACTCAGCATGGCCATTGTCCAGTCTCATGTGAGATTCACCGTGCCCTGGAAAAATTGGTCACTTACTGGTGGAAGCATCTTCATTAAGATTAGGAAAGATACGCTGTACAAAATCTTGAGTCGGATGATAAACATAGCGTCCTCCTTGAGCGATTAACGCTAGATGCTGGCGAATATAGCGTTCTATCGATTGTCTGTAATAAGGCAAATCGCTAATATTCCCCACCAGATTTTTTCGCTGCTCGAGTAGAAACACAGCAAAACCTCTGTGTCTGTAATCTACTCCAAATTCAATAAGGAATGGATACCTCACGAGCTCTTCTAGCGTGTAGAAATGTAACACAAATTCTTCAGCCCATCTTTCAGTATCCATCATCCATCTCCTGCCAAGCTTGACAACCTTTTTCATGTCGATTCTAGCGGCCAGATACTTCTCAAATCGTTATATTTCTTCATTATAGTTGTCTGCCCATATTCAAGCCAGATACTGGCGGGCTTCATCCTCTATCCAAGAGTTGATAGGATTAGAATGCTCAGCTACGACTAGTCCTTTGCCTTTCCATAATTTAAGAGGCTTCGGGGATAGAGCGTTCTGAGGAGAATGAACAATTTTGGGCAAAGCAGAGTATCCAATTCTGTTGAGAATTTCTTCGTCAGGGTTCTTCAACCAATCACCTATGTGAGGATTTTTGACGATGATTTTATTCTGGCGCAAAGGATAAAAGGATTTTGCTGAATGACCAGTAAAATTGAAACGCTTTTCATCAAATTCTATCATGTTGAACGCTGGTCGCCGTATGTATTCTAGTCGAGATTGAAGACGTTCAAGCTAGTGAAGACCCAGATCAGCGAAACGCTCGAAGAAACCGAACTTATCAAAGTTAGAGATAGCAAGGTTGTGGAGAGTGTCCTGGAAACCAATCTCCATTTCAACCAACTGCCTGGAGTCACTTTCTCTAGCGGCATAGTAGAATTCAACATCTACATTATATCCGCGGGGAAAGAGGTTGATGACACGAGGAGGAGATCCGGTTGGAGTAGGGACAAAAGCAATTTCTTTAGTTGGGATAGGGGCCACTTCTATCGACCGCTCAACTTGCACAGTCGCTTCACTGACTGGGGATGTTTCAGCTTCAGGAAGGACTTGAGCTACTTCCTTAGCGATATCCAGAACCGTTGTCATATCTACATTTACTTCAACAGGGACCTTGGAAGGTGGAGGTGCATCAGCGTCTAGGATGTTTTGAGCTGATACATGCAAGCGTTTGAGTAAAGCAAGCAAAATTTCCACAGAGTAGAAATAGGCAAAAAAAAGACTACAACGCTTACCCTGAGGACTCTTTTCGACTATTTCAGTCGCATGTTCTATAGGAACTTCAGTTTCCATAGCCTCAGGCTCCGAGACTACTTCATCATCTTCAAGATTGAGGAATGAAGTAAGGGAATCAGCACGAATAGGAATTTTGAATCGTTCTAATAAATTCAGGGTATACAGGATTCTATATTCGCTAAACGCTGAAAAATAATTTTCTCACACAATCGCTTATTAGTATATTCGAATATAATATCATCAACATAAATTTGGACTAAGAGAATATCTCATTATGGGCAATTTTAAATAACGTTGTATCAACACTGTCTTTTGAAAAGCCTTTACCTATAAAGAAGATAGAGAGAGTGTCATACCATGCTCGTGGTGCTTGTTTAAGGCCGTAAAGTGCCTTATCCAATTTGTAGACCATAATTTTCCCATGATTGTTGATGAATCCTGGTGGTTGCTCCACATATACTTCTTCTTGGAGTTTACCATTTAGAAAGCACTCTTCACGTCCATTTGGTAAACCGTGAACTTATTGAATGCGGCAAACGCTAAGAACATCCGAATTGCTTCAAGATGGGCTACTCGGGCATACGTCTCATCAAAATCAATACCCTCTTCTTGGCAATAACCCTGAGCGACTAATCTAGCTTTATTTCTTATATCAATGCCATCTTCATCCATCTTGTTCCGAAAAACCCATCTAGTTTTAATAACTCCTTGGTGAGTTGGTCTTGGTACTAGCGTCCAAACCTTGCTTCTCTCAAATTGGTTTAACTCTTCTTGCATCGCTTCTACCCAACTTGAATCACTGAGCGCTTCATCCACTCTCTTTGGTTCCATTTGAGATAGAAAACTTTCGAACATGGCCTCATTGATTGTAAACAGGTGCTCCTATATCTCCAATTACTAGCTCTGGTGGATGATCTCTAAGCCATTTACGATCTGGTTGGAATGGGTTGAGAGACTATTGAATATCAATCGCTTGACCCTCATTTGTCTCTTGCGCAGTCGCTACATCATTCACAGTTCCAATTTGCTCTTGATAATCATTCTCTTCATGATCATCAGCGTTTCTGACAATATCATCATTAGTAACCTCACGAGTAACCTTAGGATTAGACACAAAGATCTCATCATCATCATCATCATCAGTATCATCACCAAGATTGATTTGTGACGCTTGTTGGGAAAGATCTTCAATTCCTACATCATCAGGATTAACTTTACTCGGTTCTTGGTTAGCATCATCAAACACAACATGAATGGATTCTTCAACCTTCGATTTGATCTTCTTTAGGATGCGAAAGCTCTTTCCATTATTGGCATAGCCTAGAAAGATTCCCTCATCCGCTTTAGGATCAAATGTCCTTAGATTTTGGGATCCATTGTTATGAATGAAACATTTAGAACCAAATACATGAAAATACGAAACATTAGGCTTACGACCCTTCCGCAACTCATATGAAGTCTTCTCATGTTGCTTGTTGATCATACACCGGTTCTGAGTGTAGCAAGCGGTAGTGATAGCTTCGGCCCAAAACCTTTAAGGCAGCTTAGACTCTGCTAACATCGTCCTAGCGGCTTCTTTAAGCGTTCTATTCCGTAGCTCGGCAACTCCATTCTGTTGAGGTATTCTAGGCGCAGAATACTCATAAAGTATTCAAAGTCTGTATAAAAATTCTCAACAAATTGGTTAGTAAATTCAGTTCCTCTATCGCTTCTAATTCTCGTCACCTTTAAATCTTTTGAAGTTTGTAATTGACGGATTAGCGCTGTGAGCTTGACACTAGTTTCATTTGTGGATGCTAGAAATTCTACCCATGAATAGTGAGAGAAATCATCAACTATTACTAGTGAATACTTTTTACCATTAACACTCATGATTTGAATAAGACCAAACAAATCTAAATGCAACAGTTCAAGAATTCTAGAAGTAGATAGGCATGGCTTCTTCTTAAAAGATGATGTAACTTGTTTACCCATTTGACTTTCATCACATAAGAGATTTTTCTGAAAGGAACCCTTAGGTAATCCCTCTACTAGATTTAGCGAGATTAACTGAGAGATTGCCTTAAAATTGAGGTGATTCGATTTTCTATGTCATAACCAACCAAATTCATTTTGACTCTTAACAACAAAGCATGTGGGGTTGTTATCTATTGTTGAATCCCAACCCACTAAATACACATTGTTTGTTCTTTTTCCTCTTAATTTAGTAGACTTAGTCTTAGCGTTGTTAACATAGCAACAGTCGCTTGAGAATTTGACTTCAAAGCCTTTATCACAAAATTGACTAATGCTCAATAGATTATGCTTAAAACCCTCAGCATAATATACATCACTAATCATGATGTTCCCCCTTTGCATGATACCTATACCTTTGGTTTTACCTTTGGAGTTATCACCAAATATAACTTCAGGACCGTTGGTTGCATGATAGTTGACCAAGAGATCTTTTGAGCCAGCCATGTGCCTTGATGACCTACTGTCAATGTGCCAAATTGAAGTATCAATGTTGGCTCTAGGTACCTGTATTTAAAGGGCAGTTCTAATTCTTCTTTGGTACCCATTTTGTCTTGGGTCCTTCAATGTTAGTGACTTTAGTTTGAATTAAAACTTTCGGAACCCATATTTGCCTTGTCTTCATTACGGGAAGATTGACCTTCTTGGGTTTCGGATTGTGTTGTGTGTGCTTTTTAGGTGTATAGTAATACCCTCGATTATAATAGTAATCATAGTCATAGTCATAATCATAATCATAATCATAATCATAATCATCATAGTATTGATAATATGATCTAGATCTTTAAGGATATTGACGCTGGTATTTCCTTGACACTGGCTTAGGAGTTGCTTTTGGCGATTGACTCTTAGCGTTTGATTCACTTGTAGATAGTTTATCCTTAGCCTTTTGAGCATTTGGATGAACCTTCTTCTGCGAATCATTCACTTTCGTCATCTCCTTATTGCCTGAGTTGGTATTGATCTTCTCATTTGGCCTCTTACCATTGTCTTTAGGTTCATTCAACATTTGAGTGTTTGAACTCTTCTCAACAAAGAATACACCTTTTCCTTTGTTGATTGTCGTAACCTTAGATGCTTTTGATTTGTGACCAAATTTATCACAACCTAAAACCAAAAAGTTTGGTTACCTCAATCACATTATCTAACTTTCTTGATGCTTTCGATAATGATGAGACAAGCTGTTCTGATTTGGCAATTCTAGCTATCAATTCAGCTTCTCTCTTGACTATTATATCAATATCACCTTTTAATTGAATAATTTCACTTTCAAGCGATTGATTCTTCTCAATGCATTGTTGCTAAACTTGCAACTCTGCCTGGAGCATCATTCTATCACCTGTGACTTGTGAGCAATGAAATGATATCGAAATGATTTTGATATATCTTGGCGGCATCTTGACAATCTTTGTAATACTCAGCTACTTTCTCAAGTATTTCATCATAAGAAAGAGGATGAGATAATTCGGTGTTTACCTTAGATAGCGAGTCATCGGACGCTTCTTCATCTCTCGCCATAAGACAAATTAACGCTGAGTCGCTTGTTGGTTCATCATCACTGCTTTCATCTGATGATTCCAAATCCTCTTCAGGTGCGGAGAATGGTTCAGATTCTGCTAGCAAACCTTGTTGGCGAAGGTTGCTCTTGAATTGGTTTATATTCGCATAATCTTGCCTTGTGGGATTAGATACATTTGGATAAAGGCAATTTACCTGGTAGTGCCCTGGTTTCCTGCAATTGTAACACAAATTAGTTTTCATTTTCTGTTTAGTGGTTAATCACTTGGAAACTGTAGGTGCTGAAACATTCTATACTGGAGGCGGAGGCGCTTGGTATTGAACCAGCGCTGGAGGTTGAGGAGCAGAATACACTAACGCTTAATACTGCGGTGCTGGTGCACTAGAGTTTCTCTTTTTGTATCTTATAAATTTCTTGAATTTCTTGAATAATAGTGCCATTTCCTTTTCCTCATTCGATTTTGTCACTTTCACCTTAATGACTGACTTTCCCTTGTTCTTGGTAGTAGCTATCAGGGCTCTTGATTCAGTCGCTGATGTAGAAGTTGTTGTGTCGCTGATTTCTTCTAGTTCAAACACAAATGCCTTCAACTCTAAAAACATATGTTTCGGAGTTAGAGTTTCCAACGTTTGTGATTGTCTCATGGCAACCGTCTTAATCAAATACTTGTTTGGAAGACTTCTGAATATCTTGTTGACCATTTCCTTGTTAGTCAACTCCTTGTCTAGTGACGCTAACTTTGTAATGAGCAAAGTGAACCTTGCGTCCAATTGTTCTAGAGTCTCGTTGTTCTGCATCTTAAAATGCTCAAATCTTTGCATGGCTATGGAGTGCTTGTTCTCCTTCATCTGTGCTGAACCTTCGCACACGATAGCCAACTTATCCCATATCTCTTTTGAAGTCTTACATTGCTTGATCTTGTTGAACAATGCATCATTGTCTCCTAACACTGAGTAGAGAGCGCTTCGTCCAACATTATCTAGATTTGCTCTTTTCCGATCTTCTGGCGTCCATTCTAACTTGGGCTTCTCGACATAACCATCTGGAGTAGCCTCAGTCGCTCCAGGGGCTCGAGTTATAACTTTTATGATCTGAATGGGGCCATCTGTAATTACATCACACATCTCATTATCACATGAACACAAATATGCAAATGCTCTAAGTTTCTATGAATCATAGTTTGATTCAACAAGCTTAAGCATCTTGTTAAAAGTCATGATATGAGATTAAAGTAAATAAAGGGACTAAATTTAGAAAAATGGATCTAAACAAGCAGTTATGCTTAGAAACGCCTAGGTTTCTACTTCAACCGCTCTGATACACTTGATGGTCCCAAGTGGCATACGAAAGGGTCTAGAAGGGGGTGGGGTTGAATAGAGCCTGAAGTCTTTTTCGACTTCAAAAATTTTCTATCACCTTTAAAGATTTGAATGCTTAGAAAGCTGAGCGCTAGGTCAGGCGCTACAGTAAAGATAACTTAGACATAGTGATTTTAGCAATTTACCAAAGTAGGGTAAAGCTTAGATCGCTTAATCAGGGTTAGCACAGCGAAAATGATTTTAAAGCTTTAGTGTTCGTTTTAGTCAAATAGTCGCTTAACCATTTTACTTTTCTTTTTCAAAATAAATGATAGAGTATAAAGTAAGACAATTAAATAGCAAATAACACAATAATTTGTAAGGTTCACTAGGTGGTGCAATCTCAGGTATGTCTTTCTTCTCCTTGAACACTTGGATGAATTCCACTAAATTAATTATCGAAGGATCACACAGAGGCTTCTACAAAATAGAGGTGGGGATGATGATCTTGGGCTCCTTGATCACACAGACTTCAGCACCAATGAAGATCTTCACCAACAACCTTCTCTCACTCAGATGTTAGAGTATATGCCCTCGAATGCCATAAAGAGGATAGATTTATAGGGCATAAACATTGTAACTAAACTATGGTTTTTCTATTAATATAAGGCAGTTGATTGTTGTTTTCTTATAGGCATTTATAAGGTGTGAATAAATAATGTAAAGTCCTTGATGACAAGGCGAACCTTCTACCTCCTATGGAATAGGAGGAAAGGCACTAGAATGGTTTGACCCTTGACATCTAAAAGGGTTCGCAAGTCTAAGAAATATTGATTGGGCATCAATAGTGAATAAAGACTTGTATAATGTAAGTTTCGACAGAGAAAGTACCAGTCGTACACTATGGAAATGATAGTGGGAACTTATATCATAGACGTGTCAGTTGGACTGATATGTTCGAACATGGCTCGCATCAGTTCATCACATGGGTATTCACTCATTGACAGTCAATGATGAAACTGATAAGTAGTGATAGGTACGTGTGAACCTCTGACCTGAGAAATCGAGTTGAAGATGTACTTGTGACATCAAGTCTGTCATTAGAGTAGTTAGATTCAAATCACCAGTTGGTGGAATCGGCCTCAAAGTGCGACTTGATGGGCAAGTATGGAATTTATTCTGTCATAAATACATTGTTAACTGATTTGCAATATGGAATTTATTCTCTCATAAGTGAATGAGTAAAATATCCTATGCGATCATGAATAAGTGAGGATGAAAGTCTTTGGCCAAAGCATTTAAATACCTCGACTTATTATGAGCTTAGGCATATGGTCAAGTTATATGAGTTTGACTTTAAACCATGACTCTTACTTGACTGGGATATAAAAATAAAAGGTTTATACACGTACGGTATTCACGGCGTAAAGGTTTGGAATGATCCTAATCATTCGTTCTCAATTGGGTTACGGTGTGAGCCACGAGACTGGCTAGGTGTCACTCACACCCCTTTGGATTCCTCCCAATTGCCTTTTGAGACGAACCTAAAGAGTCACGCTTAAAGGAAATGCAAAAGGAAAAATATGGAAAAAAGACTTGAGAGAAATTCACGGCATTGGATGCCGTAATTAATTAATTAATTATTAGATAATTTAATTAATTAAATTAATGAGTTAATTAATTTCTTGGAGAAATTGAATTATAAATTAATTAGGAATTGAATTAATTGGATTATCAATTTATTTATTGGATAAATAAATTATCCGATTAATTAATTTGCAAGCAAGATGAAAGCCCGAAGGCTTCCGAGCCCACTAAGGGGCGGCCAAATAGACACCCAAATAGGGCTCTTGCATGCTAGTGTTAGTTTTTCATAATAATATGAATATATTACAAGGTGAAAAATAACACAAGGCAACTCACACAACTTTCTCTCCAAGAAAAAATCTCCCACCTCTCTCTCTCTCTCTAGCCGTCTTTGACAAGGAAGAAAGGAGGAGTTTTTCGTTTTTGATTCCGGCATGACGATTTAGAGACGTTAACAAATTCGGCGTTAGAGAAAAGGATCACGTTCAGAAATCAACATACGCGAGAACGGTAATTTTTCTATGCACAATTAAACACGGGGATTAGAGATGATTCGGGCTTTGGGAATTAAATTTACTTTCCGCTGCATTTTATTCGTATAATTCCCAACAGTGGTATCAAAGCCAATCTCTGAATTCTGTGTTTAATTGCTTATGTGATTGACTATTTTTTTTTTGCGTTTTTGAGTCCTTCTTTGAACGTGTTTTTCATATGAAAATATTCTGAATCTCGCTGTAGTTTCTTCATGAAAGTTGTAGTTTAATGATTTTGAATCTGGGCATATAAATGTTATGAGAATCGGAGAAGTATAACCCCAAGACGAGAGCGACGCAAAAAGCGTGCGCAGTCTCCATGCTGGGCGTGCGCACTGCGCACTCTGGGTGGGCCCCAACGCCGTGCCGTTTCACGGCGCCGGTAGGAGGGGCTGGCAGGACGCCAACCGTGCGCTGGGCGTACGACATACACCGTGCCATGCGCCCAGCGCACGGACCTGTTTCGGGGCCAGGGTTTTCGTGACTCGGGCCCTAATGGGTCGGGTTATATTTTCCTAAGATCCAAATTTTAATTGAATAGGTGTTTGGGCTATTTTAGTTATCCGGGTGGGTCAAAAGGATGATGACCCGGATTTAATTAAAAAGGGGCCCAAATTGTTTTGATTAAAATTGTGGATAATTCAATAATTTAGTTATTGGGCCTAATTAATTAATTTTGAATATGACAATGGTTGGTAATTTAATTTTGATAAAATTAAACCCAATATAGTTTTTATTGATCTTTATTTGAATGAAATAATTAATTAATAAACTCTTGGAGAATTTTATTTATTAAGTTATTTATTTAAATAAAGAATTCTCATAAATAGGATTATTTTCATATGAATCAATAAAATTTGAAATTTTATTGTGGAAATTAATTAAGTTGGACTAATTAATTTTTATTAATCACCAACATAAGTGTTTTATTTATCGCGAGCATGTATTATGTGATGGTGACATATGTCTATGGGCTTAGGTTGCTTCTTTTGATTATGTATTTCTTTTGATGGGTTGTAAGGGCAGGTTTGAGCCCATTTTATTTTATTTCTAGATTTATGTATTGGTTTTAAATTACCTCTTGTAATAAATAGAAATAGAATAGGTCTTTCAAGATGGAGATCATGCAAAAGAAGAGGAGCTTGGAGCCCATGAAGATTAGCTAGGCTTTTCTTTTTCAATTTTATGATGGCCCATTGGCTTGGGCCCTCTAGATAAAAGTCCATAGACTTGTGTTGTATTATTCCTTTCGATGCATGTTCATTAGTTGTATGAAGCATGTGTGTTATCAATATGCGCTATATAAATTGGTAAATGTGCAAAGTGAGACGAAATAAATGTTTAGAACATGAATTCTCCCAAACAAAAATAATACTAAGTTAGTAAGGGGTGCTAGGCATCCTTTCCCTCCACTAAACTTAATAAGATCAAGGATTAAATCCATATGTGGCATCTTCCCAGTAAGTGGGGGTCATATATTAAGATTTAATTCTAGAATTTTATTAAGTGCATTGGATGCCTTAATCGAGACATATTTCATCCCAAATATCGTTAAAGGGTTGCAAGGTGAAATTCAAATGTTAGATTATGAGGAGTTAGTGGGAATGAACTTAGATAGTCCACTTTACCAATAAATTGTTAAAGGGTTGCAGTATTTGTGGATTATGGGATAAATATGATTGAACCGTCTATTTGATAGATTGTTGTTTGACATCACTTTAATTAAGTAATGGACCAAATATCGTTAAAGGGTTGCCATCCATTATATTAATTAAAGAACTCAATCCCCACCAAGAAGTTTTCATCAATGATCGCTTCCGTCATTTCACAGTGAGAGTGTGGAATTTCGAAAAATGTAGTGGGAGCCAAGTTATAAGTCGAAGTCCTTGATTTTAAACTTGGTCTTAGTTTAGTCCAATAATCTAATTAAGTCTGGCTTATTTTCTGCAGTCATTTTGTTTTATCTCTCTCATTCAAAAACCATGTCTCCCAAACCACTGTCGAAGTTAATGGAAAATACGATTCTCACCGGTCCAAATTACATAGAATGGCTCACTATGCTTAGGATGGTCCTTAGCAGTGAATCCATTGACTATGTATTGGAAATTGGTCGTCCTCCCATTCCTAGACCAGACGAGGGTGATGAAGTTTGCCTAGCTCGTTGGGATTGGTGCTGTGACAACCATAGAGCAAGAGTGTACATATTGAGCTCAATGTGCATAGAGCTGCAAAGGTCTCATGATAAGATGGATAATGCAAGAGACATTATCCTTTATCTGGATGAATTGTTCGGAGAACGCGGTAGGACCGCCAGATACTTTATTTCAAAGGATCTATTCCGAACTGAAATGACTGAAGGAGAAGATGTTGGAGAACACGTTTTCAAAATGATGACCATGATAGAAAAACTAAAATCTTTAAACTTCTACATGGACCTGCATCTCCAAGCCGATCTTATTCTACAGTCACTCCCAGATTCGTTCTATTATTTCGTCATAAATTTTGATATGAATGGCATTGAGGGATCTTTAGCTGGGCTATTGGAAAAACTCAAGGTTGCCCAGAAACAAATAAACACGGACAAATGGAACAATCTGATAGCCATTACATTTCCTAAAACATTTGATGGAAAAAGGAATAATGCCCATTTAGAGGAGGGAGCATCCAGTACGACTTGCAACAAGGCACAACGAAGGAGAAATAAGAGGGCTAGAAAACAGGACACATGTTTATGCTGCGGTGAGTTGGGCCACTGGAGAAGAGACTGTCCTAATATACAAGCAAAAGGTGAATAACTTTATAGTTTGAAACTAATTGCTTTATAATATTCCCTCTTCATCGATTATGATTCAGAAGTTAATACCTTTTGTATAATTGTGTGAATCAGAATCTGGGAAGAAGAAGGGAGTTGAGCCCTAATGAGGAGAAGATCAAAGTAGGCAGCGGGCAAGGCGTCGCGGCTACTAAAACAAGATCTGCCTCATTATTTTTTATTCTAGACATATGCTATTTCTGGATATTGTTAAACATTGGTTCAATTTCCGTTTTAGTTAAATAAGGTTACACTTTCGTTTTATTAATGAACAATGCAAGATTTATTATGGTAATAAATTAGTAGGTTTTGTTTCTTTGATAAATGCATTGTGTTATCTTAATGTCAAGAATAAGTGTGCTGTGAATACAATACAAAGGAAACGTAGTAGGCTTGAAATAAACCAAAGATTAATATGGCACCTTCGACTAGGCCATGCTGGTGAACAAAAGATTCGCAAAATGGAAAAAGATGGGCTAATAGCCCACTGGGATTGGATCCCTATCCTACTTGTGAATCTTGTCTCAAAGGCAAGATGGCTTGATCGCCCTTCACAGGGAATTTTGAAAGGGCCTCACAAATCTTAGGCTCAGTGCATACTGACGTTAGTGGTCCATTTGGAGAAATGGCCAGAGGAGGTTTCCTTTACTCTATCACCTTCACTGATGACCATTCTCGATATGGTCTAGTGTACCTGATGAAGCATAAGTCTGAATCCATTGACAAGTTTAAGGAATTCAAGGCTTTAGTGGAAAATCAAACAAGTCAACGTATAAAAACTCTTCGATCTGATCGAGGAGGAGAATATAAGAGCGACGAGTTTGACTTATACCTCAGAGAGAATGGTATAGTATTGCAACTCACACCTCCAGCGACTCCACAGTTGAATGGAGTAGCAGAGCGAAGGAATCGAACCTTGTTGGACATGGTTCGCTCCATGCTTAGCTACACTGATTTACCCATTTCACTGTGGGGTCATGCGCTGCTTACAGCTGCACACATTTTAAATAGATGTCCGTCCAAGTCCGTTCCTCTGACTCTCTATGAAATGTGGAAAATAGGAAACCAAGTCTTAACCACATAAAGATTTGGGGATGTCCGGCTTATGTCAAAAAGACTAAAGTGGACAAGTTGGAGGCTAGGTCCTTAAAGGGACGTTTCATTAGATATCCTGAAGATTCTATGGGATACCTCTTTTACCTGCACAATGATTAAAGGATCATTGTAGCCATACAAGCCCACTTTCTTGAAGATGAGTTCATTCAAGAAGGAGGAGCGAGTAGAAAGATTGTTCTAGAAGAACAAAATGAAACCCCACTGGATACATCTACACAGGGAGTGAGAACCGAACCTTCTGTAACATAACCACAACCACGACGATTGAATAGAGTATCTCAACCTCCTGAGAGGTACGGATATCTAATGCAGAGGGAGTTGGATCTCCATTCTGTGTTAGAGGAGGATCATGGAGATGATCCCTCCACTTTTGATCAAGCGATGGTGGATGTGGATGCTACTAGATGGCGTGAAGCTATGCAAACTGAGATCAATTCGATGCATGCAAACCAAGTCTGGAAACTTGTAGACCAACTTGAAGGGGTAAAACTAATCGGGTGTAAATGGATCTACAAGAGAAAGATTGGTGTTGATGGCAAAGTAGACACCTACAAAGCCAGGCTAGTGACGAAAGGGTAAAGTCAAAAGGAAGGAATTGACTACCAAGAAACCTTCTCGCCAGTGGCTATGATCAAATCAATAAGGATTCTACTTGCAATAGCAGCACACCTAGATTATGAAATATGGCAAATTGATGTCAAAACTGCTTTCCTAAATGGATTCCTAGAAGAGGATATCTATATGGAACAGCCTAAAGGTTTTGAATCCGAGAAGCATATTCATAAGGTGTGTAAACTTAAGAGATCCATTTATGGACTCAAACAAGCGACTCATAGCTGGAATCTACGTTTTGATGAGGTTGTCAAAGGATTTGATTTCATCAAAAACGAAGATGAGCCCTGTGTTTACAAGAAGGTCAGTGAGAGCAAGTTGACATTCCTAGTTTTATATGTAGATGACATATTACTCATTGGGAATGACATAGGAATGCTCACCACAACCAAGAAGTGGCTTTTGAGTACATTCTCCATGAAAGACTTGGGAGAAGCGACCTATATTCTAGGGATTCGGATCTATAGAGATTGAACCAAAAGAATGATAGGACTTTCTCAAGCCCTTTACTTAGAAAAGGTCCTAAAAAGGTATAGGATGGAAGATTCTAAGAAAGGGTTCCTACCAATGAGACATGTGATACATCTTTCGAAATCTATGTGTCCTCAAAGTGAGGAAGATAGAAAAGAAATGAACATTATACCCTATGCGTCTGCTGTGGGCAGCTTGATGTACGCGATGCTCTGTACTAGACCCGACATTGCTTATGATGTGAGCGTTGTTAGTCGATTTCAAGCAAACCCTGGTAAGGAACATTGGATAGCTGTGAAGAATATCCTAAAGTATCTAAAAAGAACTAAGGATATGATTCTCACCTATGGAAGTGGTGACCTGAGGGTGGACGGGTACACTGATTCGGATTTCCAATCTGATGTTGATGACCGGAAATCCACCTCGGGATTTGTATTTACTCAAAATGGTGGAGCGGTGACTTGGAAAAGTTCCAAGCAAAGCACAACCGCAGACTCCACCACAGAGGCTGAATACATAGCTGCCTCAGAGGCAACTTACATAACTTTTAAGATGTTTGAGATATAACTTACATAACTTACATAACTTTCTCTCCAAGAAAAAGTCTCTCACCTCTCTCTCTCTCTCTAGCCGTCTTTGACAAGGAAGAAAAGAGGAGTTTTTCGCTTTTGATTCCGGCGTGACAAATTAGAGACGTTGATAAATTCAGCGTTAGAGAAAAGGATCACGTTCAGAAATCAACACATGCGAGAACAGTAATTTTTCTATACATAATTAAACACAAGGATTAGAGATGATTCGGGCTTTGGGAATTAAATTTACTTTTCGCTGCGTTTTATTCGTATAATTCCCAACATCAGAAATACTGCTTGTGGAGTCAACAACTTCTTCACACAGATAGATGAGGTTGAGGATTTTGATCACGGGTTTGTTTGATTTTAGGAAGTTCAAACAACTTAGGATATCTCAATAATAGTGTAAGGTTCTTCTTTTAAGATGTTTGAGATATCTATGACTGTCTGGAATGTATGTAAAAAGCTTGAAAGAATTTTGGCTATGGAGTTTCTAAGCTTTTCTTGAGAAAATATTTTAGCAAAGTGTTGACCCTCTTGTGTATGTACGTATTCATTTTTTGAGGTTTGCTGAAGGGTACTATTTATAGGGTTTATTTGGATTTGTCCGTTGGACACATGTGAGAGCGTGTACCTCATGCAGCGCGTTAAATAGTCTCTTTCTGACATTCCTAAAATTCTGCTGGTTCTGATTAGACAAGAGCAGGTTTGAACTCTGAAATCCTGACAGTATATGCCACTAGGTAGCTTGTTCTGTATACAATCTGTCCTTATCACATTTAATGCTCTTATCAGGCATTTAATGCATTTGAATTTATTTCCCGTTAGATATAAATGCCCGTTAAATGATTGCATTTAAGTCGTTAGTGTTAGGATTATGCCCTCAGATGTCATAGAGGATAGAATGTATAGGGCATTTATCTTGTATTGAACTTAAACTCGTCTTAAATAAAAGGCATTATTGAGTTTTCAGTTAATTCTTATCTGCATTTATAAGTTGTGTAAACGTTTTGTCCATGTTTTCAGTGCGATCCCTCTACTTCCTATGGGATAGGAAGATTGGCACTAGAGAGATCAATCTTGATTACTAAAATAAGTTCGCAAGTAATATGAAGTCTTTAATGGACAAATAAAAACTTCGAATACTTGTACAATCTTAGCTCCGACATGGGAGTGCCTGTCTGGTATCATGGGATGATAGGAGATTAAGATTGTAGACACGTCAGTGGAACAGATATGTTTGAACACGACTTGCATCGGTTCTGTCACATGGGTTTTCACTCTGTTAATGTCAATGACAGAACTGATTATGCGTATTAGGTATATGTGAACCTTTGACCTGAAGTATCAGGCTGAAGATGCACTTGTGACGTCAAGTCTTTCACTAGAGTAATTAGACCCAATTCTCCCTTTGGTGGGGTCAACCTCGAAATGCGGACTTGACGGGCAAGTGGTAATCTTAGCGGATATCTAATATGGGATTTGTTCTCTCATAAGTGAATAAGTGTGTACCCTATGTAATTATATAGATAAATAGAGATCAAAGTCTTTGGCCAAACCAAACGAGACGATTGTGCTTGGCACTAAATCGATCTCAATGATCTCGCATTTATTATGATTTATACATATGGTCAAGTCTAGTGAGTTTGACATAACCATGACTCTCACTTGACCGGGGAACGTGAACAAAGGGTTTATACATATACGGTATTTACGATTGGAAGGTTTCAGAATGATCCTATCATTCGTTTTCGTTTGGGTTACGAAGTGGGCCACGTGACTGGCTAGGTGTTACCCACTTCCTTTGGTTTCCTCTCATTGCCAAACGAAACGAACCTAAAGAGTCGCGCTAAAGGATTGACAAAGAAAAATGAATTTCTATTATTTCTTCTGGGAGTTTTAATTTATTGGATAAATTAAATAATTAATTATTCATTAGATGAAGAAATTAATTATAATGATAAGATTAATTATTAATTAATTTCCTTGTGAAATATATTAATGAATTAATTTATCTAATTAATTTGGTTATTTAATTTATTTATTTATTTATTGGATATAATAAATTATTAGTTGAAATAAGAAATTAATTAAACAAAACAAATCTCAGGGCTAAATAAGGAGTCCAATTGGACGCCTATGAGGCCTCAAAGTGGCGTCTATGAGAGGACACATATTAGGGCTCTTTTGTTTTGACTTGTTTAATAAGTCATGAGGTATATAAGGACTCTTTGACTTAGAACAAGAAAGAAGAAGAATACACAACTCTCATAACTCTAAAAAAAAAGAAAAATATTCCTCCCCTCCTCTATACCTAGCCGTCGACCATAGAGAAAGAAGAAAAGGGATTTTTCGTTTGTTGATCCGTGCATGACGATTTAGAGACGACGTATTTTCGTTGTTCGGATCAAGTTCAAGTTTGAAGAATCAAACCAAAGGATTGAAGATTTGGAAGCTTCAATATTTCGAGTTTGGAGAAGAAGAAGTTTTTCTCCATCATCATATTCATATTAATGAGTAATTTTTATTCGTTATACGCTTTTAGATTCAATTATGCGAATTAGAGTACCAATTGGGTTTTCGTTTTAATTTTTGAAATCCCTTCCGCTGCGTTTATGCTTTTTCGAACGAAACCCAACACTTAGTGACTTCGGAATTTATTTCAGGTGAATCTGATCTTCTTGATCGCTTGAGTGCTTTGAGCGCTTGATTCATGTATCCTGAAATAATTCATAGCGATTGGCAGTCGCTTAAGACAAAATCTTCATCTTCGCTTGACTTCAGACGCTGATCTTCAACTTCATCTCTAATAGACTCACCTAGAATTCTACTAGCGACTTGGTATCCAATACTTAATCTAAAATCTACAAAGATAAAAATTACAAGCCTAGCAAGATTACAAACTTTCAAACGCTTATACAATTCTTCTATGAAAACATAAAATTACATTATTTTGGGGTCTAACATAAAATCCTATCTTATTATCATCAAAACATCTAACATGAAATTCCTAACAAGTTGTATTCACCCGGTCATTCACATTTCTCAACTTAAGAAAATGGTGGGGAATCACGCGGTAGAGACCGAGTTACCGCCCATATTAGAGGTGACTGATTCCGGCATTTTTGAACCCGAGGATGTGCTACAGGTTCGAGTTCGCTGGGAAGGAGACGCCATCGTCCGTGAAGTATTAGTGGCTTGGAATGGTAAGCCACAGGAAGAGGCATCTTGGGTGACAGTTTGAAGAATTAGAGGCTCAATTTCCAGCTTTTCGCCTTGAGGACAAGGCAAATTTTGAGGAGGAGGAAATTGATATGGAGCGAGTCGAGACGGGCGAGTCCACCGAGCCGTTGATGAGTGATGTGACGAGGTAACCCTTGAGGGTTTATATTCAACGCAAGCGGGGTGGCACCAGCAATTAATTAGTCATGTTGTTGTTATTATTATTATTATTATTATTATTATTATTATTATTATTATTATTGTTGTTGTTATTATTATTATTATTATTAGTTGAGTTGTTAGGAATTATTTCCTTTATTAAGTGTTTCCTTTTATGTTCGAGTCTTGTGTTGGTATAAGTACTCTTCTAGGGGGGCAAGGACATATTGTTCTTGTTATTTGATTATCAAGGTTGTTTTCGAATTTATCACTCATCAAAGACCATTAAACTTGATCTAGCATAGATTTTTCCTCCTGTGATACGCATAGAACATAGATGTATAACAAATGTATGCATTGGTGTTCAAAACGCAAAGAGAGAAAATTAGCATAAAAAAAAACTATAGAAAAATATCATATTCTTCTCCACTCGTATATACATTTATCACACATCTATGCACATTATAAAAACTATTACACGAAAATGTTCCAAAGAACTTGAATTGATGGCCAGAGTTTGAAGAAATGGCAAAAATGAATAAATATAAAATGAAAATTTTGAGGATAAAATCGAGGGAAAAAAAAGGAATATAATAAGAACAAATGTCGTGCATGAGTATACATAAATGTTGTGCAATAATTTTGTAAAACCGCTGAACCAAATCGCACCAAACCGTTTGATGCGAACGAATTCTGCACCATTGACTTTTAAGATCCCCTCTCCCGATGAATTTCCTAGACCTATAAAAGAATAGAACATTAGAAGGCGCGTCGAGAATTTCCTTGGCGTTGGCCCTCCAACGCTCAATTCAAAAATCTCTTAGAGAAATTCACGTGTAAGCTTGAAGAATATATGAATTACCTCCTCTTTTCAGCATGCTTCAAGCTCTTTATATAGCAATCCGGATCTTCTGTTGCACGTTCGTGTTACACTTTCTGTTATACACATAGATGCGTGACAAGTGTATACACGGGCAGTTGGGATTTGGAGAGAGAAATCTTAGATTTTTATCCATATTACATAATTTTCTCTTTCCACATCCTAACCGCTCATGTATACACTTGTCACGCATCTATGTGTGTAATAGGAAGTGTAACACGAATATTGTAACAGAAGATTTCATTTGTCTATATAGCAATCCGGATCTTCTGTTACACGCTCGTGTTACACTTCTGGTCACACGCATATATGCGTGACAATTGCATACACGGGGGTTTGGGATGTGGAGAGAGAAATCTCAGATTTTTATCCATATTACATAATTTTCTCTTTCCACATCCTAACCGCCCGTGTATACACTTGTCACGCATCTATGCGTGTAACAGGAAGGGTAACACAAATATTGTAACAGCAGATTTCATTGTTTATGAAGCAATCCGGATCTTCTGTTGCACGTTCGTGTTACACTTCCTGTTATACGCATAGATGCGTGACAAGTGTATACAAGGCGGTTGGGATGTAAAGAGAGAAATCTTAGATTTTTATCCATATTACATATTTTTTTTCTTTCCACATCCTAACTACCCGTGTATACACTTGTCACGCATCTATGAGTGTAGCAAGAAGTGTAACACAGATATTGTAACTGAAGATTTCATTTGTTTATGTAGCAATCCGGATCTTCTGTTACACATTCGTGTTACATTTCTTGTTACACGCATAGATGCGTGACAAGTGTATACACGGGCGGTTGGGATGTGGAGAGAGAAATCTCAGATTTTATCCATATTACATAATTTCCTATTTCCACATCCTAACCGCCCGTATATACACTTGTCAAGCATCTATGCGTGTAACAGGAAGTGTAACACGAATATTGTAACAGAAGATTTCATTTGTTTATATAGCAATCCGTTTGTTATCAATATGTTGATCACATGGAATCTATGTTACATAATCTTATGTTACACGTTTGTGTTACACTTTCTATTACACGCATAGATGCGTGACAAGTGTATACATGAGCGGTTGGGATGTGGAGAGAGAAATCTCAGATTTTATCCATATTACATAATTTTCTCTTTTCACATCCTAATCGCCCGTATATACACTTGTCACGCATCTATGCGTGTAACAAGAAGTGCAACACGAATATTGTAACAGAAGATTTCATTTGTTTATATAGCAATCCGTTTGTAATCAATATCTTGATCACATGGAATCTATATTACATAATCTTATGTTACATGTTCGTGTTACACTTCCTATTACACGCATACATGCGTGACAAGAGTATACACGGGCGGTTGGGATGTGGAGAGAGAAATCTCAGATTTTTATCCATATTACATAATTTTCTCTTTCCACATTCTAACCGCCCGTGTAAACACTTGTCACACATCTATACGTGTAACAGAGAGTGTAACACGGACATTGTCACAGAAGATTTCATTTGTTTATATAGCAATCCGTTTGTTGTCAATATGTTGATCACATGGAACCTTTACACGCATCTATGATATGTAGCAACAGTTTCCTTCATTCCGGATGCTTGAAGATCATAAGGGTTGTTATCAATATCTTGATCACATTATGTACAAAATATTATCTTGATCATAAGGGTTGTTATCAATTCTTATCACATAATTCACAAAGGGACTTGATAAGTGGGATTTGCAGCACGTGGAAGTTGAAAGAAGAGCATGAACAACAACAAACTCTTAGCCCAAGAAGTTGGGGATAGACGTCATTTCCTTTTTTTTTTCCAAAGTACATCTTTTCTCCAACTTTGTTTTTCTTCTCCAACTGACTTTTAACTTTTATTTATTTTCATGTGATAATGTTAAGTAATCCATTTAAATTAGCTATTATCATACAATAATTTCATTCATTGACTAATTTTTTCATGTCAACACCTCCCTCTGAATTCCAGAGATAAAAGAACTTATATATATATCAATAATAGGGAATATAGAACCCTAATTGATATAAATTTGTTGAGCCTGAACCCCATCGAAGTATTTAATCATGTAAGTCATTGAGTCATTGAATATTTTACCTACATCATTAGCCCCCCACTCTCATAGTTTGAATGCATTCAAACTAAGAGAGTAGACTAGTTAAACAATATATCTGAATTGATAATCACATTAAATTATTAAATCTGATATTTTGGCGAGAGTTTGGCCAATTCTCAATAAATATGCAAAATATGCAATTTTCACTATAGTCAAATAATAACACACCCAAGGAACTTTTATAATCCATAAGATGTGGCGAATCAATGTTTTGGGATATCATTTCTCATGGTAAATTAACTTGATAAAGACCATATATAAAAGAGATAAGCTCGGCCAACGTTTTTGCTCAAAATGAATGAGCTCATTAGAGATTTTAATAATCTATAAGAGGTGGAAAACGAGTAGTCTTCACTCCAATATCCAGTTGGCGTAGCTTAATTGAAATGCTTATAAGATGTCCTAGAAATATTGAATAAAACAATAATGTGTTTAATAACCCTTGATCGAGAGTACTTTAAAGAAATTTCGTAAATGGGAATATACTCAAATAAATCTTGAGTGTACTTAAAAATGAGCATTGGGGTAATTCCTCAAAATATGGATACCAGACATAGTGGAGTTCATATAGTCCAAATTGTAGAAAATAGAGATAAATGAGTTCCTTTGACAGGGAATGATGTGTTGGAACAACGGGTAAATTACACCCAACCCCCCTGTGATCGACTTTATTATCACTCCGGCCCTCTATAAAAAAAATTATCATGTTACCCCCCTGTGAATCAATTAAAAAAGCTATTTACCTCCTCACGCGCGCCACTTGCCTGTTATGTGACTGGTTATCAGTATTTTATCAATAAAAGACTATTTTGTCTTTAATCCAATGACCGTTAGATCTGATCTGCTGAGATCGACGGTCAACCTTAAATACTTATGTTTTATTAAATATAATTTATAATAAAAGTTAAATATAATTTATAAATATATAATTTTTATATATATTAATATATAAATATATTATGTTCAAAAAATATATATCTATAACACACAGCCACCACCCTCTTCTCCGGCGGACACCGCCACCACCCTCTTCTCCGACGACCACCGCTAGCATCACCATCACCCCCGGTGACCACTTGCAACAGGCAAATCCAACACGTCTCGAAATTCAACATTCAAAACCCACCTGCAAACCCAAATTTGCTAGTCCAACACCTTCAAATCCATCCTTCAAACCCACCTGCAAATCCAAAACCCCAACCTGCAATTCGTCCCATTGCACCAAGAATTGATGGTGGCTCGATTCAAAAACAAGGAAAAAGTGGTGGCACTATTTTTGAAAAGGGAAGAGATGGTGGCTCGATTTGTAGGGGAGAGGCGGCGGCGGCAACGCGGTGGTGGCTTGAAGTTGATTTGAAGAACTTCAGATCTTTGCAGATTTGAACAAATCTGCAATTTGCAGATTTGAAGAGTTTTGCAGATTTCAAATCTTTCTTCAACATTTCTTGTTCTTCTTGTTGTTTAGCAGTTCCGTAAACCACCCAACATTCCACACAGCCTCTCCTCCTCCTCCATTGGTTTGTTTTTTGAGCTTTCTCTCTCCTTCTCCCTCTCTCTATATTCCATATTTCTTTTCAATCACATTGCAGCGGGGGGATTTTATCCAAGATTCTTGCGTAAATTCCAGGTAACAACATTACATAAAGATCTAATCTTTTTCTTCCCAATCACCATTTCTGCTTATTAAGCCAGAGCTATATTATATTGTTCTACAATATTTTTCGGGGCAGTTCTGAATCTGCAATTTGCAGAATACCAATTCCAAGAGATTCTGTCAAACTATCAACCACATGAAGGACGAAGCCATGCCAGCAAATTAGATTTTATGTTCTCATTAAGAAAACTCACATTTATTGAAATTGGTTTATAAATTTAAAGTTTTGCTCTAAATTTGACTGATTATTTAAGTGAATATCTTATATGTTGATATATGGGAATTTAAAAATAAAATAAAATTGAGCATAATTTTCAAACTTCAAATCCGCAAAGTTATTGATATCTGCATATTTGAAATATGGTGGTAGGGTGGAGGCGGTGGTGGAGGTTGCCGGTGGTGGGGCGGAGGCGGGTAAAGACTGTGGTGGGTTTGTTTGGGGAAGAAGATGAAGTTGGGGAAGAAAGGAAAAGAAAATTATAAATTAATTAGTAAATATAAAATAAAATAGAAAAATATTTGTGTAAACATTTTTAAAAATAAGGGTATTTTCGTCTTTTCTGAGAAGTTTTTAGCCCAAAATTTTTAAGGGAGGCAGTGTGTATAATTTAAATTTTTTAGGGGGGTTTTGTGTTAATTTTTTTTTCATAGGAGGGTGGAGTGATAATAAGACCGATCACAGGGGGGTTCGGTGTAATTTACCCTTGGAACAACTAAGTTATATTTGTCTAGTTTTGTTTGGAAAGACACAACTGAAGAAGAGAAAATGTGATGATAAATTGAACTGGAGAACGTGTAGCATATTTTTTAGGTTTCCATGTTGGAGGACTCTCAAGTTGAGACATAACCTTGATGATACATAGAGAGCAATATCCGTGATAATGTTCTAGGCACATAATTGGATATATATGGAAAAACTTAGGATAATATTAGAGCTCGATTTGATCTGCAAGTAGTGGGTATAAGGCATCAATTACACCCAAAACTTGTTGGGAATTCTTATTTAGTGCCCCTTGCATGCTATACATTATCTACTGCTAAAAAAAGAAAGGTTTGTGCATTTTTAGCCTTAGTGAAGTATCTAGGTGCTTTTGCTACAATTTGTCAAAGCGTGTTGTGTTAGGTTTATGTCCTCAAATGCTGTTAGAAGATTACAGAAATAAAGCACATTATAAAATTGTAATCGTTATTATACTTTTCAACGAAGTCATTTTAGTTGTTTACTCTATTATTGACATTTATATATTGTAATCATCTATAAGTTCATGAATACAAGAGTTAACTCTCTAAGGAACTAGAGGATATTAATACTTGTATACTTAATTAGTCTGCAAGTCAAGAATTCCCAATTGGACATTGGAAATCATCAAAACTTGTATGATATAAGTTTTGAAGAGAGAAGTGTCTATCAATCACTATGAAGTAGTGAAAAACTCATATCATAGGTGCATTGATGGAGGTCACAGCACTCAGATATGACTTACATTGATTCTGTCACATAGGTTTCACTCTTTGACAGTCAATGACAGAATTGATTAAATGTAATAGGTGTGTCTGAACTTTAGACTTGAGGAATTGAGTTGAAGATATACTTGTGAAATCAGGTTTGTCATTAGAGTAATTAGACCCAATTTTCCCTTTGGCAGGGTCGACCTTGAACTGCAAACTAATGGGCAAGTAGTAGTCTTAACTAATATCTAAGATGGAATCCATTCCCTCGGAAGTGAACAAGAAATTATTCAATGCATTTATAAGTAAGTTAGATCTCAAGTTTTTGGCCAATGCGTATGAGGTATTTGAGAAAGAATCAAATAAGAAAGCTCACTGATCTAGACTTATTCTAAATATAGCATAGAGTCAAGTTTACGAGTTTGACCTAAATCATGACTCTTACTTGACCAGGATATCAACCTAACATAAGTTACAAAATGTAAGATGTATATGATTGTTTACTAAATAATATTTTTGTGTATGTCTTTGCAGGAAGTGATTGGTTTTCTAGAGTATGGATGTCACTCGCCGGAATACTAATTAGATTAATGAAGATTGATCGTTTTTGTTATTCTCTTTATCGTTTTAATTTTATTTTGTAAATGTTGATTTGAACCACATACTATATTTATTTTAGGCATCTTATATACAATTTTTCTGTTAGTCCCAAGTGGTATACGAAAAGGGTCTAGAAGGGAGGGGGGGGGGGGATTGAATAGACCCTGAAATTTTCTCGCACTTCAAAAAATTCGTATTTTACAAAATATTTTGAACGCTTAAGAAGCTAGACACTTGGCTGAGTGTCTACTTGAAGATAATTTTATAAAATTAACTTAGACTTAAGATTTAAATACTTAACCAGATCAAGATATAGCGATCAGCTCTTTTATCAGTGTTAGCACAACAGAAAAGGTTTTATGTCTTCTTTTAAGAGGTTGAGCGTCTCAAATGTTACTTAGTTGCTTTAGCTTATAAATAAGGGTCAATGTGTTTACTTATCAGTTTATGCAATGATATGTGATGATTAAAGTAAATAAACGATAAAGTAAAAGACATAAAGTTTGCTAGGTTCGCTAGGTGATGCAATCTCAACTACGTCCTTCTTTTCCTTTTTCACTTGGAGGAATTCACTAAATGATCTTAGAAGAATTACACAGAAAATTCTACAAACTAGAGGATAAATAGATCAAAGATTTGCTTGAGCTCCTTGGTCACATAGATTTCTGCTTCAAGAGTCTTTGATCTACTTGCTTCTTTCACCTAGAAATAATGCAAGCCTTCAACTTCGTTTTTACACAGATAGCGAGGTTGGATGGGTTTTTTTCAAAGGTGGTGTTTGATGAAATCAAACGAAGAATAACTCAATAATAGTATATAGTTCTTCTTGAAAAGAGGTTTGGAATATTTATGACTGTCTCAAGGATTTGTGAAAAGCTTGAAGAATGTTGATATGAATTTTTAAGCTTTTCTGAAAGTTTAAGGTTGAGAATAGAGTTTTGGCTTGAAAGCTTGAGTTGTTATTTTGGCTTGTTGCTTAAGTCTTATTTATAGACTTTCTTGAATAAAGTGTCCGTTTTTTGTATTTAACTCCTTGTAGATTTAGGAATAAATTCAAGTGAAATCTATCTTGGTAGGCGCTCATTCAACCTTGAATGATCCTTTGGCTTGTATCTTCACATCGACGCTTGGAATAACTTGACGCTCAGATTGCTTAGAGATCTTCATCTTCATTCAGACTTCAAACGCTTGATCTTCAGACTTAACTAATGATAGACTCACTCAAAATACTATCAGACGCTTAGTCTCTCAGATACTTAGCCTAACAATCTAGAATAAAAATAAATAAAAGTCTTATACAAATCTAACGCTCAAAACTTAGACACAATTTCTAATGAAATTTAAACTTACATAATTTGGGGTCTAACATAAATCCTAATTGTCATCATCAAAATATCTAAGAAGAAATTTCCTAACATCTTCTTTTGGTTTCTTGTGTTTTCGTTAAATCTGATTATTAATCGATCTCATATAATTGCTTGAAAAATATTTGTCACGAAATTGAACATATACATTGTCACTAAAGACTTTATTCATTATATGATCCAAAACTTGTTAATTTATAAAATATATAATTAATAAATCTTAACAAATATTAATCTTATAGTGATAACTATAAAAATTTAGTGACAAGCACCAACTTAAGTAGTGATAGTTAAAGTAGCCACAGTTACTAGTGATCTTTAGTGATAAGACTTATTTTTGTGACTGAAATATTGTAAGTAACGATATTTATGTGTAACTGTAGCACTAAGTTATAATGACGATATATATGTGTAAAAAATACTGAGTTGTAATGCCGATATTTATGCGCAACTACAAGACTGAGTTATATCATGATGATATATATGTGCAACTAAAACACCGAGTTATAGTAACGACTTATAACAGTTGTGACTAAGCTTTTAGTCACATCACTTATAGTAACGACTGCAGTGACAACTTCCAATTTCGCCTGCTAGTTAGTTTTAGTGACAACTTTACTACATATAGTGACAAAAAATTATAATTCTTGTAGTGTTAAAGGTTTTTTTTACTATCACCGGCACCGACAATAATGGTAGTGCTAACATTAGGGTGTGTGGTGGAGTATTGTTTTCGTTATTTGAAAAACATAATTTGTAAATTATAAAGAAATGGAATACCATTGTGTAACCGTATGGTTTTGTTGGGGTATATATGATTTTTATAGGGAGTTGGGAGCTGGAAGAACTTTTGGTTGAATGAGGGAGTGCAGAACTTCAAATTTTACGTGGGGAGTGAATAGTGAGTTTGATCTCCTATTGGGAATTTCTCCCCAAAAAGGTGTAAATTGAATTACAATCTTTGACTAAAACAATATTTGATACGAATGCCACAAATCCAAACTAAAGAGAGGCGAATGTCAAAATCACAAACTTGAGGGATCGAGAACGCAAATATCCCCTTAGCTAATTTGGTAGAAGTTTCCCAAATACTTCCAATCCAACGCCACATGCCCATTAAGGTAAGAAGAAGTAAGAAGTCGCCATACATTACAATCTCATCTGACACCTCATCAGCGCTTCTAACCATTGCTCTCTATTTTGACTCGAATCAACTCAACTTGAATTCATTCTGTGAATAGTAATGGAACTCAACATTTTGCAACAAGCATAGAAGATTACTAGTAGTAGTTGTAGTGGACAAAATGCAAGTGTTGGGTTTTCAAAGCCCCCAAGTTTTAGTATCATCATCAAGGAACAAGGGTAGCAGTACCAACACACACCTTCCTCCCCTTTCTGATTTCATTCATTCGCTGCCCTTCTCTCCTTTGGCACGTACAAGATTATTTTCGTCTTCATGTGAGTTCTGTTATTTCTTTATTTAGCTAACGAGACACTTTGAGAAAGATTGAATCTTTGGTGAAGTTCAATTCTGTATGCTGATTAAATCTCTATGGTTTGTCTTTTTGTTGGGTTTCTTTAAATATTTACGGTTTGCCGATTAATTTTCATTTTGGGTAGCTTTGAGTAGGTAGAGATAAAATGGGATCAACTTATGGGAGGTAAACGATTCTTGATGAGAGTTAGAAAATTGAAAGACATATTTGATGGTGTTTAGTTTTTCTGGTTGGTTATGCTGAGGTGAGTTTGTAGTGTTATACTAGCACATCGGGCCAGATAACTCGAAGCACCTATCTCTGGATTTGATTGTGGTGACCCTTCTTCTGATTTCAATCACAACGCTGCAAATTCTAAATCGGGACACTTCTCAAGTAATACACACCTCGGGTTTTATGTCCGTAAAATGCTTTAACACATAAAAGCGTTCTTTGAACATTCGGGTTGATGTTTGTATCTCATTACACGGTTGATTTTAAATTTGTTTCGACTTATTTAGTGCTTTTGGAATGGGGGACTCATGGAATGACTTGAACCGACGAGGAACTTTTAGGGTCATCACCTGCTGTACTCATGTTGTCTTGCATTTTCATCAAGAATTCGGATCAACTACTTTACGGAATAAGTTTCTTTACAGCTTTACTGAATGGTTTGAGTTTGATTAAAGTGCACGCCAGACCTTTATATTGAGAGTCTTTGTCGTATGCAACTGTAAATTCTCTTCTTTTCGGTGTGGATGGGAGGGTTTATTAACAGATTAGGTAAAATTTATTACTTGTAGCATTTCATGAGGCTATTTGAAGGGCCAATCGTTCCTTCCAACACTTTTTCCATGATTTCTCTTTGGCTCACACAAAAAGGTCTCCTTTAGCTTTTATATTTCCTAAAAGTTAGATAGTAATTCACCTTTCTTTTCCTGTTCATTACCATTCGCTTCTGTTGTCATATATGTTTCAAGGCAATGATGATGAATACTTCCTCTGTCACAGTACGATGCAGGGAGGCAGCTAAGTTGGATGTTGGAGGCAGAACAATCAGAACGCACGCATTAAATGTCGGGACAGGATCTGGTGGCTATGAAGAAAGGCAGGAAAATAACGAGCAAAGTTCCTCACTTAGTGAACAACACAGTGATGCTTCATCTAAAATGTTTGTACACTTTAATTCTGCTCATGTAGAAAATCATTACGAATTTTTGTCTTCTTTTTGGAACCACATGTTTTATGAATGAAGAGAAAGCTGTTTTCAGTTCTATTATGTACCCCTAGACCTGGTTCTTGACATAAAGGTAGAATTCGATATGGGTTTTTCGTTGAGGACTTGGACCTGAAATTCATTAGCAAGCTGGAGAAAGGCTTTAATGTGAGGAGCTGAGTGAGTCACACCACAATGTAAACTCGTCATAAAATCTTAAAAGAAATATGCCCACCCTTATGTTGTTGAAAGGCTTTCTTCTCTTAAAGTTGAATAAGGCCAATTTTTCCGCATACAATTTTACCCTTTCTTGCAAATAATTAGTTATAATCATCCAGACTATATGCATTATCCTGCATACAAACAATGATTTTGACATTCTCGTGGCATCACCTTATTCCATGTTACAGTACTAATTTGTAGGCCACATAATAGTAGTTAAAATAATTTTTTAACCTGCTTCAAGGGTAGATATTATAGTGCCAGGAAGCTAAATTCCTTTATAAAGTATCTTCTTTTCTCCCCCCTTAATGCAAATGGAGACAAACACATACCATTTCCTTTTCTGCTCCTTGTTTCCAACTTTCATGTGAGTAACCCCACCCCGAAATAATAAAAAAGAAAGAAAACAAAGGAAAAGAGTACCAATATCCATTAAGCAAGTTATATAAAATTCTTTTCTGATATATTTCAGGTATCAAAAACAGTTATGGTAGAATCTATAAGATCCTTATGCTTATGGTCCTATTTGTCTTATATTAAGTATGTCCATCATTGCCACTCGTATATGTCATATTTTTTCTGCAAATGGGCCAATTAGATACGTCGGGCTAATATATTTAACTTATCCTGGCAGTCCCAGTGAGACATCTCCTGCCGGACTTCCCCAGACTACCTCTATAGCTCTTGTGCTCGGTGCATGTGCTTTGGTGTTTTTATTGATTATCTTCAAGACAGGGCCTTCATCAATCTTGCCAGCACTTGCAAAGTCTGGCTTCACTGCTGCATTCTCTTTGATATTTGTTTCTGAAATTGGAGACAAGGTAAAATGTTGCAAATTAGGTGATTTTGTTCTCATCTTGTTTACTAACATGCATGTAAGCATTTGAGCACGTTTCCACAATCTCTATGTGTTTTGACAATGAGCTCATGTGCATTTACGACATTTATATCCTTTGGCTCCTTTTTCAGCGTGGTCTTACTGTTGTTTGATTTCTTCGTTGTAATTTTCCTAATTACTTTTAATTAGAATTAATTTACAGAATTAGTATCCGGGCTTCAAGAATTTTCAGGAGTGACAATACTCCATTTTTAGTTTCTCTTTATGCAAGCTATTTGGCGTATTTTAAGGGAAGCAACTGTCACTTTACTTAATTCGTGATAACTAACAAGCAAAGGCATTGCATTAGGACCATAGGTGCATGATTGTAAACATGACAAAATTAAAATCTTTTAATTATACGAAGTTGTGTTTTGAATGTCATGGGATACCTTCTTTGTGTTGTACCTTAATAGCTTGGTGTCCACCAGAAACTTGTTGTTCCGAGTCGTTTGGCTGAAATATCTAATTGTTCAGAAGAAACCCAAGAAACATATGGAGACTGACACTTGCCTATTATATCTGTATTTTGTAGAAAAATGTCTATGTAAGATTCTCCCTCTGTCCACAACTAAATTCTCCTTCTTCCTTTGTAAGACATCCACAGATACTGTTCCATTTCCTGAAATGACAATTTTCTCTCCAGAAGTACACTATCACTCGAAATATGATGTGATACCACTACTTTTAAGGTTAAAAATGTAAAATACTCAAAACATTAACCTTCTCAACTTTTGTCTAATTGTACGTGCCAATTAAAAAGTAGAATTCCTTGTTCGACGGCTGCAAATCACTTTTATCCATTTACCTGTTAGTAATTGCATGTTTGAACAGTATGTTAATTTAATTTATTAAATTGTATTTTATGTTTTAAGATGGCAGACATTTCTCTTAGCTTCAAATTTGGCTAATGTTTTTGCTTTAATTTAACAGACTTTTTTCATTGCCGCACTCTTGGCCATGCAATACGAGAAAGTGCTGGTATGAGTATCTCTCTCCTCCCTCCCCAATATGTGCGTGTTTATATATGGCATGTGTTCAATTCTTGTATTTAGTTTCTCCATGTTTCTGCTTCTGCTAGTGTGTGTTTTATCTTTTCATTTGATTAACATTTCCCATGTGATTTAAGTTTAGTCTCACATGTGTGTTTAGATCTGTTTGGTTTTGTATTTCATCAGAGCTTGGATTGACACAATTTTCATGCTTCTATGGCTATACCTTAAATTCTGTAGTGAAAGTGACTTAAAAAATGGTTTCAAAATCATGGGCAAAGGCAAATACCATATGTCCTTAGTATTGACATTCTGCATTTCCGAGTTATTTATGTTAAAACGATCCCCAATACGTGGAGTTCAAACCTGATCAAAATATGGCGCCTGAAGCAGTAACCTGTTTAAAATTTAATCTACTTTAAATGGGTGTCATTTATGAGAAAATAGATATAGCAGGCACTGCCCCATCCAATCCAGAAGAATGAGCTTTCTAATAAGTCCAAAATGTATTTATGTGACCAATCATAAGGGGGGAGCACTCAGTTTTGTTGATCAAATATGCAATTAATGGCTAATTAGGAAGTGACTCATTTTGCCCATAGAGATCGTTAACGAAGCGAAACTCATGGAAATGAAACAAGAATAAGTGCACCCTAGATTTGGTGATAGCCCCCTTGAACTAAAGCTCAATCATCATGTCAAAATAGGTCCAAAATCTTTCTCTAGATTAATAACCTGAAAACTATGTACAACTACTTCATTGAGATACTGCTGCTTATTGGAACTTGATTGGCAGAAAGAGGATCCGCAGAGGCAAATAAGAAGAGACAGGCCGATCTTATTCTCTCATTTGCATGCTTTTCTCTTCCAAACTCTACCTCTTAGATTTAACTATGTTTCTTAGACTTTTCTAAGATTCATGGGAGTTTGTATTATTAAATATAGCACTTGAAGATGGCAATAACACAATATCATCAACTTAGTTGTTGCTTTAAAAGTGGGGACTGAAAGGAGAACACATTAATTTGTTCATTGCGCCTGAAGTTCAACATTAATCCTGATCAATTGTAATTGGTTAGCAGAAAACAGGCCAATGTAAATATCATAAACTAATATTCTCCAGTGTGCTCCACACATTCTCCATTTTTGTTTATTCTCTTCACATTTTTTATTTGCCTGTATAAAAGTTCTTCTGGTTTCAAGTATGGAGGAATTGTGCTCTTATGGTTACTAACTACGAGCAGGTCCTTCTTGGATCAATGGGTGCATTATCGCTTATGACTATCCTATCTGTCGTAATTGGTCGGATATTTCATTCAGTGCCTTCTCAATTTCAAACAAGTAAGCACTAATTCTTTCATTCAATTCTCACTTAATGTAATTTTTATTATTTAGTTCTTGTCACATGATGAAATAGTATTCTCTTCAAAATGTTGTTTGATATATAGGAACGGAAAAAAAAGAGAGACAGTATTCTCTAGGAAAACGATGACAGAATCACTACAGTTGAAAGTGTTGTTTATATGACTCTTATTTTGTGCATCTATAACTTAAAATTTCAGATTCCATTCATGAACGACCCTCTATGAAAATGACTGTCTATTGTTTACCAACTTTTTCTTCTGCAACAGAAGTTGTAATAGTTTGTTCTGTGTACAGCGTTGCCAATTGGAGAATATGCAGCTGTGACTCTTTTGATGTTCTTTGGTCTAAAATCAATTAAAGATGCATGGGACCTTCCGTCATCAGTGGCTAAAACTGGTGATAAGGGCAACCAGGAATCTGATGAATTTGCTGAAGCCGAGGAGCTTGTCAAAGAAAAGGTGATCTTTTTATGACCATTCTCATTGATAATTCATCTGTTTACAAGAATTTTTTATGGACACATCAGTATTTTAAAAAGTGAAGGTAGGAGGCGAGCATTTCATGTCTTTTGGGGCAGGAAGTAAGGCCCGAGGCATGGGGCGTAAAATGAAGTTCAAAATTGAAATAGTTTTCAAATTTATTACAAGAATTTCAAGAAAAAGTAAGTTATGAATAAAGATTGGAAAGTATAAAGAAGAAAACTATTCACCCACTGTAGAATAATAATAGTGTATCTAGTCATTATTCTTATTTATTCGAGATTGTAGAAAGTGAATAAAAAATTGTTTTACAAATAGCAAGCCCACTAGTATGTAAGATAGTATTCCATAAAAATAACAAAAAGTTGTGTCTTTATTCAAAAAAGAGGAAATTGATCGATATTATGTGAAGTTTTTGTGAAAGAACATTAAAATTCTATGGGAAATTTGGAATATAGTTCTAACCGTGTGGCCTGAGCACATGAACTGATTTCTAAAATCCTTTGAACAATATGCGGCCGCCTGATAACGTTAGGTGGAAGAGAAAAATGTCTGGAGTTGTGCGGAAGTATAGGCTATGTTTGGTTATGTTTTGGGATGGTATTTTGGTGAGAATTATTGGTGAGAAATTTATGGGGACACGTGCGTGTTTGATGAGATTGTGTTTGGTTTTATTTTGGGAGTTGGTTTTTGGGTGTGTTTTTTTGGTGAGATAATGTTTGGTTTTGTTTCGGAACAAAAGTTATTGTACCAGTCAAATTATGAAGCTTTTGTCTGTTAGAGAGGAGAGAAGAGAGAGAAGAGAGAGAGCACATAAAGAGAAATGTAGGGACAAAGTAGGTGTAGAAAGATGGAAAATAATTATTATGTTTTTTTTGGACCAAAAAAATAGTGTATTTTTGACCAAATATTTTGTGAACCAAACATGGTTTGGTGAGAATTTTGGACCAAACATGGTATGGAAACAACAAACATTGCCATAGTTTTTTTAATCCCTTTTGTCTGTGACTTTAATCAAGAATCTGTCACACTTGCACTCTTTTATTCAATAGCCATAAATTAATTGTGGGCTACAAATCTTAGTTAATAGTATATGTATTAAACCCAAGTTAGTGGTGAGCTTTTGTTTTTCTTAAAATGGACCAAATTCAATCCAAAAAATGAAGCTTTTAACTGAGAATGACAGGTCGTTAACCCAATCTTCTAGGCGCAAAAGGCGCAACACAAGCGCCTGGGGTGATTGTCCCATGCCACCGAGCATACGCCCAAAACCATAAATATATGTATATGTATATATATTTTGTTACCTCTCTCTCTCTCTCTCAGAATGTTTTTTGTTATCTACATTACAATATAACTCTTTCACCATTGATGAACGAACAGGTATCAAAGCGGCTTTCCAATCCCCTTGAAATTATCTGGAAGTCATTCAGCCTTGTGTTTTTTGCCGTAAGCATTTTCTTCTATATTACAAATGATTGTTCCATTCTTTAACATTGCATCTGAGATAATCATTTGTGCTCAAGTAGTTTGTATTGAAACAAATGCAATCATTTTAATGTTGAGATATGAGATACTTCTTTTTGAAAAATTAATGAGAGATTAAATTTCCGCTTCTCATAATTATTTGAAGTACTTATAAATGCTTGTTTAAAAATGCTTTGCCTAAGGTATATAGGCATATATAAGATTAGATGTTCTAGAAAATGAACCCTTCGTTTACGTTTTAATTATTGATTTTAGGAATGGGGAGACCGCTCCATGCTGGCAACAATAGCTCTTGGTGCAGCACAGGTATTTGCTTCTTCATATTTTGGTAGAAAATGCCGTTTTTCCACTGTTCTTCAAAAATTTGAGCTATTAAAAAAAACATTTAATGGTTCTCTTTACAGTCTCCGTGGGGAGTGGCAAGTGGAGCCATAGTTGGTCACCTGCTAGCAACATTCATTGCAATAATCGGAGGCGCATTTCTTGCCAACTACATTTCTGAAAAACTGGTAAAATAAATAAAAAGAAAAAAGCCCTTCCTAAATGAAATGGTGATTCGTTTTTTTGATTCTATTCGTTGTTTGTGAATCAGGTTGGATACATTGGTGGAGCTTTATTTTTAGTTTTTGCAATCGCCACCTTTTTTGGAGTCTTTTAACCAAGTGTCGGAAATCACGGAGTAAAAGATATTTTTGCAGCATCAGTAAAGGCTGAAATACCGAAGATTTGCTCTTTGAGACGTCTTACTTCTATGGATTACGAAGGTCCATCCGGCTTCAGATTGGGAAGGTGATATTGTTCTTGTTGTAACATGAAATTGGAGACATAATTTATAATAAAAGTATAAAATGTGTAGAATAGAACATGTAGGAAGACTTGATGGTTTAGTGCTAACATGGAATTATTGAATTTTATCAAGTTATGCTGATCATTCATTGATATAACCAACTTTTCTCATCTTTTTGCTGCTTAACTGGCTCCTTGTATTGCTTTACTAATTTCAAATTCCTAGTGTTGCCATCCTGGGCACTAAATACCTCTGCAGGCTATCTTTGATTCTAAAATTTTGATCAAGATTTTTCTTCTATTTTTTTCCTCATCAAAATTCGAAAATCTAACACAACCTTAGCAATCTTTGGACCTTGCAATTTAGGGAGGTAGATGTTTAATGAAAATGAGAATATTTTTACTTAAAAATAATGTATTTTCATTTTTAGATGAAAATAAAAATAGAAAAAGTAAAATGAAAACATAGACAAACATGGCCATAGTTCTTAGTTTTAGGACACACAAGTCAAATATTGTGAAACATTGGATCGGTCCTATAAAGGTCGAACGCAATCTTTCCCGAGTGGTTTAACCCTGTGTTTGGTTCAAGCAAATTGTTAGGAAAAAGAAAAGTAAACGCAAAGGAAATTATATTCCCTTGTTTGGTTACTAGAGAAAATGAAAAGAAAAGGATAATATGAAAAAAAATCTAATACTAATTTAAGAAAATTCTTTTTCCTAATCATTTGGTGAGGACAATGGTGAATAACAAAGAAGTTTTCTCACTCCAAGTCCACTACCACACATCCAAGTTCCATGTTTCTCAATGTGATTTATTATCTTTTAATGACATATGCAAAGAAAAAAAAATTCAGAAAACTTAACTAAATCATTTAATAGTTTAGTACCATGATTATTTCTTTCTTTTGTTATTATTTTGCTTGGAGTTATCTAGAAGTTTCTTTAGACAATCAAATAAACTTGGAAAATTCAGATTTCTTTGATTTATCTTTTCCTATCATTTTCCTTTTTTCACTAAAATCCTTCAACCAACGAGTCCAAAGGAAAACATGAGATGAATAATGCATAGTTATTGGCAAGGAATTAAATTTTCGGTAGTGGTGTAGATTTTAGGGTAGTAAATTTATGAAAATTTTGATGAAAATTTTTGGGATCCAACGATTTCGATTATAGAGAAATCATGGAAATTTATATAAATACTTAAAAATTTTCAATAAAACTTTAGGCAACTTTAATTACCATAATTATGGATCTTTTACACTAATAATATTGTATATATAATATATGTATATTGAGTTTCGTTAAGTGATACGACTAAAATCTGATGCGAATAATATAAAATAAATTTAATTTGAAAATAAAGTAATAACTGAATCTCATAGGAATTTCATTAAAACAAAGTGTCACAATTTTAATGTAAATCATAATTGAAAACCATATGGATTTTCTTGGAGGGCTGAAATCAAGCTGCTATGATTGAAACTCGAAAAGGACTCCAATTCAAGCTCATAAACATTATCTAAATGTTAATCTTCATCAAGTAATTTTTTTTCCAAGAATCCAAACTAAAAAAAGTCTTATGCTACATTTATTAAAAATAAGATTGATGAAATATATTTCCTTGGATTCTTTTTTTTTTTAATTTTGTTATAAGCAAGTCTAATTGTAACATTGAATGGTAGGCCAAACTCTGCAATAATGCTATAATAAATGTGGACCCATTTTGAAACTTAATTTCAAATATAAAATATTTAAAGATAAAATAAATAAATATTATTCTAAATTTTGGAAAATTTAGGGTTTTGGTCAAATGTCGTTGGATATTTTATAAAGTCATATAATATTATTTCAAATTTTGGGAAATTTTGGGTTTTGATAAAAATATCGAGAAATTTCAAAAAAATTTAGGAGATATACTGCAAAATTAAATTGAAAGTGAAATTTCATTTTGAGACTCAGAAATCCTAACTTCGGTCAAAATTTTCTGATTTTGGAGGAAGTTTAACACCATGGTCGTTGCTTTAACAATTTGCAAGTTGCCAATTGGGCAGACCCACACACTACGTATTGTACTCTATTTGTAAAACTGTATCTTGAAATTGCATGTGGTCAACTGTGGAATAGGAGACAATGTAATGCTCTCTAAAAGTCACTTGGCAATATTGAGACATGTCCACTGTCACTATTTCCTTTTACTAATTTTCTATCTAATTATTTTTTTATCTTTTCATTTTGGGCTAGGAGGGAGTTATCAAGACATTTTATTATGTTGGTAGCAATTTAGGTATAATAATTTTTCATCAAATATCAAACGGAGTCCAAATTGTAAGAAATTGCTGATATAGCAGTCAGAAACATCGAAAATTGGTGATGCACCCGTTGTAGCACATGACTATTTCAGCAAAATTCAAAACTTTCATCTAATATTGTACTTAATTTGTCATTTTTAGATCAAAAATTGTAACTAAATTGCAACTTCGCATAATAAGTATTCGATTGACGTACAAATTTACATTATCAAAAATACCATTTTGCATAGGTAAATGTAGATTCCTCATATTTTCAAAATTAACGGCTGGCCGTTACGAACACTAGCAATTTTGAATGATATTTTGCTATTCATTGAAAGTTACAATAGTCACCTTGAGGTTTGTCTAAAATATTTGTAAATCCCATGTTGTTTGTCAAGTGGCATTACTTACCCTGAAAGCTGTCCATTTTTCAGTTAGACCCTTGAATTTATTTATTTTTGATAATTAAGCCTTGAAGTTTTACGATCATGAATATGTTACTTAAATATTTGAAGTCGGTTTTTAACCATATAAAACATTAACAGTCCAAATTAAATTTTAGGACTAAGAGTCTAAGACTATGCTTTGTGTCTGGTCTTAGATTTCGATTATTGTCTCGTTAATCGTAATCTTCTTTATATGCCTAAAAAATAGTGTTTATCTCTAGAAGAGAGATTTCTTACTACCAAAAAATAAGGCATTGGTGACAAAATGTCAAAGTGACAATATTAAAGTTATCACTAATTATAAGTTTTTAGTGACAAGAACTTTTGTTTTATCACTAAAATAGATTCCATATGTTTAACAGTGACAAAATTTATATAGAAGTTGTCACTCTTGATAATTAATGACAAGAAAATTGTTTTCACTGTTGACAATTAGTGACACAACTTTATTGACAACTTAGTAACAAAAATTATAATTGTCACATTATTTGTATTGTCAATATACATGTGTCACTAATTATCAATAGTGACAATTTTAAAAAAAAATTTTGTCACTAAAAATTCTTATTGTGACAAACAAAAGTTGTTACTCATTATATATATCTAGTGATAATTTTAACATTGACACTTCAAATTTTGTCACAAATATTATTTTTGGTTGTAGTGTCTACATAGGAGGGAGAGAATTATTTATTGTACTGGCGATAACAACTTTATAATATTGCGCACTCATTGACTTCCATGATGAGATTTTTATGTAGATATTGATTTGGCGGTAGTAGATTTAAAGGGGGCTGAAGAGCTTATAACATACATGAGAGATTAAATATTAATGTATCATCAGACTCTAGCAGAAATATCGTTCTTGATTATAAATTTATGTAGTAAATATAAAAAACATAGGATGATAAGTTAGAAATATTAAATCTTAGTGAAAGTTATTTTGCATTGATTAAATATGGGGATGATTTTGTACATTTAAAGGAATTAGGAATGATTTTTTTTTATATATATAAATTTGGACAACTCCTGAGTAGGAATGAAGCTTAAACTTATAAAGCAATTATGCCAAGGGTAAGATGAGAAATTTTAGTTAATAATTTCAGTGAAGCTGATTTTATTCAACGAAGGAAACTAACAGTTGGGGCTTTATGCAAGAAAGTACAAAGATCGGAGAAGGTATATGTTATTGCGGAAACTTGATGTGTTTCTATTTGTATTTAAACCAAACCTCACGGGATGTTTATGTAATTATCCAAACTCAAACAAATCAACAAATGTAGTCAAGTAGAACGAGAGATTGGGATGATCTATATTGATAAAATAATATTTTCAGCATGTTCCAAATGTGCATTATTATTGAGATAACCCAAACTGTTCATGGGACACCCGTTTGGTGCATGATCTCTCTTTGTCTCTCATACACACACACACACACACATATGCATAATCATATTGGGTACTCCTGAATTATTGCCGAATTACAAATACCATTTAGTTTAATAAATTAAATCTAATATCTTGTAATTTCATTTCATCCAACATTCGTCATCTTCCATTAGGATTTATGTACGACGCGTTAGAGAATTTAGTGAACTACCGAAAATACCCTTATATTGGTAGGAAATTATTTTGAAGCGATAATTACAGTGGGGGTTCTGAGGTATTGCCTAATTACAAAAAACATCCCCTAATTTAATAAATTACATCTAACATCCAAGGTTTTCATGTATTGATGTAAAAATGGATGGAAAGTGATAAAAGATCTAAATGCCCTTACTGAATATTGTTTTTAAAAAAAGAAAAAAAACTCAATTACCAAATTGCCCCTTCACCTCTCTATATTTACTTTTAATACCAATTTTAAAATAAAAAAATAAACTTAAAAGTAAAATACTTATATATATATATATATATATATATGTACGTGTAGATGTATATATGTATATTTTATCTTAGAATGTGAATATGTGTGTGTGTGTGTAATTGTGTGTGTGTGTGCATGACAGTGTGTGTGTGTGTGTGTAATGTGTGTGTGACTGTGTGTAATTTTGTGTGTGTGTACTGTTGTGTGTGTGTGTGTGTACTGCGTTGTGGGGTGGGGTGGGGTGGAGAAGACGACAAACCCCCCACCCCATCTCTTTTCTTTCTTTTCTTTATATAAAATTAATATATTAATAAGTAATTTATTTTAGAAATTTAGTTAATTAAAATATAATTTATTAAATTTATTTATATAAACTATTATATAACCTAAACTATTATATGTTAATTTAATTAACAGAATAAAATGATATCTTACACATAATATTTTTATTTTATAATTTTAATAGTTTATAATTTTTTTATTTTGTTGATAATAATTTTTAATTATAAATAATTATTTATATACTTTACATACACAACATTACATATAACACCTATACTTTTATAAAATATTATAAATAACACCAAAAGAGTATAATTGTCCGAGAAAAGTTTGGTCTTCTGGTCCAGAAAAAGTCAGAGATATTTTTGATAGTTCACCTAAAAATTTAACGGAACCTTAACGGAAGGTGCTCAATGTTAGACGGCGGAAACGAAATGGATGTTAGATGTAATTTATTCAACTAGGGGACGTTTTTTGTAATTTTGCAATACCCAGGTATGTCCAGTGTAATTATCCCATATTTTGAACTTGGAAAACCCTGTTCTCAGACAATTATATCCTTTTGATGTTATTTGTATTGTTTTGTAAGCTATAAGTGTGTAAATGTAAGTACTTGAATTTTTTTAAATTTACAAAATCAGTTTAAAACAAGCCAAGGGGGTTATTTGTAATATTGTTTTGTAGGTATTATAAATGTAAGTTTTTTCATTTTTTTTAATTAAAAAAATAGATTTGAATGAGGCGAAGGGCGTTCAAAGTTCAAAGTTCAAACCCTTTGGCCTCCAGTGTGGTTAAAGGGGCCTTAACCACTTGAACAACCTTAATTTTTATTAAAAATTGCAGCCAAATATATTTAAAAACATTTCTGAACCTGGCCCGGGCAAATGCGGGCTTATCTGGGGCCCGACCCTAACCCGATCTTGGCCCACTTTAACAGGGCTTTTTGGGCCCATCTCATTTCATGGCCCGGTCCTCCGGGCTACTGGGTCTGGCCTACTCATGTTAGAGGGTGTAAAGGTTAGAGGTGAAAGGGGCGCAAAAGTCATTTATATTTTAGCTTTTCTTTTTAAATTCCTTTTGTGTTTTTTTCTTTTTTTTTAAAAATCATTCTGTAAGGGGCATTTCGGTCGATTTATATTTTTTATCCAACCTTATATCATTAAATGAAATTACAGGGTATTAGATTTATTTGTTAAACTAGAGGGTGTTTTTATAATCAAGCAATACCTCAGGGTACCCAATATAATTATGCATGTATATATATATATATATAGGGTCAAGATCTAATACACACCTTATATTAGATAAGATATAAGACCCAATCTACACCATTGGATCCATTAAATCCAACCGTCCAAAAAGGAAGCAAAAATAGGTGGAAAAATTGATTCCAATTGGATCAGGGGTATAATAGTCAAATTTAAGTCATAATATAGCATCTACAACCCCAAAAATAACGGCACAGAAATCTCCCTAAAATCTCTCAAATTAAAACGCACAAAATCTCTCCTACAATCTCTCAACTTCATAATTTTCATCATATATTAGTTTAAAGATTAATGTTCGCTGCTAATCGACTCTGATTTTTACATTTTTTATTATTTTGTTGCTTCAATTGAGCAAAGAGTTTATGCATTTGCTGCTTGTTTATCTACATATATATATATATATATACCCTATATATATAATTAACTAATTTTCATCATATATTAGTTTTAAGATTAATGTCCACTGCAAATCGACTATGATTTTACATTTTTTTGTTGATTTAGTATGAATATTTCTGTAATAGATGTTGTATATTGCTACTGTATAATATGTTATCAGATACTGTATAATGGGTTATAAGATACTGTATAACATGTTATAACATACTGTATAATAGTTTATAAGATTGTAAATATATGATGTATAAACGCACACTGTATAATGGGTTATAAAATACTGTATAATCGTTTGAAATCACTAATTATATGTGTATGTGTTTATAATATATTAAAAATATTCAATTATACAGTATCTTATAACCCATTATACAGTATGTTATAACACATTATATGGTATATTATAACCCATTATACAGTATGTGTTTATAACATATTAAAAATATTCAATTATACAGTATCTTATAAGCCATTATACAGTATGTTATAACACATTATACAGTATGTCATATAAAGGAAGAAATAGAGATAAAATTACAGGGAATTTGCATGAGAGCTGCGTATTTGTGAGTGCATTGACTGTTACAAGGAGGAGTCCATTGCTGTGGAATCATTTCCTCTATCTGTACTCATCTTTGAATATAGAAAAACTCAGAATCTGTATAGAATTATCACAACCCCGTGAGCTCCATAAACCTTTTGCCAATTTAATTTCCCACCATATCAAGCAAAACAAAATACATCATTAGTGCTTTCCTAGGATCTCTGATCAGTAGTTGTAGCAAGATGTATCATTTGGGCTATTTTTTGTGCAGAAACTGATGGGAGGCGTGGTCCAAGGTGCTGCTTTGGGAGTTGATTTTGAGCTATTAATCATATTATTTCTTGATGCAACCAAGAAAGTAGTATGTTTCCCGATTATCGCACTTTTTTCATCTTCTTTTTGTTCATATTTTGTCACAATTTTTCATCAGAGAGAAAAAAAAAAACAAAGGATTACTGTAAAGATGGAGAGAGAGAGAGAGAGAGAGAGGGAGGAGTGGGGGACGGTTTGAAGAGTCAGGTCCTGGGCTTCATTGGCTAAAATGCCCCTGTCATTATTAAAAAAAATTATACAATTTGAAAAATGGAGTTAAATTCGGACCTTGGGATCAAATGATATCAATGGTGTAGATTGAGTCTTATATCTTACCTAATGTAATGGGATGTATTTGATTCATACCTTATATATATATATACCCACACGATGTTATAGAATTGAAGGGTTGATTGAAAGATGAGTGCTTTCTTTAATTATTAGGTTGAAAGGGTTAAAAGCGTAGAGAGAAGTGAAAATAGAGAGAATATTTTTGTGTTCATGAACTGGGACAAGCTGACTCTCTGGTGCTTAGTTCCCTTCGCTAATAATTAATGGCAATTACCCACAGATACATTGGTTTTGCACCAATTTCCGTTCATCTCTTCATGTGTCATGTCCAGAACACGGGGAGAAACCATTATAATAATTCTAAACCATTACATAAGTTGCATGTAATTTAGAACCATATCTTACACCATATCTAATTGGCTTCGATGTGTCAAAACCCTTTAACTACTAAAACAATTTTATTATAAATTTGACCTTACAAACAACTCTCAAGTGTCCCTTTTCACGGTTCAATCCAAAATAAATTTTTTGCATAACCAAGCGTTGAGTACTCTAAATTGTCTAGATTATAATTGTTCTCATATTCTTGCTGCCAACGATATCATATTTCTTTTCGTGAATCAATACTTTAAACATCTACGTTATCTTGAGGTGTCTCGCGTTCACATTAATTTTCTTTCAAAGTCCAAATTTTATTTAAGTAATAAGAAAAATTGTATTGGTTTAGTTAGTTATTGGGCAATCATGCCCTCTAAGATGGTTAAGAAATATAAATCCTATGATACAAACCAAACCACATTTATAATAATAAATTTGACTATTTAATACGATGTGTAGGGTTTTTTCCATCTATAATAGCCTAAACTAATATTATGATTGTCATTTCACGTCTTGGGTTCGATAGTGTATATAAAAATTTTACAATTTTATCTCTGGTTATCATGGGAATTTATGGCTTTAAGATAATTTTGAGTGGTCCAGATTAATCAATATATTCATACAAATCAAATATACTTGCATGAATTGATCTAGGGTTAATTGTATTTTTCGTCCTGTATCTTTTTTACTTTTGGAATTTGGTCCTTTTTTTTCCGATTTGCAAAGTCATCCTGTAACTATTCAATATTTGGCAATTTTAGTCCGATCTTCACTGGAACTGACCAATTTGGCCGGAATTTGTCACGTGTGATGCTGTTCGGACAAAATTGATGAGGTGGCATGCCACCTTATCACTTTTGTTCTAGTCAGCATCCATTTTGGCCGAAAAATTGAAAATCCCCAATTTTTTGTTCATGTCAGCCACATGTCCGACATGTGGCAAATTCCAGTCAAATTGGTCGGCTCCAGTCAAAATCGAACTAAAATTGTCAAAAGTTGAATAGTTATCCGACGACTTTGCAAATCGAAAAAAAATAAGACCAAAATTCAAAATGATAAAGATAACAAACAAAAAAGACAATTAGCCCAATTGATCTCTAAGTAATAGATATAGGTCGTGATTTGACTCCGAATTTTTCCTGAACAACTACTGTCATGTACATGACAATGATCCCCTTCCAAGAATTACTCACGCTAAACATAAAACTTGGTATTTTAGCTCTGGCAGTAATTGTTCGTACAAATAGTTCTCATTTTGTTAAGAGAACGTTTGGAAATACAAATAAAATGAACTTCTAGACGTAGAAATATCTATCTATAAAACTAATAACTTGAGAGACATTTTGGAATATGTTAAAGTCTACTTATTTACTCAAATGTCTACTATATCTACGTAGAATGCATCGAATATATATGTACTTGGCAAACATTACATATATATACCTACGTTACAAGTTCCCGATAGCTATTACAAGCCAACGAATGCAACATGTTAGCCTTCCGAAAGGATATTACCAATGTCTTTAAGAAATTTGACAAGAGGAATTTGGATAATATGTAGAACTCTTCAGTTTTTATCAAATTCAAAGATCAATATTAGTGTTTATCAGAATAGTTTTGAGTTTGATTTCTTTTTATTATGGTAAAATTTGAGTTTGAATTTATTACAAAGTTAAAGAATTGGATTTCTACTTTGATCAATCCATATAAAAATGAGCAACTACGACTTTAGGAGTATCGCAATCATATATATAATATGAATATTACAAAAATTATTCATCATATATGAATACATGAATGTAACTATATCGGACAAAACCTAACAATTTGTTCCACGCAAAACGTCAATTAGCAATGAAAGTACATGGGGGGGGGGGGGGGGTATGGTCCATGAAATTTTTAAACTTATCAATAGAAACAAAACGTAAAAATCGTGGCTGTAATGTAGCCACAAGACCTATACAATCCTCGCATTATGGCATATATTTGTAAGATATTGTTTCATAAAATTCACTCTCCTATTTATACAAAATGAAATTCATGCTGTCAATTGTCGTTTTGTCTTCCTACACAATTATAAGAGAATAATTTACCCAATCGATCACAAATGTCTGCTTTATATATATATATATATATGTATATCACACCTAACCCTCATAAATCCTCACTATCTACATATATGAGAAATTCTAGCCCGTTCCCGATTCGGCCAAACCCATGTGTATTTTTTAAAATAACTTACTAATTATATGACAAGTGTAATACACACTCCTTGTAAAATACATTTGGGTGCGGCCAAGCCGGGTCTGGGCTAGAATTTTCCATATATATATATATATATCAAGGTATATATATATATATATATATATATATCAAGGTACATATTTATGTAAGTTTCTTAATGCCAACAAATTTATTAAAGAGTATATATAGTGTAATTCATTGCTACCACGTCCATTCTTCTTTCACTTTCTTTTAAATCATTACATATAGCGAGAGAGAGAGAGAGAGAGAGATGGAGGGAGATATCAACACAAATGACATATACAGAGAGTGCCTAAGAAACCATGCAGCCAGCTTAGGAAGCTATGCCACAGATGGCTGTGGAGAATTCACACTTGACGACGTCACTAATTCTCCTTCGGGAGGCCTCAACTGCGCTGCATGCGGCTGCCACCGCAACTTCCACCGGAAAGTCACCCACGGCCGGTCCCACGAGGTGTCACCGGAGATCATGGACTACGGCGGTGGCAACGGAGGAGGACGGCAGCTGACTGCCATGGCGTATTCGCCGGAGTCGTCGAGCAAGAAGAGGTTCAGAACGAAGTTTAGTGAAGAGCAGAAGGAGAAAATGCTGGAATTTGCAGAGAAATTGGGGTGGAAATTACAAAGAAAAGATTTGGAAGATGAGATAGAGAGATTTTGTAGAGGGGTTGGGATTAGTAGGAAAGTGTTCAAAGTTTGGATGCACAATCACAAGAATTCTCCTACTCATTCTGCATCCACTGCAAATGCTGCATCTTCTCTTACTGACGATCAGTAGATTATATTTTTAAAGGAAAAGTACACTTTTCATCCCATAATTTTTCCCTAGTTCAATCTTGATCTCATTCATTACAAATTTCTCATATTTAGTTTTATAACTTTCAAAATATTTCACATTTAGTCCCAACCGAAGTTTACATCCAAAATTTAACGGTTAACTCCGATAGTTAACCTTTTGACCGGTTTTTTGGGGAAGATTTTTGTGGACGAATGACACATGATAATGAATATATTATGTGTGTGAGTGCATTCATGCACATATTCTCACTAAAAAAATTGGTCAAAAGGTTGATTAACAGAGTTAACCGTCAAATTTTAGATGAAAACACTTTGGTTGGGACTATATGTGAGAAATTCGTAACGAATTGGACCAAAATTAAACTCGGGAAAAGTTATGGGACGAAAAATGCAATTTTCCCTATTTTTATTATATAAAATTAATTAGGGAGAGTATGTGTTTTTGTAATTTTAATTTTCCCTCTCTTTTCTTTGCATATTTTCCTCAAGATCAATTTTTCTTAATTAAATAATTGTTTGTGGTTTTTTTTTTTATCCTTTTGTTTAGTTTCTTAGTTTGATAAGCAAGAGTTGCATTAATTTATGGGTTGGGAGAATATAATTTATCATGTCTGTTTTCCATTTTAACCACGTTAAGGTAGGGTAATATGCAGTCTAGACTTTTGTTATGTAATCCATGTTAATCACATTAGTGTACTTCCAAAAGTGAAATAAAGCAGAGTAGACAACTCAAAGCTGGCTCCTCTCTTCCCTTATCTTTTTCAAAACCTTGAAATTTTTTTATTTTTTTTCTTCGCTCAAGATGGAGTTTGATAGATGTGTATCCCAAGTTCAAATCTGATTAGACGGTAATGGATCTAACGAGACAAATATGGATCTGACGAGATGAAGATGAACCAGATAATAGTTTTTATATAGTTTTTTAGATATTTTGTTTAGTATTTATTTTCTCTCTCGAGTAAGAGTTGATTTTTTTCTCGAATGAGAGTGTGGTCTTTGGGACAAGAATTTTTTTTTGCTCGTTTATTAGTTTTTAAGATTTGTTATTTTGAAAAAACTTTGATATTAGGTGCTTTAATTATTATTACTATATCTTTAGAGTTTGTCTAAGTTGTATTATTCTTGATATTGTAAACTTTTAATTGAATGAAATGAATAACCGCTTTTCTCTTAAAGAAAGGGATAATTGTATAATATCCCCTTGTGTTATTTCGAAAATGCTAAAAACCCCCTTGTGTTAACGAAATAGGCTAATTGCCCCCCTGTGTTCCTAAAAAGTGTGTAAAAAAGCCAAATTTTGTTAAAATGATTGAAGAAAATATGTGCTTTTTGGCTGAATTAACACTATCTACCTTTTATAAAGTATGAAGAGTATATAAAGGACAAATAAGCATATCAATAAAGGTGAAAAATATAAAAAACGTGCTTGTTTTTTAATGAAATTTGGCTTTTTTGCACACTTTTTAAAAATACAGGGGGTGATTAACCTATTTCGTTAAGACAAGGGGGTTTTTAATATTTTCGAAATAATATAGGGGGTTTCATGCAATTACCCCTAAAAAAAGCAGGGTACAAGACCAGATGGGATACAAATACTATCCAATAACATTTTTCTTTTTTCTTTTGGTAAATTGTCCAATAACATTTTTCAAATGTGTGCTTTTTTGTTGGGACGTATTTGTGGTGGATGGTGTTTCCCAAAAGAATTTAGTCGGGGCAAGAGCTGAATTATTTGTCATAAAAATGATATTATCTCGTACTTGGTACTTAGAAAATATGGTAATTGTCAAAATTAGTAAAATACAGAACAGGTATTAAACGTCCAATTATACGTACGAGTACTATTCGTATTTTCATTCAAAAGTACGTTGAAAAAAAAGGCGTAAAAATACGACAACAGGAAAAATACATACCTTGATATGTACGTGTATCTTACGTCTAGCAATGAAAAATACAGTACGAAAAAAACAGCAAGTTACATTATATTTTTTATAGACAATATTAATTATAAATAGTATACTAAAATTTCGCCACTCCATCACTATAACACAACTAACTTTAAAACAATAGTACAATTTCTGAACATAATAACATAGAAAATGGACAAGTGCATATGTATTATTAATACATATGCACTTGTCCATTTTCTATGTTAGCTTATTTCAAACACTTAAGTAATCTAAATTCTAAATGCACAGATAAATAAATGACAAATAGCACAAACTCTTGAGGAACTTGAATTGAGTTTGCATTGTACTGGTGCTCGCTTTCTTTGCCACGTTTGATTCTGCCATATTACACAAATGCCCCTAAACACAATATCGTTTCACTTCTGTGTAAACTTCTTTCTAAAATTACAGAATTTCCTCAGAAGGAAAAGAAAACGTGAGTATCAGAAATTCTGATACTCTTGCCAAAAATGTGAAAGAGTCGATTCTCAGAAGGAATAGAAAGTAGAACCATTTCAAGCTTACATTTGGGCTTTGGTAATGTAACAAGAAATTATTGGTAAGAATTAAGAAAAGCAAACAAGTTTGGGTTCAAGCTTAGCTTTGGCGATCGATAGCAGTGGAAGATGATTGAAGTCTCTTTAAAGCCTATTTTTTCAGGAGAACAACTTTTATCGGAGAATCCTTTTTCATCTTTCCTTCTTTCTCGTCAATCCGGATTTCCTATTGCAAATGGGGTTGCATCTTTTATTGCATTAACCTCTATATATAATAAGTGTACAAAATTCAAATCACTTATATATTTAAGAAAAAGATTTATACACTTGTCATGCATAAAATGAATGCAATAGGAGATGCATCACTATTTTGCAATAGAGGATCTCGTGTGCTTTCTCGTCTTTCAATTGCCGATATTTTAGGGGAATAAGAACTGGACGGCGTTTATTACGCGAAATAGACGCCTTTCCCCAAATAAATGCATTTTTTGCCGTACAATTGGTTTCGAAACGAAAAACGGGAGTTTTTTTTTAAAATTACGCACGCACGCATATAATACGCGTTTTTACCAACTAAAGTAATTGTTTCCAATGATACAATAAAATGGAGTGATCTTATAAGATGTAGGTCCTCCCTTTTCATAAAACCAGGATGACCCAATGACACAAACCATATAGTCACACAGTCTATATTAAGTGATATCCACTAGATCTTTTAGGACAAGTAAATCTTGACTTTTCATATGTCGCAATTATCAGTGCTTTTTAGATGTCTTGATTTAATTTGAAAAGTTAAAACCATACTTGAGTTTTATTTAATCTGAAAAATTATTGTTATATTAAAGGGTAGTGCTAATCTCACAGATTTATGTGAGATTAGCGCTGACAGACTCCTGGCAACAGGAGATTTAATAAAATCTAATTTTTGACAAAAGCCCATCTCAACTTTCCTTCTTTTCGTAATTGACCCCAAATCAAATACGTTGACTTTGAGAACAAAAGTCTTGGCCCCTTCTTATTTTTTCTCCAAAAAATGTTGCTAAAAATCCATTTAATACAGTAATGAAAGCCTGAAAGAGATTTTTTTTTTGGTGATAGAAGCCTGAAGAGTGATGGTTTATATATTATTTTCTTATTATTTTTTTCTTCAAAATTTCAATTTTGCCTGAGCTGAACTGAACCGAAAAAGTTCGATTTTAACTGAACCGAACCGAATTTTTTTGGTTTGTGTTTTCGGAAAACCGAAATGTCGTTAACCGAATTTTCTATCCGGTTTGGGACTGAACTGAACCGATGAATAGCCCTATATTCTATTATGATATTAGCTATATAAATTTAGTGAATATGAATTTTCTGTTTGTTTTATAATTTTTTCAATTATGAATTAATAATCCCAATGTATACACTTACTAACCATATGGGTGTATATATATATTTTTAGATGGAAGACATGTCATTTAATGGTGAATCTGTTGAGATTGATGATGATAAGGTATTAACTCCGACAAAGTCAATACCAATTCCACCTTGTGTAGATATGCAATTTGAGTGCTATGATGATGCATATGATTTCTATAACCTTTACGCGAAAAATTTAGGGTTCGGTGTTAGAATGAAAAGTTCTTATAAAGGAAGATATTGGTAGCTTGCATGTAAGGGATATACAGCTAAGTGAATATGCTGCAGTCTCATCGCGGATATATATATATATATATATTTGATTAACTAATTTTCCGTATTTCTTTTTGTCTTCTTCTTGGACTTATGTAATTGATAATGTTGAGCTACTTTATTTGTGTTGATACGTCTATAAATTTTATTGTGAAATAAAAGTCTCTATTTATTTTTGTTGATTCTGTAATAGACCAAACATATAATAATATTTAATATTTTATCTCATATTGTAAAAATATTATTAATATTTAAAAATAATTATTCTACAGGATTAGGGAAACATGTCTAGATTTTGTTTGCTTAGTTATTCAATAAATAAAATAATATTCTTTAATGATCTCAAGCTTAATTTTAATTACATAGATTTAAATCATAGTGCGAAAAAATTAAATTATCATACGTTATACGGTACTTAATTCAGTAATTATTTAGAGCCTAGTCGTTGAATGATCTTTTTAAAACATGTATTTGATAAAAAATATTTCTCATATAATTTGTTTTTGTTGATATTATACATTTATGAAGAAATTAACCTAAAGAATTGGTTCTACAAATGAAATAAAATGTTTGTAGCCGTAAAGAGTTAATTAAGAAAGGAAAATTGGGGGCAAAATATGAAGCTATAAAATATATGTGGGCTAATCTATGGAATATTGTAAATAAGACCTGGCAACTTGCTAAGCAAGTTGCAGGTTTATCTCAACCACAATTTGTGGCTGAGAAGTGTCTGTAAGGATTCTTAATCTTACAGACAGTTAGAAAATCATTTTCCTATATTAAATTGCCAAGACACGGCATGCTTATCAATTCATTACTGATCCACGAGCTAACCTAACCGAGTCATACACAAACTCTGCTAAGTTTACTAGCTTGATGGAATTAATTAATCAATGAGTGAGAACTAAAGGAATTAATCCCTAGGAAAGGATTCCTTCATACCCCATAAAAACATCACCCAAGAGTTGCTGCATGTTTTAAACACTAAAGCAGGTGCTCGTGAGTTCATGGAGTGGTACTTGGTGATTCTCCGGACCTGAAATCTCAAAAGATTAATACTCTTCATCTAAACACACACATGGGGCCCATGTAAACATGTACATGAAGGAAGAATGTAAATCATCCCGAAAATCACCAAGAATCATCCAGATCTTTTTAACTTTTTCCTCCTTTTTGATAATTAGGATCATCCAGTTCATGGTCGTCAAAATCCACATGGACGAATCCTAAGTAAGATTTTCTGTAACTCTATATTTCATATACTAGCTTCTCCACTATTATCAATTGATTACCTTTGAGCCTTTTCAATCAGTCTCAGTATTAGACAAGGTGATTCATTGTCACCATGATTATTAATCCTTTATTTCGAGGAGTTGTCTCCGATTTGTTTTGAACGGGGTCGAAGAGGAAACTCCAAGGTGTGAAATTTTGCAGAAATAGCACCTCATATATGAAGATGATCTCATCATTTTTCGTCAAGCTACTTATGCTAATGCATGTGGGATTCTTGAGTGCCTTAACATGAACGAGGAATAATCGGGCAAAATCGTTGGCAACGAGAAGTCTGTGATTCATTCTAGTAGAAACGTGCATCCGAACTTGAGGCGGTCTCTTTGCTCTCAGATGTAAAGTAAGGGATGCAATCATCAATTGAAATACTTGAACTTACCTTCTGTCAACCGGCTACTAAAACCAAAAGACCTAAAATCGTTAGTTGCAAAATGTGCAGATGTAAAGCAAAATTCAGTGGTCATGCCCTACTCCGCTTAACCTCTTGCCTTATGAGGAGTTTTGCCATGAAGAAATTGTCTCTTCATCAGATTGCCTACTTTCTTTGATTTCCTTATTCGATCGATGATCGATACAAAGCTTTCAATCACCCAAAAACAAAAACATCAAATGCTAAAACGAAAGACAACTATGATTAAAGCTCATACGTCCTTAATAATACGTAAGTCTAGGCTCTAAAACAGTCAAGAAGTATATTATACTAATACCAAATCAACATTTGTATTAATTCCAAATTCAGCAATCACTTAGCAAGCATCATTCTCACAAATTCCTCATAATTCACTTGTCCATCACCATCCACATCTGCTTCACGTATCATCTCGTTAACGTCCTCGTCTGTCAACTTCTCCCCAATGTTTGTCATCACATTACGCAGCTTCAAAAAAATCATAAGTTGTAGAAACTAAAAATAAAATAATCAATGGCTAAAGTAACATATTGTAGATTAAGTCAAGAGGGTAAAATGAGAACAGTAGAGATACCTCTGCAACAGAAATGAGGCCATTTTGGTCTTTATCAAAGACCTTGAAAGCTTCTTTAAGTTCCTCCTCTGAGTCAGTATCCTTCACGGATGGAAGGAGTAAAAAGTAAGCCCAATGAAATAATTAAAAGAACTCGAACACCGAGGACCCTCCAATGCTCCCATAAGTTTATAGTTCGAGAAAGTCATAAGCCAAATATAAAATTAACAATGCAAGATTTAATATGTTTTACGTAGATAAAAATAAAATTTTAGAACAAAAAAAAAGAAAGTATTTGGAATGCACGACTGTGTCGCAACCACATCTGCACCAAATGGAGCTTCAATATTAACCAATGTTACAAGGTATTACTGTGAAGAAAAAGGAAAGTTGAGTTAGGAGTTCAACTTCACTTCCTTCTTCACTTGGAGCAATATCTTTTTCAAAGCTTAAAAGCTCTGAAGTCTCGCCACCACCTGTGCCTGTGATACCCAAGGTTTGAGGAAGATGGAGATTTGAGCGGCTTTAAACCATGTTAGGATTTCAAATTATTCTCAGACCTAGAGAGAGTGATTTACGAACAATGAGTAGAATGTGCTTTTGGGTCATGCCTCAAAAAACAAAATTCATTGACACACATTCTAATTCCCTGACACACTTCACAAATATTCCGGGCTTGTTACATACTCGATCATAGTAAATCAACTCGCTAATGCTGGTGGATTTGAAGGATTGTGATTTGGGAGGACTGAGGGATACCGAGGGGTACAAGGAGGCTGAGAGGAATGGTGAGGGTGGCAATAGGTTGTGGGGACGGGGTTGCAATTAGGGTGGAACAAATACACATGCATAATTCGTAAAAGGGGACTTATGCCAATTTTTCTACATGATTGTTCATATTTAGATCATGAGAACTTTATATAGGAGAATGTGCATTGGTTGTATAACCCATTTAGACCCAATTATTGTAAGAAATTAATTGACTCACCCATTTGTATGCATTGGATTCATTAGTGGATCAGTTAAGGTAGCTGCTGAATTTCGAGTAATATTTGCCACCACTGATGAAAATAGATCTAATTAGGTTGATATATGTACTCAACCAATGAAATGAGAGCCCATAAATGGTGAAGTGGAAAAGCAATCACCCGTATCCACACAGTGGGAGATACAAACCCAAATCAACCATTTAATTGAGACCTATCAGATAAACGAGAGGTTTCCTTTTCACACTCCAAAATTTATATTTCACCAATTTTGCCACCAGTAAGCAAACTAAGTTTCCATAAAGAATGATACATTATCATGTCACTTTAAAATCTTTGCAATGAAAAAACCATAGCTATAGCAAGTTTTGACAATTTATTGGGTTCATCAAAATGCGTTTAATGCTTTATTCTGCAATGAAACAGACAGAATTTTACTCATTAATATGCAACAACTATCATCTCGATTAGCTAGGTCAACTCAATATACAAGAATCGTAAGTCACCTAAGTGAGTTTATCTCACTGGTTAACTAGATTTACAAACATGGCATGAGTGCAAACATATAGAAAATACACAAATTTCTTAAAAGCACTTAGGTGCATAGAATAATTCATTCGTTAACTTTGAACTATCACAACGAGAAGAATCCAAAAACAGGTAAGTTTTAAGTTGGTAGATGCTTGAATACAGAATAATAAACAGTAGTGCAAACAAGTAAATAATCCACGTATAAAACTGGAAAAGGAACTGCTACAAATTTTTCCAGTTAAATGATATACAAACCATGCCTAACCATCTTAAGCATACCGATGATACTAATCACAAAACAATCAAATCCAGAGATTATGCACTTTCGGGTGAGCATAAATAAGTTTTGGCCAATCGGACAAAGGATTATATCTCAATCATAGCATTATTAAAGTCCCATATGGAAGTAGAAACAGTATGAAAGCAGCCAAACTTACCTTCATCTTCCGAGCCATCAAATTCAAGAATTCAGGAAAGTCAATGGTACCATTTTGATCTGCATCAACTTCGTTGATCATATCTTGAAGTTCAGCTTCAGTAGGATTTTGTCCAAGTGACCTCATCACTGTTCCCAACTCCTTAGTTGTGATACAACCTTTAAAAATATTATTTTATCAGAGCAGGATTTTGTCCAATACAGACCAATATGCTATTAAGGCTCTTAAATGAATCAAACATCTCGTTGCTAATATTGTATATATAGGAGCTTGGAATTCTGAATACAGCTTTGAATCGGTAGTTTTTATACGAAATCCATTATACATCCAAGCTAATATAGAAACTGTTACTTCAAAATGTAGCAGTAGTTAGAAGTGTGGAAAGATTACGCTGCCGCCCTCAATGGTCAAGCAGCCCACTGGTCCTGATTTTTCTTCCTCTTCCTAATCAGATAGTTATTATTCGTTCTTATTTTTTCCCTTTTACCATCCTTGAACAAATAAATATTTAGAATTCTCATTTTGTACACATCATTTGCACCCAAAATTTACTATATGACTAATCTGTCAACAGTTGTGGACTGAAACCAAAAGTTCTTAAAAACCTAAACAAGGGACTAATACCTCACTTGGGAAATCTTATCCGAGCGTGAATTTTGTGTCTATTTCTCCCATACAAGTGTGTGTGGAGACCGCACATAACACGAGATATATTCCCTAGGACTATTGGACTCGGTCTAGTATAGATTTTTCCGATGGGGTCTCTCACAAAACCCAAATTATTCAAATGACAAGTGGATTCACTCACTTTGCCACTGGAATTAATGGCATATGTACTGCACATGTTTGGCTTAACACAATGCGTAGGATTTTGTGTATTAGCCCATATTTTGCTCTCATTTCTACAACTAAACTAGAGAGACGGAATTATGAACAAACAACAACTTTGAAAAGGATTACAAACTTCTTACACTTCACACACACCAAAAAAAGAAAACAAAAATATATTTAGAAAAGATCCAGCACAATTACTAAAAACAAGAAAGAATTCAGTAGTAACAACTTGAACACATCAAAAATTACAATTAATATATACATATACATATATATATATATATATACCGTCGCCATCCTTATCGAACAGACTGAAGGCTTCCTTGAACTCAGCGATCTGCTCCTCCGTCAACTGTTGGGCCATTTTGCTTTCAAGACACAAAATTATTATTAGACAAAAACACACTGATATGATAATAGTGTTATCTTCCGTTTCTTTGGTTGCATGTATACGCTATACTGTAGGCTACTTGGCTTCTTCTACTGTTCCTTTTTTGTAAATCGTGTTCGACTGGTTGGTTTTATTTTCAGAGGTTGTTTTGGTTAATAGTACGAGAATTGTAGTAGAATGACCGGAGAGGGGAATTAAATTAGTTTTTTTATTTAGGTATGTATGTCGGTAGGATCGTAGAATTTTATTAATGACTTTTTGCCGGATGCGTGTAATTCGGGGAAATTGGATTCTCTGTGGTTCTACGGAAGACACAGAAACTTTTTTAAAGATTATTTTTTTTCACTTTACCTCGTGAATTTCACGCGATTGACATATGTATATTATGGAAAATGGCCCTAATTTTGATTTTAAAAAAATAACATCGCAACATATTCATAATTTTTCAAATTAAGTACTTGTTAGGATCAAGCACTTACGATTGGGCTAAAAGCTATAACTTATAGCAGACGTAACTTTATTTTCTTATACATTTGGCAGCTAAAGCACCAGATGGCTATGAGGTGGTTGCGCCCATATAAGCGCCATAGGTCGGGCGGTTTGTCCCGACACAATCACAATACTTCCGAGTCAAAGGGTGGGGTTGCCAATAAACGCACAATCACAGTGCTAACAATAAATACACAACACTGTATTTAAAATTTCAGAACTAAATATACCACAATGGAGCGTATACATGTGAAGCTAATCCAAACCCAAAAAAATAAAAAGTAAAAAATCAAGCAATATTCAATCGATTAACGTATCCAAAAAGAAATCTTAAACTAAAACTATTAAAATTGACACAACAAGAATAATCAATAGTGAAACGTGCTGTGAAGATAGGGATGATGATAATGCATTTTGAAGCATCGTATCCACTAGGCATGCTCTGTTACTTGAACTGTCCAAATAGATCAAGCTCCAAGTTATTGGAGGAACCCTCGCCACCGTCTTGATTGGCAATATAATAGTCACCCATTTGTGGCAACTCAACAATCAACATAAGTACTGCCATCAATTATGGATGAACTAGGTAGTGCTAGTGCGTGGCCCATTATTGACAGTGGTGGCTCGAACTACGCCTTCTAAAAAGATAGGTGTAACGGGTAGCAATTCGGGTCTGGGAACGGTATTTGCTCAAGAAAAGAGTTAAGGGTTCGAGTAATCATGGAACCCTCGTGTTCTCATGGGCGAGATAATATCCTTGGAGCAAATTATTTTTCGACACCCTCTATGACACCTCTAATTAGCCTCACTTGTGATGAAGTTAATGAATCCAGAAACACATTCTTGCATCGTCTCTTTTGCATCATCAACAACCTTTGCTTGAGCCGAAAGGACATGATGCATGATCCTTGTCATGTTAGCTAGTGACAGATACTGGTCTGCATTGTGCTTGAATGATTCTTGTGGCAAATAGTTCAAATCGTCAGCTTCTGACTGGGTATTAGTGGTTTGAGTAGACTCCCGAATAACTATACCTTAAAATAGACAGAAATATGACTTTTTGAAAAAAATAAATATCAGAATATATAGTTCTAATCCAAGTAGGGATGGCAACGGGACGGGAATGGGACGGGTAGGGCAGGACTCATTTCCCGTCCCGTTAAAAAAAATTTGGACCCGGACCCGTCCCGCACCCGGTCATTTCCCGACGGGTCCGGGTCCTTCCCGTTCGACCCGATTGATTTTTTTAAAAAAATTGCAAGAATATTTTTTTCTTCTTCTTCATCCTTGCTGCTACTTCTTCCTTTTTCTTCTTCTTCTTCTTACCCCACGCTGTTTTCCTTTCTCTTCTTCTTCCCCCTGCTGCTACTTCTTCTTTCTTTTTTTCTTCATTTTCTTCATTATCATTTTCAGATGATCAGATCCGCTTCCCACCCCACCCGCTTTTCAGATTCTTCTTCTTCTTCTTCTTCTTCAGATCCCCCCTCCATCCCTCACATGCCGGCGTGCTGCGTGCAGTGTGTGTGTGATTTTTCATTTTTGTGTCTGTGTTAGTGACTTCGTGTATATATATTTTTATATATGTAGTGTTTGTATACGTGTGTGTGTTAGTGACTTAGTTTATATATTTTTTTATATATATAGTGTTTGTATAGGTGGAACATATATAGGTGGTGATGTCCACCACTATGTAGTGTCACTACAAACGCTACATATAATAATTATATATATGTGTGATATCACGGTGGACGAGATGTGTGATATATATATATATATAATTAAAAAATATTATAACTTTTTTTTTACCGGGACGGGTCCGGGTCCGGGTCCGGGACGGGTATCGCCTGGACTCATTTCCCGTCCCGGACCCGGCCGGGTCTTGAATTTCGATTCCCGAACCCGGACCCGGTCCCAATTTTTTGGACTCATTCCCGTCCCATTAGGGACGGGTCCGGGACGAGTACTAGTTAGACCCGGACTCATTGCCATCCCTAAATCCAAGCCATGCAGTTTAAATTTATTGTGTACAATAGTACGATAATTTATTTTTTGGTGGAGGAGATAAGAATGACATTTGTTAAGAGCTTTAATGAGTTTTTATCATTTACTCTTTTAATAAATTCCTAATAATTTGAAGAGTTTATTCAGTCGAGCACATGTGGCTGAGTCGCCCGTGTCTGAGCTCGAGACTAGCCGGGCACATAAGGTATGGATCGAATGTGTATGGATCACTGTTTAAGGCTGGCTCTAATCCCATTTGTACCTTCTTATTTACTGGACTTGATTATGGGTCCAAGTACTCTACCAAGAGTCAGGACTTTAGCATTCATAGGTGACTATCACATCTGGATCAGTTCGAGTAATAAAGCATTCAAATGAAAAACAAGTGTAAGATGCAACCCATTTAAGACATCAAAAAGTATTTTGAAATTGTAGCAAATTAATATAATTTATGTATATATGAGTATGTAGGTGAGAGCATCACATGCAAGTATATGAAATTATCATATAAATTATACTTGGACTAGCTAGTTAGAAAAACCTTTAACATTTTTTATAAATCAATAAGTTGAAACTAGTTGAATAGCAAAAGATCAAACTTCTCTATGTAAGAACATTATTATTTGGCCAAACTTAACTCAATTCATGTTCATCAAAAGTTTTGGACCAGAAATGATTAGCTAATTTATATTAATTCTATCTATCATGTTCAATAAATAGTAATTGGCCATATATTCTTAATTACCATCTTGTATATTCACCTCATACACGTATAGACAAGTATTGGTAAGAAGTTGTTAGCCTTTTGTCGAATAGCTAACAAACCGCATGGAGAAGGAAAAAAACTTTCTTTATTACTCTTAATCAGATTCAACTACAAAGGTGTTCAAATAAATATGTTTGTTACTCATTGTGCAGTTCCATACGAACATTTAAAATCAATTTTTTTTTACAATTAATTAAATTAAAATCAATTTCAATCTAAAAGAAAATCAATTCCTTTGTTTGAAAATTACAAAAAAGATATTGCGACAGACATGATTTTGTGATAAATTACAAATTACTCATTTGAAAAGTACTTGACTAGAGTAGAGACTAAATATTATCCTGGATCAAAGTTTGAAAGTATTCTTGATATCTGAAATATGTAAAGCACAAGGTAAAAAATGATAACTTGATTGAAAATAGCAAAAACAGAAAGAAAATATATCTATCCCGTATGATTTTCATTTGAATATATCTATCCCGTATGATTTTCATTTGTTGAGCATGGCCATGTAATGATAGTTTATTATCTATATATCCTGTATGATTTTCATCTGGTAAGTAGAAAATCTATTATAAAAAATCTTCCATAAATTAGTATGGCCTTTGTTGCAAAAAAATATTATCTTTTGTTTGAAAGAAACAAGGGTATAATTACTTTAAGTTTAAGTAAATTCTTGAATAAAATAACAAATTTATATTTATTGAGTTATAAGAGTTTTATTAGAAAATAACATCAATAATGTCAAAAGTTTTACAATAGAGTTAAAGGGAATATTTTAGATATTTTCAAATGTTTGAAAGTCATATATTTTGCAAAAGAGTACACATCTACAAGCTCATTTCTATTAACCAATATTTTACTTATAAAAATATTATTTGTAAATCTTAATACTGACGTGCATACTTATATTTTAAGATAGCGTGTAAGTCGCTATATACCTATATATGATTATTTCAATATTGCTATGAAATCTATATTTGTACTATATTCACTAATTATCCCTTAAATATCGAGGTATATTATATAAGCAACTTCAGAAATAATTTTATTAGGTAACTAGTATTTATTTACTTTTAAATATAAGTATACTGTTTAATATGTATGTTAGAATTTCATCACTTACAAAATAAAAAAATGAATTCCTCACAAAATTAAAACCAATGATTTTGTATGTATCAAACTTAAAATTACTTAATATGAAATAAAATTACTTATAAATCTAAAGCTAAGACAAAGCTTCATATGTTGCCAATGATAGAAATCGAAGTATAAAATCAATGATTTTGTATGTATCAAACTTAAAATTACTTGATATGAAATAAAATTACTTATAATCTTTATTCGTTAGTTTAAACTCGTATTATACCCGTATAAAACACTATGTGCGTATAGTTGAAAAATCCTTCCGTTTACCGTATACTTTCTGGACATAATGAAAAATACTCGTACTTTTGAGTTGAACCATTTAGTACACGTACTTTACGTACCCCATAATATACTTGACGAATACTACTCTATATTTGACAAAATAATATTAATTTTATTTATAACATAAAAATATATTAAAATTATTAATTGAATACTATATGATTTAAAAGCAAAAATATCAATAATTTATCAAAATATTAATTATTGTCCACTAGTGATTCATACAAAATACTTTTTAATGTTACACAAGCAAGAACTGTCAATATATATACCTTAAAAATAATATGAAAATATGCCTTATTTTTTCTCTTAAATAATTATTTTTTAATCGTATTTTACCCGTATAAGTACTAATCCGTTTATTTCCCGTTCTCATATTTTTAAGTCCATTTTTTCACCATAACTTTCAATAAAAATTCATAAAATACTTATACATATTAATTAACGAATAATTATCGTCCAGTATTTAACTACCTAGGCTTATAACCTAAACCTAAGACAAATTACTTACAAAGTATATTTCACATATTTATTATAGAATCATACATAAGGCTCAATACTGCCAATTGAAAATTTAACTCTAGTTAATGAATTTCCAGTGTCAACTCCCACAAATTGGAAAAGTGGAGGCTCACCAAAAAACTCTTAAACCTCTTATATCAAGTATAAACTCCATCAATCTTTGTCAAAAAATAATTGGGTTAATTGCATTTTTCATCCTGTATCTTTACCACTTTTGGATTTTGGTCTTTTTTTTTTTCGATTTGCAAAGTAAACTTTTGGCAATTTTAGTCCGATTTTGACTAGAGCTGACTCCTTTAGCCGGAATTTGCCACGTGTGATGCTGCCCAGACAATATTGATGTGGTGGCATGCCAAATTGATGAGGTAGCATGCCATTTGGCATAAATGTCAAATTGATGAGGTAGCATGCCATTTGGCATAAATGGTATGCCACCTCATCAATTTTGTTCTAGTCAGCGTCCATTTTGGTAGAAAAATTGCAATATTTTTCCAATTTTTTGTCTATGTCAGAACCACGTGTGCGACAAGTGGCAAATTCCGGCCAAATTGGTCGCTCCGATCAAAGTCAGACTAAAATTGCCAAAATTTTGGTAGTTATCGGACGACTTTGCAAATAAAAAAAAAGGACCAAAATTCAAAAGTGGTAAAATTAAAGGGCGAAAAATGCAATTAGCCCTAAAATAATTCGTACGAGCTTGCAAACTGTTTGTAGCAAGAGGAATAATTTGAAATAGCAAGAACATGGATTGTAAAATTGATATAAGATGGAGTCGTTGTCTATAAACCTACTTGATTCATGATAAGTGAAAACTAAAAGTATGTCATATGTCTAAAATACTTTTTTAGTGTGTCGTGTCGTTAGTAGGGGAGAAAGATGAATCAAGCTACTCGACTTGACTTGAGAGCGTCTTCTAAAAGCTCATTTGAGATCGGTTTATTAACACTATAACAAAAAGTAATATAAGTGACAAAATTTGAAATGACAATGTTAAAATTATCACTAGATATATAAAAATGAGTGACAATTATTTTTGTTTGTCACGATAAGAATTTTTAGTGACAAGAGTTTATTTAAAGTTGTCACTATTTATAATTAGTGACAAATGTATAGTGATAACAGAAATAGAGTAACAACTATAATTGTTGTCATTAAGTTGTCTTTATACATGTGTCACTAATTCTCAATAGTGACAACAACTTTCTAGTCATTAGTTATCAAGAGTGACACTTTCTACACAAATCTTGTCACTACTAAACATGTAACACCTATATTTGTGACAGAACAAAAATTCTTGTCATAAAAAAATTATAATTTGTGACAACTTTAGCATTGTCACTTGACATTTTGCCATTAATATCTTATTCTCTTGTAATGTAATATATCAAATTAATCTTGAACAATATTTTTTATGTTCAATAAGTTTGAAACTCGGCTTGATAAGTAAAAAATGATAAAATATGTGTAAAAAAAATCAAGCTACTCAAGCTCGACTCGTGTTCTGATCTGTAAAGCTCGTTCAGCTCGACTCGGTTAACAATCAAACCAAACTCAAATACAAATTATGAAGCTCGATAATATTTCAACAAATTGAACAACAACTTGCTCAACTCGTTTACAGCCCTAGCTGTTAGCAGGTATTAAATCTTGGTATCAGTGTCAATATCGGGGTAGTAAATTTACGAAAATTTCGGGGATATTCAAATTTTTTATTTCAATTTTAAAGAAATCATGGAAGTTTATAGAAATATTTGGAGATTTACAATTAAATTTTGTGTAACTTTTTTTTTTTTGAAGAAAAATCGGTTTTATATATCATTCAATCGAAAGTCTACAACGCTTGGAACAATATAATTCATATCGACTCAAACGATGTAGTAAGAACGTCTAAAACACTAACTAACAAGTTCTTGAAGATAACAAATCTTAAGAACTCACAACCGAACATAAGAAAATTCTTGTGTAACTCCTATTAAAGGAGAGATAAAACTCTCATTCGAGAGAGAAAGCAAACTCTCATACGAGAGAGAAAGTAAAATACTAAGCAAAAAATCTAAAACGCTATATAAAAACTCATGCATCACCCATCTTCATCTTGTCAGATCTGTCTCTGTCTAGTTAGATCCATAGCCATCTCGTCAGATTTGAAGATGTGATGTACAAGTTGAAGAAGAGTGCTCCAACTTAACCCGCCGACGATGGTGGTGGTAACAGTGGTGAAAAAGACGACTTTTTCACCAAGCTATCGTCGGCGGAGGAATATAGAAAAAAAGGAAGGCTAGGGTTTAGAGAGAGATGAGGAGAGAGAAGAGTTTTTAACTTTGTGTAACTTTAAATATCATAATTATGCATCTTTTACATAAAAAATATTGTATATATAATGTATGTATAGTGAATTTTGTCAAGTATAGAATAACTAAATCTGTGGCGAAAAATATAAAATAAATTTGATTTAAGAGTGAAGTAATAATTAAATCTCCTAGGAACTTCATTAAAATTTAAAACATTGAAAATTGTATCAGAAATAGAATAATTTGAAGCATAAGAAGATGGTACATCATTTATAGACAACCACAATAATTTGGACTCATTCTTATTTAAAAATAAATAATTAAATATTATTTTAAATTTTGGAATATTTTGGGTTTGGTCAAAAATTCGTGAAATTTCGGTAGATATTTAACAAATTAATTTTATTAAAAATTCGAGATTTCGGAAAATATCGAAAATATTGGGAAATTGCGATAGATATTCTGCAAAATTAAAATTGGATCGAAGGTGAGATTTCGCTTCAAGAGCCCCCGAAAATCTGAAATTTCGGTCGAAATTTCGAGGTTTTGGAGGTAATTTAAGATCATGGTTGTTAGTTCTCATGAAATCTCCAGCTAAATATATTTGAATTCTTAGAACATAAAATAAGATTTTTAAGGAAAAGAAAATCTGGAAACAGGAAAGAGAAAAGAAAAAAAACCTCCCCTTCGTTCAATCGCGCCACCATCGAAGAAGGTGATCTAGACAAAGAAAATGGAGACATTGGGGGTTGTGGGGCGGTGTGAGACGGAGGGTGGGTGTCCAGTGCCAGTGGTGAAGGTGAGGGAGGTGGGTGTGCGGTGGTGGAGACAGTGGGCTTGGGTGTGTTTAATGCCAGCTGCCAGCCCAAATGCAAACAGGCCCAAAAGGATGTTGAGGGGGCCCATTCTCCTAAGTGACTATTAATGTGATCCATTTCAATTTTAGTTGTTATGGTTTAGATCAATTTATGAATTAGTCAAAAAGTTGGTAGCTTGATTCGTGTCCACTATTTGTAGTTTCCTTATTTGTAGGTTCTGTTTGTGTCTTTAAATTATTCTCTTATCTCTAGTCCTGGAGATTATTCTCATCTCGAATCGGGATATTACAGGATGATGGGGCTGGTCGCGGTGGCCGGAAGAATGGTGGTGGAGGCCGGCAAGGGGAAGCAACGAGGAAAATGAAGTTTTCTCATTTTCCCTTTCTCCCCTATTTTGTTGTTTATTTTTTCGTTTTCGTTTTCTATTTCATTTTTCATTTGTTTCTTTCTTTTTAAATTTTAGACAAGAATATTTTGGTCATTTATGCCTTTTCATTTGGTTTTCTTTAAATTTAGACGATACCGGTAATCTTCAGAAACACAAGAGTGAATTTATAATTACGACAATCGTCAGGAATGGTGTGTAATTTACTCTAAAAATAATGGCAAACTTTCTTTGTATATATAAATTATTTCTCTTACAACAACATTTTAATTTTTGAATTCATAATTTTAAAATATTTATATTATTTTACAACAGAAAACTTCAACCACCATATGATAATTGAAAAATATTATGTTGACACGCACATGGATGTGTTACATTTAATCCAAGGCTCTATAGTATCACAATAACCCTAAACCCCAAGAGACATTTTTCTTCCTGAATTTTGGAATACGATGTTTGGTCATTCTGAATGGTAGAGTGAACATCAACAACCCCTCCCAAAAACATTTAGGAGGGGTCTGATCCTCTTAATATAAGTCCTTCGTTTATGCCTTTTTGTGATATAGGAGATCCTCTCCTACTAAAGCTTGTCCCCTTTGTCTCGTCTTCGCATCATTTTATCAATAGAATTCTTTGTTTATTAAAAGCAAACAAAACTATAAAGTTTGGAGAAATAATCAATTATATTATTTATGACATGAAAGATATCTTATTCTTTAATTATTGATTGCATCGTTAGAATCTACACTGCAATTAAATAATTGTTGATTCAAAGATATCAAAAAGTAAAAAGATAAGGGCCTGTTTGATAACCATAGTCATTTCTGCTTTTTCAAAAAAAGCAGACAGAAACAGAAATAGTTTCTGTTTTTTTTCTGTCAAAATATTTTTAAAAAGCATGTTTGGTAAACTTTTCAAAATTTGAAAATTTGAAAATAATAACTCAAAAATATGTTTGGTAACACATGTAAAGTTGATTATAAATTTATAATTATCCATTCAGTGATTCAACTAAAAATTCGAGCAACAAAGTGGTGGGTAAATTTATAGAGAGAGAGGTGGCGGCGGCGGCGGCGAACAAGGGAGATGGTGGTGAAGCAGAAAGCAAAAGAGCTGGTGGTGGTGGCGAGGGTGACGGGGGGCTTCGGGATGTAGTGGTGGAGGTGGGGAAGAAGACGAGATTTGGAGATAGAGAAAGAGGTGGCTATAGTGTTGGTGTTGGTATTAGAATTGGTGGGATATTATTAGGGTTAGGGTTTTTGTTTTGGGTGGTTTTGGTGAAGAGGTCGAAGAAGGAAAAGAAATAAATTAATTAACTAGAAAAAAAAAATTAATACTATAGAAAATAAAAGAAAAAATATATAGTGTAAAAATTTTAAAAGAATAAGGATATTTCGGTCTTTAAACAAAATTTACGAGCAAAAATGCTCATGGGAGGCAGTAATATTTTAAAAAAATATGTAGGGAGTTTGTTGTTATTTTCTTATCATAGAGGAACGGTTTGATAACTAGGCATATCACAAAGAAGTCGCTTGTAATTAACCTTTTGAAAAATCTAAAAACTGTTATTGATTTTTTTTGCAAAACACCTTTTTTATGTTTGCACTTTTTTTATTAATTTTGAAAACGTTTTTGACAAAGAGAAAACAGAAACAATTTTACCAAACACATTTTTACTTTTTGTTTTCAGTATTTTTAAAACAAAAACATAAAAACTCAAAACAGTAGGGTTACAAAACGGGGCCTAAACAAATACACTAAATAACCTTAAATCGTAGGATACATAATTGAGTCGGGTATGTCCGAAGCCTGATAACTCGGCCCGTTTATAGTTGGACCGAGCTTAATTAAATATGAGTCGGACTGAGTATGAGCCTTTAAATAGTCCCAATAAATTTGTGAGCCGAGCTTAATTAGCATGGCTCAACTCGAAATAAGTTCGATTAAATCAAAATTTTAGAATGTATATTAAATATTAATAATATCTTTTATATTAAACACTTAAAATGTCTATTGTCAAGTATTTTCATACTTTGACTTTTACTCAAATAAGAGGGGAAACCAATGGGGGTGCAAATGTTGTCCTACGTTTTTAATGGCCTATCAATTATCATTGCAAAAACAACTCATTTGGTCCAAGACAAATTCTCATAAATGTTCGTAACAAGAAAATATATGTTGGTACTTTAAACAAAATATTATACTTTAAACATAAAGAAAATCCCAAAAAAATTACGTATTGATCATTTTCTTTTTTGTTTCATTTTGTAGTATTGGAAATTAGTGTTTTGTATACATTTTATTGAAGTAAAGAAAATTTGTTAATTTGAGCCGGCCAGAAATAAGTCTGAAGCTCGTAAATATATGTGAGCCTAGTTTGAGCTGAGCCAAAGAAAATAAAAGGTAATATGGGCTGAGTTTAAACTTATGATCGATAGGGCTGATGCAATTTGAGCTTGAGCGAGTTGAAACTCGACTCATAAAGCCCGATTAACAAGCCTAGCTGAACGTATAAAATGTTGCTCAATGCTAAGCTTATCGAGATTGACACAAGTTAAAATAGGTCTAAATCTACAATCAGCTCAATATTGATTTGAAAAAATATTTTTCTTTTCGGTTATTAAGTAAAAGGCTGCTAAATTAAGAGGAATTTTGGTAAAGTTATTTCAAACATTTTATAAACTCTTACATCTTATAGGCTTAAATGTAAAAAATCCCCCTATGTTATAACTTTTTGCTAAAAATTCCTGAGATCACGAAATAGCCTAATCACCCCATGTATTTTTAAAGAAGTCTGCGAAAAGTCAAAAATTGTTAAAAAGTGAGCGTGTTTTTCATGTTTTTCACCTTTATTGACATGCTTATTTGTCATTTATATACTCTCTAAACAATATAAAAGGTAAAATAGTGTTATTTCACCCAAAAAAACACATATTTCTTTCTATTTTTCTAACAAAATTTGGCTTTTCGCAGACTTCTTTAAAAACACAGGGGGTAATTAGGCTATTTCGTGATCTCAGGGGGTTTTAGCAAAAAAAAAAAAAGTTATAACACAAGGGTTTTTTTTTGCATTAAACCCCATCTTAAAAGATGCTTTTGGAACTTATAAGATGTCAGTCCTTATTTTAAAACCAATTTTTTTAAGTGTTTGAATAAAATAATATCATAAAGCTTATAAAGTGCAAATAATGACAATTATGTAAATAAGATAACCAAAACAAATAAGTTTGTTAAAGCCTTCCAAAAATATGTAAAAGATATTTCTCTATACATCTTATTTTGTTAGTCTATAAGCTCCTTTCAAGATAATTATTTAATTACTTTTGTGAATCTTATGAACTCCTAAATATATATGTTCTTTTTCGTAGCTTATAAATTCATGACCGAAAACAACCTCTAAGTCTGTAGCAATTAATTTCTCACTAATTTGTAATAGAAGGTTTTAACCAACAATGATCTTGTTAAAATATACAATTCCGACACTAAAATGCAATTTATGGTTCACTTTAATTACAATGTTAGTGAACTAAATATTCTAGTAATTAGTGCAATTTGGATATTGCAAATGGTGTTACATCTCCTATTGCATTCACTTCTATACATGACAAGTGTGCGCCCACTTTCTGATTTTTCATAAAAAGCCCTTAATTTTGGTTTAAAAAAAATATTAACATCACAACGTATTCTATCTTTCAAATTAAGTACTTTATTTATCACAAGGGGGTAAAATCATGTGAAAATAATCCAAAACTATGAAATCTCATCGTTAACACTAACTCGATGCTTTTGTTTCGTGTTTTGTCTTGCAGGATAGCGCAGGATCCAGCGATCTGCACTCTCCTCCACAGCTGCCGGAAGTTCTGGACTGAGATCCATCACCTCCAGATCTACTTTTGCTATCGTGATGTAAATATGGTTGCTGACCACTTGGCAAAGGCGGGAGCTTCCTAGCCTAACCGGGCAGTTTACCACTACACATATCCGGATTTTTTGACTACGCTGGTGCGTAGGGACCTTGTAGATTTTTTATATAGGCTTGTGCCTGGTGGTGTCCCCTGTACAAACGTGTGTAACATCTGTTGATAATGTAAATTGGTTTTTTCCTTAAAAAAAAAAACAAAAAAACAAAACTAGAACATATTTCAATCAATATCCAAAAGATTAACATATCCAACAAAAAATCTTAAATTAAAACCATTAAAATGACACGATCGACACAAATAATTAATAACTTCCCCCCACCCAAAGGGTCTTCTTGAGCATTGTATCCTCTAGGCATGCTCTATTACTTGAACTGTCCAAATGGATCAAAGTCCAAGTTATTAGAAGAGCCCTCGCCACCGTTTTGATTGGCCATATCATAGTCATTTGTTTGTGGCAACTCAACATAATTACTGCCGCCAACTATGGATGAACCAAGTAGAGCCGATGTGTGGCTCATTATTGACGGTGGTGGTTGAGCCACATGAGCTTCAGGCTCACGAACCAATCTCGCATTACGCCTGGCGGAAGTCAGTGGGTGTAACATGATGTGATTCGGGTCCTGGGAACGATATTTGCTTAAGAAAAGATTTAAGGGTTCCATGTAATCATCGAACCCTAGTGCTCCCATGGCCGAGATAATATCCTCGGAGCTAATCGTTTTCCGACACTCCCCATGACATCTCTGATTAGACTCGCTTGTGATGAATCTAATGAATTCAGAGACACATTCTTTCATCGTCTCCTTTGCATCATCAGTAATCTTTGCATGAGCGGGGAGGACACGACGCATGATCCTTGTCACGCTAGCTATTGACATATACTGGTCTGCATCACGCTTGAATGATTCTTGTGGCAAATTGTTTGGGTCAGTAACATCGGGTTGGGTATTGGTGGTTTGAGTAGGGTCCCGAATAACTATACCTAGAAAGAGACAGAAACGTAGCTTTTTAAAAATATAAAAATCAAAAAATATGGTTTTAATTCAAAGCCATGCAGTTCAAATTTATCATGTACAAAAGTAAGACAATGTACTTTTTAGGTGAAGGAGATAAGAATGACATTTATTAAGAGATTTAATGGGTTCTTATCATTTAATCTCTTTCAATAAATTCCTAGTAATCTGAAGAGTCAGGAGTTTGGCATTCATAGGTGACTATCCCATCTGGATTAGCTCAAGTAATAAAGCATTTAAATATAAGATGCTACATATTTAAGTTTGAAAGTTCTGCAAAAAAATAAATGAGACATCAAAAAATATTTTGAAGTTGTTTCAATTTAATATAATTGATTTATATATGAGCATATAGATGTGAGCATTACATGCACGTATAAGCAAATAATCATATAAATTATATTTGGACTAGCTAGTAAGACAAAACTTTAACATTTTTCATAAACCAATGAGTTGAAATTGGTGGAATAAAAAAAATCAAACTTCTCATTGTAATAGCATTATTATTTTTCCAAACTTAACTCAATTGGTGTCCATCAAAAGTTTTGGACCAAAAATGATTTGCTAATTTATATTAATTCTATTAATTGTGTATAATAAATAGTGAATGGTCATATATTCTTACTTACTATCTTGTATTTTCACATCATATACATAAAGACAAGTATTGGTAAGAAGTTGTTAGTCTAGTGTCGAATAGCTAACAAACTGCATGCAAAAGAAAACAAACTTATTTTATTACATTAAATCAGTTTCAACTAGAAATGTATTCAAATAAATATGTTTGTTACTCTTTTTGCAGTTCCATACGAACAATTCAAAATCAAAAGTCTTTTACATTTGATTAAATTAAAATCAATATCATAAAAGAAAATCAATTCCTTTGTTAGAGCTTTAGAAAAGATACTGAGACAATGAGCAGATATGATTTTTTGGTAAATTACAAAGTTACTCCCTTGAAAAGTAATTGACGGGATTAGAGACTAAATAATGTCCAGGATGTTTGAAAATATTTTTGATATCTAAGATATGTAATACAAAAGGATGAAAAATGATAACTTGATTGAAAATAACAAAAACAAAAAACTGTTAACTCAAGTAAATGAACAAGATTCATATCGATTAACTTTGCACGTGGCATATATGCATAAGAGGATAAAGAAATAACATAAATTAAAAGTCACTTGTAAAACAAAAGGCAAAACTAAAGAATGCGCAAGCGACAAAATATAACTTTTCTTTAATTTATTGATGCAACGGAGTCGATATAGTATCTAAAAGATTTGTGAATTTAAGTTGCTCCTAACAAGTCTCATTGATGAATAATTCTAAACATTAGAAGTAAATAAACTCGCAATCTCAAGTAGCCAAAAAAAAAAAACCTTGCAATATCATGTATGCATGTTTAGGACTTACAAGAACTATGACTAAAACCCAATGTACATTGTTCATATAGATTTGTTTTTAAAATTAAAATGATAGGATAATTTTTGTATCTTTTACCAGATCTATGTGCTCTTGTGGTGTAATTATGTTGTTGGTTAGGGTTTCCTCCAAGATCCATCTTCAAGATTTATCTCTACGTCTAATCTATAAACAATTTTTCTCCTTTGCGCACACACACACCACACTCTCTAAGTTTGTTTCGTTTGAAGATGAACTATCAAGGTAATTGAACCCAATTTATAGACAAGTCAATGACCCACAAGGGCAAAAATGAAAGAACTATCTTGTTAATAGTGGTGGAAGATAGGGGCAAAGTTGGAAAAGTATTAATTGTTGGTATATATGGGCAAATGTGTATTTAGTGAAAATGGGCATGCAATGAGAGTATTATTTATCCTATATGATTTTCATTTGGTAAGTAGAAATTTTATTGTAACAATTCTTCCATATATTAGTATGGCATTTGTTGTAAAAGCATATTATCTTTTTGTTCGAAAGAAAAAACTTAAAATTTAATTCTTTAACGAAATAACTTAATTATATGTATTGAGCTATAAGATTTTATTAGAAAATAACATCAACAATTTCAAAGTTTTACAATAGAGTTGTGGGAAATTATTTTGATATTATCAAATGTTTGAAAGTCGAATATTTACAAATACAAGCTCATTTTTTTCCAATCAATATTTTACTTATAAAAAGACTGTGTACATCTTAATTCTGATGTGCATATATACTTAATATTTAAAATAATACATAAGTCTATATAACTACAAGAAAACAAGGCAACATCTACGAACAAAATTGCAATGGGCTCACGTTCGTAGCTATGGTGATAGATTAGCTATGAGTACACCATAGGTAAATACATTTTAAAAATGACTGAGCATGACGAAATACATTGGCAACAAGATAGCTATGGAATAGCATTGGATTTGCAACGAATAACTTTTTTGTCGCAATTTGCATTTCTAACTCAACGGATTAGCTACAAATTATTTGTAGGAAAAATTAATTTAAAAATTAAAATAATAATAAAATATCTTAGCTACAGAATGATTGTGGCGCTTGTTATGGATTTTAAATCTGTAGTTAGTTTGTTGCTAGATGTTGCAACAAAATGCACATTCGTTGCGATTTTTGTTGATGGCGCAACGACGAGGATAGCTAAGAAAGGGATAATTGCATAAGACCCCCCTGTGATAAGCGAAACCTGTGCCAAACTCCCTTGTATTAAGTTTTTTACGTAGCGCCCCCTTGTGTTCCATTTTATTTTGCATACTCTTTCCTTTTTAATTTTTTTTTTGGTTTTTTTACATCATAAATGTTCTATATCCAACCCAAATTCAATTATTTATTTATTATAAACATGTAAGGGGCAAAAATGCATTTGAATTAACATTTATGATGAGGAAAAACACCAAAAAAAATCAAAAAAGGAGAGTATACAGAATAAATTTAAAACAAGGGGGCGCTACGCAAAAAACTAACATAGGGGGTTTGGTGTAGGTTTCGCTTATCACAGGGGGGTCTTATGCAATTATCCTAGCTACGAAATAGCATTGTGTTTGCAGCTAAGAAGGTATCCTTGCAATTTCCATATCTAGTGCAACGGATTAGCTGCAAATTGTTTGTTGAATATATAAGTTATATTAACTACCAAATACTTGTATATCAAGTTGGTGTAAACTAAACGTTGAATAGATATACATATTATATTGGAGTACTAAAACCTCTGCCAGTCCATTATGCATTCATAATCCATTATATTCTTTCTTTTATTGATTAGTAAATATACAATTAATTTCTAATTTATAAAGTTCCTATGTTTTGTTATCAATTAAAAATTTGAAACTTTAATTTTTTTTATTGAATTTGCAAATTAGCTAGATTTATGGTTTAGGAAAAATTTGGAATTTAAACTTTTGTAAGTAATATTTGTAATTAGATTTAGGGTTTAGGGCTTAGGAATTAGAGTTTAGGGTCTAGGATCAAAGCAAATTTTAGATTTTTTGGAATAAATTAATCTCATATATTAAAAAGTTTGAAAACTTTAGTCCATTTATTAGTTTTATTATTTAAACATTTGACATACAAATAATATTATAGTTTTATAATTATCATATTCAAATATAAATTAGCGCATGCTTCTAGAAATAATATCAAGCTTTGATTTGACAAGATTTTATTATCATGAAATGATTCTAGTAATCATGCAGCCTCAGCGGCACTTGGAAAAATTGAGTTCTATTAATCTCACTCGATTGAAGATCAAATAATGAGTTGACAGACACATATAGTTAGATATTAAGTTTGGTAAATAGTTATATTCCAAATTATTAACAAAATTAACTTGAAATTGATTTATTTATAATATTGAACCAACTTATTAGCATCATGTCTATAATATTATAATGAAATATTACGTTTCACATAAAGAATAAATTATTCATTTTGATATATATATATATATATATATGTGTGTGTGTGTGTGTGTGTGTGTGTGTGTGTGTGTGTATACGCGTTAAAAAGTGTACCTATTACATCCACATATATCAAGTATGAGCAGGACTACAAAAAATTCAAGTCGAACCGAACAAATTCTTATTTAAATTTTTTTGAATTATTATCAAGCTTCAAAATTTGTAAGTTTGGTTTCATTGCTAATCGAGCCAAGCTCAAAACAAGTTTTGATCGAACCGAACGCGAGACAAGCTCAGATAACTTGATTATATTGTACATATTTTATCATTTTTTAGTGATCAAGCCAAGCTCGAATCGAGTTTCAAAACTTATCGAAAACAAAAAGTTGAGCAAACTAATTGGTTTGATATATTAACGAATCAAGCTCAAGCGGGATTTTGACGTTTGATCTTGAATCGGGTACCGAATAACTTGATTAATCTTTCGAGCCTAAGTGCGAGTGTCCTTGCAAATTTAAATAAGAAAAATCATTATGAGAAAAGATTTAGAATTTAATACACATAAATATTTTATGATATTTTTTCTTTTAATTTGCAGCAATAAATTTACAAAATCCAATCAAAGTGCCATGGTTACAAAATCCAATAAATACAATGGGAAATATTGTCGCTCCTAATAGGCACCACTTTTTTTTGCCAAATGTTTTGAAATCCCAGCCCCCTTTTCTCTCTCCAAACAAAATTGAAACCCTTTGTCTTTTTTCTTCTCTGTACCAAAATCATCAAATATCTTGAAGCAAATCTGAAATTTGCAAGCAGCAAATCTGAAACCTTGAAGCAATCACTAAAAGATCCATCTCTCCTCCTCCCTATCCTCAAGCAACCCCCCACCACGGTAGGAAAACTCACACAGATCCACAAATAATGTTAATAGAACTACAAGCAAACGAAGGGGGAGCTTTCAATTGGACGGAGCATGGCTGTTCGACGAGAGAAAGTGGTGAGGGTTGTGTTTACACTATAAAAAGTGCTCGAGTGCTCCAACCATTTCAGCTAGAGTAGGTTGCTCAGTTCAAGCCCGAGCGAGTGCTCGAATAGCACATCATAAAATAATTTGGGCTGTCGAAATTACAAGACCCAAATAGCCCGAATTGTAGGCGTTCGAAAAGAAAGAAATTAGGCCCATAATGAACCTAATTTCCAATCATCTGCAGAGGCACGCTAATTTGAAATTATTTGAAAGAGCAGTTGAAGACGGTTGAAGGCGGTTCCCGAAGAAAAGGAACGTGGGTTCCTCAAAGACCCATATATATACGAGCCGCGGAGAAGAGAAAGAGGACATCACAAGATCATCAGACTTCTGCATTTTTAATTCTCTTAGAATTAGCTCTAGCCTTAGGAGTAGTTTCTAGCGTAATGTAGGAGTAGATCGTAGCATAATTTAGGAGTAGTCGTAATGTAATTTAGTATTAGACTCGATGGAATTTGCCTTTTCAAAGCTTGTATCGGCATTCGATTGCCTGTAATTTTTCTGAATTGAAAACTTTCCTGGAGATATAAATTATTTTGTATTCAGATTTAAGTATCGATAGGTAATTTGTATCTTGATTTGAGTTTTTCATTCGTCATTCTCATACTCGAAATGAACAACTAAAATGTCAATTAAAGACATGAAAGACCGTTTAGCGAATCGAACGGAGGGGTTGAAAAAATAATACATTCGATCGAGAGATTCTCATGGAGGTATAAATTATCTCGTATCCAGATTTAAGTATCGATAGGTAATTTGTATCTGGACTTGAATTTTTCCTTCACTATGTTATTATTTCATTCGAAAACGATAAATAGTTTCATCAATTGCGGTCCACTCGAAGAAGATGAAGAGAAGTTCGAATACTTTTAATCAACTTTTCGATTAAGACGTAGGACCACCGGTAGCCTATTTAGGTTGGGGTCGATAGATAATTCTAAGTTGAGATTATCGCGAGGCAGGGATCGTCTACTCGAAATCCCTCCTTATTCTAGTCTGTTTTTCATGCGAAACAGGTTGTCATATTTCTGCGAGGGTAAGTTGATTTATCTCTCCCTTGTTAACTCTCACTTTTTTAGGTGGATACCTCTTTTTTAGATCAATAACTCTTTTTTATTAATAAATCTTGATATATAGTTAGTGTTGGGTTTGTGCCATAGAAGCAGGATTGAGACAAATAATGAGTGAAATTTAGATTGGCATATCTGATTTTTAAAGCAATTTTTTCCTTTCCCTTTTCAATTTGGATTATCAGTATGCGAATATCTTGTAGTTTTTAGATACAAATGATTGTACTTTATGGATTAAAATTTTGGATAAAATTATATTTCAAATTATTTGGTCTTTTCTTTTTGTATCATCCATACTTAATTGCGTTTACTCTTTTTGAATACACACTTAAATGTAACGCACAATAATCCAAATTGCAGAAAGAGCTGGAGCAACTAAAAGATGTGAATCGCGCAATTAGTGTAACTATATTTCCAGATACAGTACGACTAATGTTAGAAAAAATTCAATGGATGAACCGTACTTATGCTGGTGGATTAGGGTTGCAAGAACAAGAGTTTGTTGATGGTCCCTAAGAATGTAGAAGGTATCGTAGTTATGTTGTCAGTAATAGGAATGATAGTGAAAATACAAGAAGCAATGTTGATATGTATGATGCAAATGAGGATGATAATGATAATTATGATTAGAGTAATAAGAGTGTTAGTTAGGATTGATATTTATATTATTTTGATACTCGTGTACTTAACATATTACGAGTAATTTTACTTGATGTTAAATTGATTTAATTTATTTAATGTTGAAAACTTAATTTGTCTAACTATTCTTTAGTTGTATTTGTGGTTGTTTTTGAGTTTTGATTGGGTTTCATTGTATTTGTATGGATTAATAGATTCAAAATGTATGTTTGATGTCGTTGCTATGAAAATTGTAATTTAGATTCCCAATGTTATTTCTTAGCTAATAACAAATTTAATATAAATATAGCTATGGACAATCTATTATTATTGCTTCAAAATAGCAACGGAATTCTTAAACAATTTTAGTTGCCATAACTATGAAATTACTATAAACTTTCTATAAACTTTTTGTAGCTATCACTATAAACATTGCTATAAGTATCTTTTCATTATAGTGATGAAATTTGCTACATGAATTCCATAGCCATGGCGATAAACATTGCTACGGATTTCTGTTGTTATATCAACAGAATGTGCTATGAAAATGTTTGTTGACTTGGCAATGAAATTTGCTATGGACCGTTTGTCACAATTGCTACGAAAATGTTCTATGGAATTTGTTTGTGAATTGACTATGAATATTCCTATAATATGACTACAAAATAGCTGTGAAAGTTGGATGCTTAATATAACAACGAAAATGGCTGTGGAATTTCATAGCTAATGGATAGCTACGGAATTTCCAAATTTCGTTGCCACATTTAGCAACTGGGGTATCCGCATCGGAAGCCTGCTACGGACATTTCGTTGCGATAGTTACAAATTCATGGGCAACAGCTACGAAATCGTCGTAGCGTGCATTGTTTATGATTATTTATATATTTCAATATTGGTACGTGAAATTCATATTTGGATGATATTCGCTAATTATCCCTTAAATTTTGAGATATAAACAACTATATTCTTTTTTTGAATTACATGATAGGTATGAGTTTATTATAAGGGCAATTGGTATTTATTTACTTTTAAATATAAGTGCACTATTAAATATGTATGTTAAAATTTCATCACTTACAAAGTAAAAAAAAAAACTGATTTACTCACAAAATTAAAATCAGTGATTTTGTATGTATCAAAATCTTAGATTACTTATTATAAAATAAAAAGAAGAAAAATAAAAAAAAAGGGTCAATTGCATAAAAACCCCATGTTTTATTTTGAAAAGGCTAAAACAAATTCAGTGTTAACGAAATAGGCTAATCACCCCCCTGTGTTCTTAAAAAGTCTGCAAAAAAGCCGAATTTTGTTAAAGAGAGAAGAAAATATGTGTTTTTTGGGTGAATTAACACTATCTACCTTTTGTATTGTATGAAAAGTATATAAATGACAAATAAAGATGTCAATAAAGGTGAAAAACATTAAAAACATGCTCGTTTTCTAATGGAATTTGGCTTTTTTGCAGACTTTTTAAGAACACAGGGGGTGATTAGCCTATTTTGTTAACACAGGGTTTTTATAGCATTTTCAAAATAACATAGGGGGATTTATGCAATTACCCCTAAAAAAATAGGAGTACAAGATACAACTAAGAAAAATTTCTATATGTTGTCAAGGATAGAAATCAATTTGTAAAAGAGTATGTTTCATCATATTGGTTGTAGAATCATGCATAAGGGCTCAATACACTACTTCAAATTGTAAATTTTACTCTGGTTAATGAACTTCTAGTGTCAACTCGCACAAATTGAATCCTCGAAAAAAAAAAACTCCAACAAACTGGCAAAGTAGAGGCTCACCGGATAATCGTTAACCTCTTATATCTGGAATAATATGAGCAACAATAAAGTTCATCAATCTTAATTTGTCCTAAAATAATTCCTACGACCTTGCAAATTTCTTACAGCGAGAGGAGCGATTTGAAACAGTGAGAACTTGGAATGTAAAATTGATATAACTTAGAGTCGCTGTCTATAAACCTACTTGATACATGATAGGTGAAAACTAAAATACAGAGAAGTCTTCTTTTGCCGTGCATGTGAGTATATTTATGTCACCATCGACATTTGAGATCAAGGCTTGAGATTTACTTTAATAAAATATCTACTCTCGAGTTGTAATATTAACCTAACCAATAGTGTGTTTTCCTTATGTTAAAACCCAAAATGAGTTTGGATCAACAAGCTTCAAGAAGGTGCTTTCAGCTCGGCCTGATCCGAAGTCTTCCATGTTGGGCCGCTCATAGAAGTCGTCTTTAATAGGCCCAGACCTGAGTCTAGTTCCAGATGCTTCTGAGGTCAATTAGGAGTTGACCGAGAGTTCAGGGACTGATATGCAATTTTAGTATTAGGGTTTCTCTTAAATAGTTTGTATGCCTTTTTAGTTCTCAGATTTTAGTTTTCCAACATTCTCTCTCTATAATTTTACAGCTGTTTTCCTCTGTTCACTTTGTAAAACTCTCTACAAGTAGATTCTTTCATCTACTTCTTCTTTAATAATAGTTTCTTAATTTTTCTAGCTTTATATTAGCTTTCAATATACGATTTACTCGTATTTTATCATGGCATCAAGAGCCTGAAATCTTGAAATTTTTTTCATCCTTCGATCCTGGTGCTATTTCAGTCTTTGGCTGAATTTTCTTTGAGGCTTTTGTCTTTGATCCTTCTAGCAGACGTATAAGTGTTTCATCTTCTCCGATATGTTCATCTCTCGTCGGATCTTGCCTCGGGAGGGACGATTTTCACAAGATCGAACAGATTTTTCGCCGGATCTATTCGTTTCTGGCCGGATTTGTTCGTCACTCGTCGGATCTTGCCTCGGGAGTGATGTTTTCAGCCGGATCCATTCGTTTCTCGCCAGATTTGTTCGTCACTCGCCGGATCTTGCCTCGGGAGAGACATTTTTCGCCGGATCTATTTGATTTTAGCCGGATTGTTTATTTTTTTGCCGGATCTGTCCTTGGGAAAATCGGTTGTCGCCGGATCTTGCAATCTAGTTGCATTGCGTGTATTGTTTTTGTCTGTGTGTTGATCTCTCATGTTCGGATCCGACGAGTCTTCACACGCAGCTGAAACTTTTAGTAATTTCTTGGTTAAAATCACGAGTATCACTGTATCGTTCCAATATTGTGCAATTCTTTACTTACTTTAAGTCAAGTTTTGGATATCTTATTACTCTTTAATTTTTTCAGGTACACTGCTTTGTGTGTGACATGATCTCCAAAGTATTACGGATCCGATCTATTTGGTCAAACCTGATTTGTCTATACACACCGCTTCCCTTCATCTATTGATAGTTTTTTCTGTATCTTTTTTATAACAAAAAATACAGTGGTAAATTGGCTTAACCCCCCTCTTGTTGGGAGTCGATCTGTGTTATCGACTCATTATGTGTTGTTTATTGTTTGTTTCGTGTTTGCGCCTCTGTTTCTGCATGGCTAAAACCAATTTATCTACTGCTGTCACTACTGTCTCTGATCTAGACTTAAGTAATCCCTTACATTTACATGCTTCTGACTCCACTAGTATGAATGTTATACCTTATGTGCTTACTGGTTGAGATAACTGTGTTATTTGGAGCCGTGCTATGTTGATTGCGTTATATGGTAAAAATAAATTGGGATTCGTTTTAGGCACTGTGCCATATCCCACTGATCCGATCATGCGGAATCAGTGGGACAGGTGCAATGCCGTTGTTCTATCTTAGATCCTTAACTCTGTGAGTAAAGATCTTTATGCTGGTTTGGTTTTTTCTAGTAAAGCCTCTGATGTGTGGTCTCAGCTGAATTGCACTTATAATAAGGTTGGTGGATCAAGCATTTTCTCTATTCATCAAGATATATCTCAAATCTGACAAGGTTATGGTTCTGTTTCTGTGTATTATTCCAAACTTAAAATGTTGTGGGATGAATATTCTGCTCTAATTGCTTGTCTTCCATGTACTTGTGATGCTTCTACACATTCTAAGAAACATGAGCAAAATTTAAAATTAATGCAGTTTCTTATGGGTCTAAATGAAAAGTATGTTGCTGTTAGAAGTAACATTATGTTTCGTGCGTCTTTACCTGATGTCATGAGTGCTTTCAACATTATTTCTCAAGAAGAATCTCATCGATCTATCTCTCACACGAGCACTATCAATCATGCTTATGCTTTTTCTAGTCAAACTTTTGAAAAATAGAACAATAAGAATTCGAATAGGCCTGTTTGTGAAAATTGTGGCACTACCAGTCACACGGTTGAACGGTGCTACCGCATTATTGGCTTTCCTGACAACTACAAAGGGAAGGAGAAACCTGGACAGAACCAAAACTTTAATAAAAGATCAAATGATGTTGTTTCTGAAAAATGTGATTCTGTCCAGGCTGATATTACAAGTGTTGGCTTTACCCCCGAGCTACATAGTCAGATTTTGAAACTTTTGAGTGGACAAAAGGATTCAAGTGATAACAAAGCCCTTATGCCAGGTATATCATCCAACTCCTCAACCGTATTTCCAATTGGATTGTTGATTCTGGGCCTACAGACCATATGATCTCTTCCCTCAATTTTTTATCTGATATTACATCTGTGGAACAACAAAATATTTTGATAATATTTTCGGAAACTTGAATTACTTCCTAAAATTGTGCTTTTAAATGTCCTTGTTGTTCCTGTTTTTTGATATAACTTGTTGTCTGTCTCAAAGTTGACTCAAGTTAACTCTTGTAGTGTTAAGTTTTCTAAAGACTGTTGTGTTTTCCAAGACCTTCAGAGTGAAAAATTATTGGGGAATGGTAAGCAAGATGGAGAGCTCTACTTCTTCCATCTGCAAACAGGTCCCTTCTATCCACGTGCTAATAATATTGATAATCCCATTGTTTGTTCTTATCTTCTTTGGCAAAAACGTTTGGGACACCCGTCTGACGTTGTTTTAAAGGTTCTTATGTCCGCCTTAAATATTTATGGCTCCATTGAAAAAAAAACCGTGTGATATCTGTCACATGGCTAAACAAACTAGAGAGCCCTTCCCTTTAAGTGAACATAAAACGACATCTCCATTTGAACTTATTTATCTTGACTTGTGGGGTCCTTATAAGGTTGATTCTCATGATGGGTTTAAGTACTTCCTAACCATTGTCAATGATTTTTCGAGAGCTACTTGGGTTTATTTACTTGTGTACAAATTTGATATTGTTCCTGTTTTGAAAGAGTTTTTTTCTATGATAAAAAATCAGTTTTCCAAAAACATTAAAACTGTTCGTTTTGATAATGGTACAGAATTTACCAATCATGATCTTAGACATTTTTTTTTCCAGAATTTGGGTGTTAAAACACCAATTTTCTCTGTATTCTTTGGTGGAAGCCTGTGTTATTTTAACACGGATTTGATGGTGATAGTTTTAATTTGGGTAAATGCACAAGGTTCGAGTAATAACTCTATTCTCTGGGTAAATTCCTATTTGTTACATTGGCTGATTCTTCTTTTTTCTTTGATATTTTTTCTTATTTCTTGGTGAATCATGATAAATAGAATAAGGGAAAAATGCAAAATTGTCCTTTAACTATACCACTTTTCACTTTTGGTCCTTTATGTATCGTGCCTAGCAAAAATACCATGTATGTTTTAAAAATTAGCACATTTAGTCCGATTGTGAAATTTTCTGCCCAATTTGGCCGAAAAATCGCTCGTGCCGGTCACGTGTGCCATAAAATTGGGAATTTTATTTTTTAGAGGGAAAATCGATGATCTGGCCGACACCTCACTGCCAACTCGAAAAAAAAAATTAAAATTAAAACAAACCCACCTCACCGTCACGTCAGCTGGAATTTTGGGGTGGAAATATCACACTGAACGCACGTGCTTCAGCTTTACTGATAAGTTAAAACAAAAAGCTTCACTTCACCCATATTCCCAAACTTTTTCCTAAATCCCCAAAGTCGAAGTCGAATAACACCAAAACCCTAACAATCAGTTCGAATCTTTGGTGGAAAGCAAAAAAGAACAATATTGTCGAGATGGTAAGGCGAAATGCTGGTCCTTAGGGACCCAAAGAAGAATCATTTGCCCAACCCGAGATACGATAAGTCGCTTTTGAATACTTTAGGCTATCTTTTCATCGATCTTGTGATAAAGTGTTGGGTTTATGTGTTTTTCCACTGCTTTGTGTCTGTTTGAATTGTCATTTATGTCTGATAGCATAAAGAAAAGTCCAAAAGTGGTGATCCTTCCACGTGTGTTCACTGTTACTAGTTATTTTATTTTATTTTTAATTTGTTTTTAAATAAATGTTGTAAAGGTTGTAAGGTGCAGATGGTTGTGTCCACCATATTTAATTCATATTATGTTAGGTTGTTGGGTTGCTTTATGCATAGATTTATTCCAACTATTATTGCATTTGTTGACATTGTTTTTGTTTATTGTCCACAGATGCAGACAGTGATAGCATTACATTGGCTGTCCATTATGGAGGTAAATTTAGTAGTGGTATTTCACCAGAATATAGAAGGGGGGGGGCACTTACAAGTTTGACTTCTTTGATATTAAGTTTATTTGCTTAGATGGACTTAAAAGTTTCTGTGAGAGTGACCTTGTGGGCTTATTTGGCTTTAAGAAATACTACAAAGATTCAAAATGTCTATATTTATGTTAGTAATGATAAGCTTCTTCAAGATATTTGTTATGGGAATGTGGCAAAATCTATAAGGGAAGTAGACGTGTATATAGAGGAGTATAGTGATCAAGACTTGCAAAATACTAATGGCGAAGAACTTAGGGAAGATGGTTTTGGTGGTGATAAGATTAGTTCTGGTGATGTGGGTAAGGGTGATCTTGATAAAGGTGGTGTTACTCAGAATGATATGTGTGAAGGTGGTGTTAATCAGGACGATGTGGGTGAGGGTGGTGTGGGTGAGGAAGATGTTGATGAGGGTGGTGTTACTCAGAATGACTTGAGTGATTGTGATTTGTGTTATAGTGATGAGTATAATATGAAAGACTCTGACAGTGATGTGGGTGAGGGTGATGTTGGGAAGGGAAATATAGGTGAGGGTGATGTTGGGAAGGAGAATATGGGTGAGGAAGTTGTGGGTGAGGTTGATGTTAGTAAGGGAAATGTGGGTGAGTAAGAAGTGGGTGAGGTTGATGTTAGTAAGGGGGATGTGGGTGAGGGAGATAGTGGTGGAGAAGATGTTAGTGATGGTGATGTGGGTGGAGAAGATGTGGGTTATGTTGGTGAGGAAGATGTTGATAAGGATGGTGAAGATACTAGTGATAGTGATGAGTACAACATGGTGGATGACATGGGAGAGGGTAATGAATCAGATGATGACGATGCTTTATTTGAGAAATACATTGACATTGATGTAGAATGGGTTGGTGAGGGTAATGAGGGTGGTTCTGGGCAAGTGCAGAGTGATGAAAATACATGTGGGGAAGAAGACATAGTGAGTGCAGATGACCTCAATAGTGCTAAAGGTTCTGATGATGAAAATGAAAAGGAGAGTTGTCCAGTTTTTAACCCTTAAACAATTTATAGGCCTACATTTAAGCTGGGGATGATATTCACAAACAAAGATGAACTTAAAGATGCCATACACTCTCATGCTGTCAATAACAAAAGGAGTGTAAAAATAACAAAAAATGACAAAGATGGAGTGCATGCAAAGTGTAAGGGAACTGACTGTAAGTGGAAGCTCCATGCTTTAAGGATCAATGGTGAATGTACCTTCAAAGTCAGGGTGTATTACCCTGAACATGTGTGTAGTCCAACTTTTAATGTGAGAAATGTTAAGTCAAAGTGGTTGGCAGGGAGGTTTAAGAGTAAATTAAAGTCTGATCCAAAGAGGAATGTGGAAGGGTTCAAAAAAGATGCTATGGAGGAGATTAGGTGCAATATTTCCACAGATCAAGCATATAAAGCCAAAAGAAAGGCTTTACAACTGATTAAGGGTTTTCCTGATGGGCAATTTGAACTTCTTTGGGATTATTGCAATGAGATTAGAAGAAGTAACCTTGGGTTTACTGTGGTATTGGGTACTGATCAATCCAGTGGTGATAATCTGTTTGATAGGTTCTATGTATGTTTGCATGCATTAAAGATGGGTTTTTTTGCTGGGTGTAGACCAGTAATTTGTGTTGATGGTTGTCACTTGAAGGGTCCTCATGGGGGTGTCCTTTTAACAACTGTTGGAATTGACCCCAATAACAATTATTACCCCATTGCCTATGCACGAGTTAATAAAGAGTGTGGAAATACTTGGGGGTGGTTCATGTCTTTGTTACAAATTGATCTGAACAAAGAAAAAGACTATGAATGTATCTTCATTTCAGACAAACAAAAAGGACTTATTCAAACCTTAATGATGTTCTCCCTAGATCCGATCATAGGTTTTGTGTGATACACCTTTTGGAAAACTTTAAAAAAGCTGGGTATAGGAGTGCAGCTTTTAAGGATGCACTTTGGAGGGCTGCTAAGGCATGTACACCTAATGAATTCACTAAGAGGATGCAACAAATAAGGAACCTTGATGAGAGTGCTACAGTATGGCTTAGTGATAAACCTCCACAACAGTGGAGTAAGTCTAATTTTAGTTGTTTTCCTAGGTGTGTCATGTTACTAAATAATGCATGTGAATCATTTAATAGTTCCATACTAGTTGGAAGATCAAAACCAGTGTTATCAATGCTTGAGTGGATTATGGAATACTTGATGAAAAGATTGCAAAAAATTAGGGTTAGGGCCCTTATGAAGTGGAACAAAGTCCTATGTCCAAGGATTCAAAAAATAATTAACAAGCATGTGGAGAATTTGGCTGACTGTATACCCATTAAGGATGATGATAGACACTACCGAATATCATACATTGATTGTAATCAGTACAGTGTTGACTTGGAAAATGTACATGTGGTGTAGAAAGTGGGACCTGAGTGGTGTGCCATGTGTACATGCCATCAGTGCAATTACTTCCCAAGGAGAGCATATAGAGGATTATGTCCACCAATGCTACAGGGTTGAGACATATAACAAAGTCCATGCCCATGCTATTATGCCAATTAATGGGAAAAGTGAATGGAAAAAGTCAGACTTCATCCCTCCGTTGCCTCCAAACCTGGGGAGATCTCCAGGAAGACCACCTGTTGCAAGAAGAAGATAAAGTGATGAGCCTGTGCAGAAACAGAAGAAGAAAAAAGTGGAGAAAAAGGTTAGCAAGGACCCTCATAAAACCAAGAGACAACAAGAGAGTGTGAAGTGCGGAAAATGTGGAACTCAAGGTCATAATTCCATAACATGCCCCCCCCCCCCAACACCCCTCAGCCTCATGGAAACGCCAGTGAGCTAAATGAAGACACTCAAGCTGCTGAAGGTGATTTTTTAAGTCAAGTCACTGTAGAAGCTGAAATAAGTGAGCTACAGAATGAATTTGTGCCTTCCCAACGAAATATACAGGTACCTTAACATTTATATTATTGTTTTGAACTTTTACAATTAATTGGTGTTAATATTTAATCATACGTTATATTGTATTTGTACAGGTTCCTTCAACTGAGCATACAAGTACACAAGTTTACAGTTTTAATCCAATGTTAAGCACCAGCACTGTAAGGGAAAGAGATTATGTCTATAATTTAATATCTTACCTTTATAAGTTTATACTAATATAAACCATGTCATAGGCAAACACAAGGAGAAGTCCAAGAAAGAAAAGAGGTGCCCCATCTGCCCATAAAAAGACAAGTCTAAAGAAGCATAGAGGTGGCCCTTCTGCAAAGCCTCCACCTGCTCCGATCAATCCAACACAAGCATCACTTGAGCAATCAATCCTAAAGAAAGGACCTTCTATGTTCTGCCAACTTCAACATTCTAGAGCTGAAATACCAGCAACTTCAAGGGTGAACATCAGGGCCCCAGCTCCATTTGTTGATGAACAACCAAGTGCAAGATCGGGAACACCACAAGGAGTAACACCTGGTATAATCAAGGATAGCAGGAAGTATGTGATCATCTCTAATTTGTTCAGTTCAATAAATGAAACCAATGCTGCTCAGAAAAAGGGAAAGGGAAAGGGAAAAGAACAGGGTAAGGGGCAAGAAAGCTGGATAGTTGGAAGATAATTTCAGGGTGTTTTTGCTATGTTATTTTTTTGGATATTTTGGTTTAGGATGTTTTGTCTGATCTGTGTAGTTTGTCTGTTTTGGCTATAAGATACTTGATACATTTGGAATTTTGTATGTTTATTTGTTATGTTGATGGTTGGTGGGAAGTGGCACTTTTGTTTAGCACCAGTTTGAAATGTTAAATGGAAAGTTGATGTTGTTGTTGCCCATGTTTTGTTATGGTGATGTTGATGTTGTTGATGTAAAATGGAAAGTGGCAGTTTGTTTAGACACAAGTGTTAAATGGCACATGTGTGTTGAGTAATTTATTTACAGTCAAAACGATACCTAAAATCCTAATAGACACCATAACTGAACCTACAAAAAGATGAGGTGAGCAAACTGCAATATACAACATTCACTTCAATCTTTAAAATTTGACCAAACCCAACCAAGTGCTTAGGAAGAACATCCAAGATACACCAAGAGCAAAACTTAGCAGTAGGTTTCTTCGCTTCAATCCTTGGAGTGCAGATACAACATATTCCAATTCAGCAATGGTCCTCCTCATTTTGGCCATCTCTTTCTCTTTGCTATTTTTCAATTCAGCCTAGGTTGTCTTTTGTCCACGAAGTTCTAATCCAAGTCGGCTTGGAATTGGGACAATCGCAAGTCAAAGGTCCTTCCATGGAAGACATTTTTTGGCTGATTTGGGATTTGGGCTTCGCTTTGCTCTGTATTTTAGCATTACTAAAGAAGGGAGAAGGGTTAACAATGGAGAGAAATTTAGTGGAGAAGATAACAATGGAGAGGGATTTGGGCGTGCGTAGCTTTGCTCTGTTTTACAGCTAAAGAGGGAACATAAATGGAGGTGAAACACGTGCGTTCAACGTGATATTTTCCCCCAAAATTTCGGCTGACGTGGCGGTGAGGTAGCTTTGTTTTAATTTTAATTTTTTTTTTGAGTTGGCAGTGAGGTGTCGGCCAAATCATCGATTTTCCCTCAAAAAAATAAAATCCCCAATTTTATGGCACACGTGACCGACACAAGCTATTTTCCCACTAAATTGGCTGGAAAATTTCAAAATCGGACTAAATGTGCCAATCTTTGAAACATACAGGGTATTTTTGCTAGGCGCGATACATAAAGGACCAAAAGTGAAAAATGGTATAGTTAAAGGACAATTTTTGCATTTTTCCCTATAGAATAATTTTGCTTCATTACTTTCCTTTCGCAACACTCTCTGCTTCCTAATTCAATGCTTCTTCTCATCGCTTGGTAATTGTTCTGGTATATTCTAATGGTATAGCAGAGGCATAGACATCACTTGGATTAGGTCACGAAGAAAAGTTCGTAAAGTCTTTTTAAGTTTTCAACTTCATGTAACATCTGTTGTATCTAAACTTCATATGACATTATGACTGCATGGCTTTTTCTGCAATGAACATTGATGTTTATTTTTTACATTTTCACAGATATGCAAGGCATGTGCGAGGTTTATTTGGATTGAGAGGAGAGCCTGTTTTTAGCCGTTCCTTGAGCAATCATCAAGAAGAAATTCGACTTTTGAGTACTTAACTTTGTAAGTTTATTGTAGATGAAGGTGTAGTTTTTTATCATTGTCAATCTTATATTTCATATGTTTTATATAGTGTAGTTAATTTCGTTTGATTAATTGTGGATTTTTCCTTTGAAGAGTATTAAGTATATACATGCAAAGTTCTTCTTACAAGAAAGTTGACAGCAATTTCCCTTGCAAAGCAAAGGCTTTGCTATGAACAAGGTAGAAGTTATAATCTTTTACAGAATGCTGTTGTAATTTTGTCATTTTTTTCTGTTTGATTTATTCCTAATCCTTAGTCAACTCAAATATGCTTGATCCTAATCAATGAAAAAACTGTGATATGAGTGTAAGGTACTGATTAGCAATGTTCTGATAGTAAGGTAGTAATGAGGTTTATCTTAATAATTTTCATAAGTAATTGGGTCTGTTGTAAAATAACCGTAGTAAGGTAGTATATTGATTACTACCACTCTATGCTCCTTAGTAATCAGTAGTGAAATACCTTAGGTGCAATTTTAAGATTCAATTACGTAGAAAATTCTTAGATGCAATTTCAGCTATGAATACTGAAACCTACTAAACTGAAATCGATGAAATTCTTAGATGAAATTCTTAGATACAATTACAAGAAGTCGATGTGTTATGCAAAAGACTTGTTAAAGAAGATCATCGTATAAACTCATGGTTTTAAATTTCGGTCGAAACACCGAAATTTCGACTGAAATTTTGGATTTCGGGGGTCCCCGAAACGAAATCGAACCTTCGATCCAATTTTGCAGAATATCTTCCGAAATTTCGACCGAAACATGAAATTTCTCGAAATTTTTATTGATACCCTAAATTTCCCAAAATTTAAAATATTTTTGTAAAATATCCATCGAAATTTCGGCCGAAACCCGATATTTCCCGAAATCGAAATCGAAACCGAAACCAAAACCAAAATTTCGGCCGAATTTTCTTAAAAAATATTATATAATTAGAAAATTATATTTATACTTGGTAAGGACCACACCTACCACTTATCCTCCAACCACAAGAAACAGTAAAGCAAAAAATTGAAAATGAATATGATTGGAGAAATTGTACTACTCCTTGGGGTTCTTCAAAATTCAACACCAGAAGGATATCATTATTGATTCATTATATGTAGTACTATCAACATTTCATGTCATGAGCGTGCAATATTGTCAACATGTAACTAATAATTTTTACTTGCAATATGAAAGTAGAGGTAGGACATATACTAGTGAAAGCGATTTCGATCCTCCTAAAAACTTGATTTGATATTGAGTAGTAACTTTTACTTAAATTTTGGTACATTTTATTTTAATGAAGTTCTCATAAGATTTGATTATTATCTTACTATCAAATTATATTTATTTCATATTTTTCGCAACAGTTTTTAGTGATATCATTTAACAAATTCATTATCTATATATTATATATAGAATATTATTGACGTAAAAGATGTATAAATATGATAATTAAAATTACCCAAAATTTTATTGTAAATTTCCAAATAGTTTTTTATAAATTTCCATGATTTCTTTAAAATCAAAACCGAAATTTTGAATATCCCCAAAATTTCCATTGAAATTTCCGTAAATTTACTACACCGATATCTACCCCGAAACCGAAATTTAAAACCTTGTTTAAACTGTGGATTATGTATTATTGCTAACATATCGCTGAGATGCTCATGCATACATTATACTCCCATTTAGATGAAAATTGTTTATATAACCAGAAGAAAACTCAGTAAGGGTTGGTTAATCTGGAACCAAGTTTGCAGTAATGAACTACCAAACGATTAAAAGCTTTCACATTTCCATTATGTTATAATTGTACCAATTTGCTCTGTTTTAGCGTGAGAATTCTACAACTAAACTCTCTTTATTAACTTATAAATAAGATATAGTTGGTTGCAGATAATGCTAGTTAGATCATCCAAATAAGAAACAGTTGATCAATTTTGAGAATCATCATAATTATTGTTATGGGAAAAATTATGCTCGTATGGGTAGATTGAATTACAACTTTTTAGGTTTTTTTCTTGCTCCGGGGAGAATCAATAGATTTTGCACTTGCCTTTTCGCAGTGAGAGTTTGTGCGGTAACTAAGCTTCAAGTCCTAAAGGATCAACAAGTCAGAATGATTCTGGGAGTTCAGCATCCCAAATAGCATCACGGACATTGTGGAACACTAGAAAGCTTGCTGAACCAATTCTTGATGGTTTCTATTTCGTCAATGCAGTAAGCGTATCTAAAAGTTAAAATATGCTACAGTTCCTTGATATCCCTAATCATCAAGTTTAAATACTCACTCATTTTGATATAATTTTCGTGAACCTGTGAATCTGCAAAGAGCTTATCCGAAGGAAAGCTTGCTGCTAAGTGGTTTATCTTTACTATGTGTTCTGCTCTACTTTTATTATTTTCTACCTTCTGGATATCTTGAAGCACAAATTGGCACAAATTCTTTCTCCTCTGAACCAGACACTACTTTGTTCTCAAATTGGTGATGATAAATAGTATACCAACTTTTACTTGCATGAATTAACTCAGTCTTTAATACAGTAAACTTATGGATTAGTTCATAGATGGGCAATTCTGTTTTAGTAAAGACGCTTCATCTTTTGTAGGAAAGAAGATTTAAGAATCAAGATCAAGAGGAATATGATTCTGATGGTAGTGATGATGACATGGAGAGTGATGATTGAACATTTTCAACAGAAGTAAGTAACTTTTATTACTAATCTTGAAAATATAATTATACACACTTACATTCTATGTTTAGCGATGTGCATAAATATGAATTTTTAATTTGATACAGAGGAAGAAAGGACCATCTCATCTTTTATTCTGGATGCATCGTGATAGAATTTTAGTTGCCTTGAGTGTTTTCGCGAAACTTACATTTTAGGGCATAATTAGAAGTAATATTTTCTTCTTCCTTTATTTTGTCAAAGTACAACTAGCTTGCAACACTTTAACTTTGTATATTATATATTTATGTGGGTTGCAGGCACTAATATTTCTGCGAGAAAGTTGGATGTTTGGAGAATTTGTTTCAAGTATTTTACTTTAACATTGCTTATAACAATTATAATATTTTACCATGATTTCTAAGTTCTTATGTAATAATTTAGTTCATACTTGTCTTGTTTCATTTCTAAAAGATATTTGTTTAATTTTTATTATATAAACTATGTAAAGATGTTTTTTTTACTCACTTTAAATACTAATACTTATCTCTTGTTTATATTTTAATCTTGAAATTATTTTTCTTTAGGATGAGGAGTAAGACGCGAGCGAGACGCACAATGTGGACAAGAGCGAGATCGTTGGATTTTAGATGAAGAGTTAGTGAGATTACATTAGTTGGATGAATGATTTAGTAGCTTACATTTGTTAACCTTTTGGTGTTTTGATCGAATTACAAGATTTATTTGAGTGAAATAGTGAATTTTTTTTTTGGTAATATGAGTGAAATAGTGAATTATTTGCTTGTTTCATAGATTTTCAAATATCTGTTTGATTTTTGATATTCTGTGATGATTACATTGAGTTGATTGGAATTAATTTAAAATTTGATGTTAATTTGATTATATTGGTATTATTTGTAATGAATCAGGATTAATAAAATTAATAAATGGAACATGAAAAATACTAGGGATTCTGAGACGGATTTAGAGACAGAAGTTTGACCAAATTAGAAACGGATTTAGAGAAAGAATTGTTCAAAATTAGAGACGGAATCAGCAACAAATAAGGAGACGGAAATATTAACTAAATAAGTGACGGATCAGCGACGGTTTTTGAGACCAAAAAAATTAACTAAATCAGAAACAGATTAAGAGACGGCCATCAGAGACGGAATTAGAGATGGCTTCGGAGAACTTTTTATTGCAAAAATGAAAGAAATTAGAGATGGACTCAGAGAGTGAATAGAGACGGGTTTTAGAGACGGATTTCTTTTGAAAAGTCCACAAATTAGCCACAGAAACAGAGACGGAATATCTGATCTGTCGCTAAAATCAGCGATGAAAAACTTCTGTCGCGAATTAGCGACGCCACTTTCAGCTACAAGTGCAGCGACGAAAATTTGGGCTTCAGCAATGGATTTTTCCGTGGCTGAAGCCCTGTTTTCTTGCAGAGTTGGTTTCATTGTTAATCGAGTCAAACTCAAAATGAGTTTTGATCGAACCGAACACGACATAGGCTCAAGTAACTTGATTATATTGTACATATTTTATCATTTTTTTAGTGATCAAGCCAAGCTCGAACCCAGTTTCAAAACTTATCAAAAACAAAAAGTTGAGCAAACTAATTGGTTTGATATATTAACGAATCGAGCTCAAACCAGATTTTGACATTTGATCTTCAATCGGGTATCAAATAACTTGATTAGTCTTTCGAGCCTAAGTGTCAGTGTCCTTGCAAATTTAAATAAGAAAAATAATTATGAGAAAAGATTTAGAATTTAATATACATAAATATTTATGATATTTTTTCTTTTAATTTGCAGCAATAAATTTATAAAATTCAATAAAAAGTGCCATTGTTATTTGTTATAATATAATAATAAACTAAATACAATGAGAAATATTGCCGCTCCTAACAGGCGCCACTTTTTTTTGCCAAATGTTTTGAAATCCAAGCTCCCTTTTCTCTCTCCAAACAAAATTGAAACCCTTTGTCTTTTTTCTTCTCTGTACCAAAATCATCAAATATCTTGATGCAAATCTGAAACTTGCAAGCAGCAAATCTGAAACCTTGCAGCAATCACTAAAAGATCTGTCTCTCCTCCTCCCTATCCTCAAGCAACCCCCCACCACGGTAGGAAAACTCACACAGATCCACAAATAATGTTAATAGAACTACAAGAAAACAAATGGGGAGCTTTCAATTGGACGGAGCATGGCTGTTCGAGGAGAAAAAGTGGTGAGGGTTGTCATATTTCTGCGAAGGTAAGTTGATCAATAACTCTTTTTGATTAATAAATCTTGATATAATATGAAGTTAGTGTTGGTTTTGTGCCATAGAAGCAGGATTGAGATAAATAATGAGTGGAATTTAGATTGCCATATCTGATTTTTATAGCAATTTTTTCCTTTCCCTTTTCCATTTGGATTATCAGTATGCGAATATCGTGTAGTTTTTAGATATAAATGATTATACTTTATGGATTAAACATTTTGGATAAAATTATTTTTCAAATTATCTGGTCTTTTCTTTCTCTATCATCCATACTTAATTGCGTTTACTCTTTTTGAATACACACTTAAATGTAACGAACAATTTTCCAAATTGCAAAAAGAGCTGGAGCAACTAAAAGATGTGAATCGCGCAATTAGTGTAACAATATTTCCAGATACAGTACGACTAATGTTAGAAGAAATTCAATGGATGAACCGTACTTATGCTGGTGGATTAGGGTTGCAAGAACAAGAGTTTGTTGATGGTCCCCAAGAATGTAGAAGGTATCGTAGTTATGTTGTCAATAATAGGAATGATAGTGAAAATACAAGAAGCAATTTTGATATGTATGATGCAAATGAGGATGATAATGATAATTATGATTAGAGTAATAAGAGTGTTAGTTAGGATTGATATTTATATTATTTTGATACTCGTGTACTTAACATATTACGAGTAATTTTACTTGATGTTAAACTGATTTAATTTATTTAATGTTGGAAACTTAATTTATCTAATTATTCTTTAGTTGTATTTGTGGTTGTTTTTGAGTTTTCATTGGGTTTCATTGTATTTGTATGGATTAATAGATTTAAAATGCATGTTTGATGTTGTTGCTACGAAAATTGTAATTAAGATTCCTAATGTTATTTCTTTGCTAATAACAAATTTAATATCAATATAGCTATGGACAATCTCTTATTATTTCTTCAAAATAGCGACGGAATTCTTAAACAATTTTTATTTTTTTTGGAATCTTAGGGTAAATCTCCGTCAGTCATCCAGCAGAGCAAACCTGTCCATACGCAATAGCCCGCAAACCACGTATGGGGGTAATCTGCCCTAGGTTACCCATAGGCGACGGGCTCAATAAGCGCAGGGCTCCCCAGGGGAGGATGTAGGAGAAATCTGCCCATCCCCTTCTCCTGGGTTTCGAACTCGAGTGGATTCTCCTGGTGAATGCCTTGTGGACCACTGGACCACACCCCTTTTCTTATTTCTTAAACAATTTTAGTTGCCATAACTATGAAATTACTATAAACTTTCTATAAACTTTTTGTAGCTATCACTATAAACATTCCTATAAGTATCTTTTAATTATAGTGATGAAATTTGCTACATGAATTCCATAGCCATGGCGATAAACATTGCTACGGATTTTTGTTGTTATATCAACAGAATGTGCTATGAAAATGTTTGTTGACTTGGCAATGAAATTTGCTATGGACCGTTTGTCACCATTGCTACGAAAATGACTATGGAATTTGTTTCTGAACTGACTATGAATATTCCTATACTATGACTACAAAATAGCTGTGAAAGTTGGATGCTTAATATAACTACGAAAATGGCTATGGAATTTCATAGCTAATGGATAGCTACGGAATTTCCAAACTTCTTTGCCACATTTAGCGACGGGGGTATCCGCATCGGACGCCTGCTATGGACATTTCGTTGCGATAGTTACAAATCCATGGGCAACAACTACGAAATCGCCGTAGCATGCATTTTTAATGATTATTTATATATTTCAATATTGGTACGTGAAATTAATATTTAGATGATATTCACTAATTATCCCTTAAATTTTGAGATATAAACAACTATATTCTTTTTTTGAATTACATGATAGGTATGAGTTTATTATAAGGGTAATTGGTATTTATTTACTTTTAAATATAAGTGCACTATTAAATATGTATGTTAGAATTTCATCACTTACAAAGTAAAAAAAAACTGATATACTCACAAAATTAAAATAAGTGATTTTGTATGTATCAAAATCTTAAATTACTTATTATAAAATAAAAAGAAGGAAAATTAAAAAAAGGGTCAATTGCATAAAACCCTTCTGTTTTATTTTGAAAATTCTAAAAAAAATCTTGTGTTAACGAAATAGACTAATCACCCCCTGTGTTCTTAAAAAGTCTGCAAAAAAACCAATTTTTTGTTAAAGAGATAGAAGAAAATATGTGTTTTTTGGGTGAATTAACACTATCTACCTTATATATTGTATGAAGAGTATATAAATGGCAAATAAGGATGTCAATAAAGGTGAAAAACATTAAAAGCACACTCGTTTTCTAATGGAATTTGGCTTTTTTTGCAGACTTTTTAAGAACACAGGGGGGTGATTAGCCTATTTTGTTAACACAGGGTTTTTTTAGCATTTTCAAAATAATACAGGGGGGTTTCATGCAATTACCCCTAAACAAAATAGGAGTACAAGATACAGCTAAGAAAATTTTCTATATGTTGTCAATGACAGAAATCAATTTGTAAAAGTGTATGTTTCATCATATTGGTTGTAGAATCATGCATAAGGACTCAATACACTACTTCAAATTGTAAATTTTACTCTAGTTAATGAACTTCTAGTGTCAACTTGCACAAATTGAATCCTCGGAAAAAAAAACTCCAACAAACTGGCAAAGTAGAGGCTCACCAAATAAATGTAAACATCTTATATCTGGAACAATAGGAGCAACAATAAAGTTCATCAATCTTAATTTGTTCTAAAATAATTCCTATGACCTTGCAAATTTCTTACGGCAAGAGGAGCGATTTGAAACAGCGAGAACTTGGAATGTAAAATTGATATAAGTTAGAGTCGTAGTCTACAAACCTACTTGATACATGATAGGTGAAAACTAAAATAGAGAGAAGTCTTCTTTTGCCATCGACATTTGAGATCAAGGCCTGCGATTTACTTTAATAATACTCTCGTATTATAATATTAACCTAACCAATAGTGTGGTTTCCTTATGTCCAGGGACTGATATGCAATTTTAGTATTAGGGTTTCTCTTAAATAGTTTGTGTACCTCTATAGTTATCAGATTTTAGTTTTCCAGCATTCTCTCTCTATAATTTTACAGTAGTTTTCCTCTGTTCACTTTGTAAAACTCTCTACAAGTAGATTCTTTCATCTACTTCTTCTTTAATAATAGTTTCTTAAGTTTTCTAGATTTATATCAGCTTTCAATATACGATTTACTCGTATTTTATCATGGCATCAAGAGCCTGAAATCTTGAATTTTTTTTCATATTTCGATCCTGGTGCTATTTCAGTCTTTGGCTAAAATTTCTTTGAGTTTTTTTCTTCGATCCTTCTAGCAGACGTTTAAGTGTTTCATCTTCTCCGATCTTTTCATCGCTCGCCGGATCTTAGCTCGGGAGAGACGATTTTCATCGCCTAGAACAGATTTTTCGCCGGATCTATTCGTTTCTCGTCGGATTTGGTCACCACTTGCCGGATCTTGCCTCGCGAGTGATGTTTTTCGCCTGATCTGTTTGTTTCTCGTTGAATTTGTTCGTCACTCGCCGAATCTTGCCTCGGGAGAGATGTTTTTTCGCCGTGTATTGTTTTAGTCCGTGTCTTGATCTCTCATGTACGGATCCGACGAGTCTTCATACGCAGCTGAAACTTTTAGTGATTTCTTGGTTAAAATCATGAGTATCACAGTATCGTTCCAATATTGTGCAATTCTTTACTTACTTTAGGTCAAGTTTTGGATATCTTATTACTCTTTAATTTTTTCAAGTACACTGCTTTGTGTGTGACGTGAATCTCCAAAGTATTACGGATCCGATCTATTTGGTCAAACCTGATTTGGCTATACACACCGCTTTCGCTTCATCTCTTGATAGTTTTTTATGTATTTTTTTATAACAAAAAATACAGTGGTAAATTGGCTTAACCCCCTTCTTGTTCGAAGTCGATCTGTGTTATTGACTCATTCTGTGTTGTGCATTATTTGTTTCGTGTTTGCACCTCTGTTTCTGCATGGTTAAAACCACTTTATCTACTGTTGTCACTACTGTCTCTGATCTAGACTTAAGTAATCCTTCACATTTACATGCTTCTGACTCCACTAGTTTGAATGTTACACCTTATATCCTTCTGGTTCAGATAACTATGCTATTTGGAGCCGTGCTATGTCGATTGCGTTAAATGGTAAAAATAATTTGGGATTCGTTTTTGGCACTGTGCCATATCCCACTGATCCGATCATGCGGAATCAGTGGGACAGGTGCAATGCCGTTGTTCTATCTTAGATCCTTAACTCTGTGAGTAAAGATCTTTATGCTTGTTTGGTTTTTGCTAGTAAAGCCTCTGATGTGTGGTCTTAGTTGAATTGCACTTATAATAAGGAACTTGGATCAAGAATTTTCTCTATTCATCAAAATATATCTCAAATTTGACAAGGTTATGATTCTGTTTCTGTGTATTATTCCAAACTTAAAATGTTGTGGGATGAATATTCTGCTCTAATTGCTTGTCCTCCATGTACTTGTGATGCTTCTACACATTCTAAGAAACATGAGCAAAATTTAAAACTATTGCAGTTTCTTATAGGTCTAAATGAAAAGTATGTTGTTGTTAGAAGTAACATTATGCTTCGTGTGCCTTTACCTGATATCATGAGTGCTTTCAACATTATTTCTCAAGAAGAATCTCATTGATCTATCTCTCACACGAGCACTATCAAGCATGCTTATGCTTTTTCTAGTCAAACTTCTAAAAAATTGAACAATAAGAATTCGAATAGGCCTGTTTGTGAAAACTGTGGCACTACCGGTCACACAGTTGAATGATGCTACTGCATTATTGGCTTTCCTGACAACTACAAAGGGAAGAAGAAACCTGGACATAACCAAAACTTTAATAAAAGATCAAATGCTGTTGTTTCTGAAAAATGTGATTATGTCCAGGCTGATTTTACAAGTGTTGGCTTTACCCCTGAGCAACATAGTCAGATTTTGAAACTTTTGAGTGGACAAAAGGAGTCAGGTGATAACAAAACCCTCATGCTAGGTATATCATCCAACTCCTCCACCGTGTTTCCAACTCAAAATGGTTGGATTGTTGATTTTGGGCCTACAGACCATATGGTCTCTTCCCTCAATTTTTTATCTGATATTACATGTGTGGAACAATAAAATATTTTGATAAATCTTCCAAATGGAAATAGTGCTAAAGTTACTCACATTGGAAAACTTGAATTACTTCCTAAAATTGTGCTTTTAAATGTCCTTGTTGTTCCTATTTTTTGCTATAACTTGTTGTCTGTCTCAAAGTTGACTCAAGATAACTCTTGTAGTGTTAAGTTTTCTAAAGACTGTTGTGTTTTTCAGGACCTTCAGAGTGGAAAATTATTGGGGACTGGTAAGCAAGATGGAGGGCCCTACTTCTTCCATCTGAAAACAGGTCCCCTCTATCCATGTGCTAATAATATTGATAACCCCATTGTTTATTTTTGTCTTCTTTGGCAAAAACGTTTGGGACACCCGTCTGACGTTGTTTTAAAGGTTCTTAAGTTCGCCTTAAATATTCATGGCTCCATTGGAAAAAAAACCGTGTGATATCTGTCACATGGATAAACGAATTAGAGAGCCCTTCCCTTTAAGTGAACATAAAACGACTTCTCCATTTGAACTTATTCATCTTGACTTGTGGGGTCCTTATAAGGTTGATACTCATGATGGGTTTAAGTACTTCCTAACCATTGTCGATGATTTTTCGAGAGCTACTTGGGTTTATTTACTTGTGTACAAATCTGATACTGTTCCTGTTTTGAAAGAGTTTTTTTCTATGATAAAAAATCAGTTTTCCAAAAACATTAAAATTGTTCGTTTTGATATTGGTACAGAATTTACCAATCATGATCTTAGACATTTTTTTTCAGAATTTGGGTATTAAACACCAGTTTTCTTGTGTTGACACATCTCAACAAAACTAGATAGTAGAACGAAAACACCATCACTTGTTAAATGTTGTTTGTTCTCTTATGTTTCAAAGTAATTGCCCGATTGAGTACTGGTCTGAATGTGTGCTAACTGTTGTGTTTCTTATCAATCGTACTCCTACCTCGATTCTTCATGGTAAAACCCCTTTTGAAGTCATTTTTAGTTTCCCACCTCAATTTTGATATTTTACGTGCCTTTGGATGTTTATGTTATGCCTCAGGTTTTAATAATAACGACAAATTTGAATCTCGAGCTCGTAAATGTGATTTTTTGGGTTATTGTGAAAATCAAAAATTATATAAATTGGTTGATCTTGAGACCAATGATATTATTATATCTCATGATGTTTGTTTTTATGAAATTGTTTTTCTCTATCACATTAATAATGTTGTTACTACAGGGATGAACGATTTCTTTGATGGGACGGTGGATGTGGATGCCTCTACAGTGTCAGGTAGGTTGGTCGATCAGGATAATGCCATATCCAAGGGTAGTATCGACATCAGCACCATGAGTGTACCTCACACGAGTGTTGATAATGTTAATAGCCCAGTGGATTTGTTATTTCCCAATAACATGGGCACAAGAGTTGAGACCACACCACTTACCACACCATCCCCCATCTCTCAAGAAAGTTCATCTCAAGTATCTAGTGAGACTTTACATGAATCTAAGTGTGAATCTATGTTTGTTGAAAATGAGTCGGGTATTCCCTTGCGAAAATCTGCTCATGTTATGAAACTTCCATCTCACCTTAGAGATTATGAAGTTTCTTTATCTTCTAATTCTGTTTATCTTTATCCTTTGTCTGAATCTTTGTGCTATAGTGGTATTAGTTCTAGGCATCGCTGTTTTGTTTCTAATATTGATAAAATTAAAAAACCTAACTGTTTTTATGAAGCCATAAAAGATAAACGTTGGAAAAACACTATGGATCTTGAAATGGCTGCATTAGAAAACAATCATACTTGGACTCTCACTGATCTCCCTAAAGGTAGAAAACCTATAGGGTGTAAGTGGGTGTACAAGATTAAATATCATTCCAATGGCGAAATCAAGCGTTTCAAGGCTCGTTTAGTTGCCAAAGGATACAGCCAAAGGGAGGGTATAGACTACTTTGAAATGTTTTCACCAGTTGTGAAAATGGTCACAATGTGGTCTTTATTCTCTATGGTTGTGGTTAAGGATTAGCCTGTTTTTCATCTAGCTTTAAATAATGTTTTTTTGAATGGTGATCTTAATGAGGAAGTTTACATGTCTTTACCTAAGGGTTATTTTTCTAATGAAGATACTAGAGTTTGTAAATTGAAAAAGTCTTTTTATAGGTTGAAACAAGCCCCTCGTCAATGGAATGAAAAATTCACAAAATGTTTAGAGCAAAATGGTTTTAAGCAAAGTCTTTATAATTATTCTTTGTTTGTTAAAAATGTGAATTCTGTGTTTATAGCTCTTTTGATATATGCTGATGATATTGTGGTAACTGAAAATTCTTTGTATCACATTAATAATGTTAAAGACTTACTTAGATTCACTGTTTCACATAAAAGATCTTGGTGAGATAGAATATTTTTTAGGCATTGAATTTGCTCGTTCCTTTAAAGGATTATGTTTAAATGAACGAAAATATGTGTTAGATTTTCTTGCTGATTTTGGTGTGTTAGGAGTGAAGCCTTCCCTGGTTCCCATGGAACAAAATCTGAAATTAACTCTTGAAGCTAGCGATGATGACAAATTTCTTGTTGATGTTGGTAACTATCAAAAGTTGATTGGCAAGCTCATTTACCTTACGAATACTCAGCCTGATATTTCTTTTTTTGTTCATGTTTTAAGTCAGTTCATGCATAAACCTAAAGAGTCGCATTTCAAATCTACATTTCGTGTTTTGAGATATTTGAAATCCTCACCTGGGCAGGGGCTGTTTTTTTTCCAAAAGATACTGTTTTTAATTTGAAAGCATATTGTGACTGGGATTGGGCTGCCTGTCCAATGTCTCGTAAATTTGTCACTGATTTCTGTAATTTTTTTAGATGACTTGTTAATCTCTTGGAAAATTAAAAAGCAAAACACTGTTTCTAAGTCTTCTGTTAAGGCGGAATATAGGGCTATGTCCCTTACTTGTAGTGAAATTATTTGGATTTTGGGTATTTTCAAAGATTTGGAAATTTCCGATTTAACACCTGTTAATTTATTGTGACAATCAAGTTGCTGTCCACATTCCTTCCAATCCTATTTTTCACGAACGTATTAAGCATATTGAAATAGACTACGTTGTTCGTGACTATGTAAAAAATAAAATTGTTTCTACTAATTTTGTTCGTACGGGTGATCTGGTTGCAGATGTTTTCACCAAAGCATTGGGCCGTGTGAAACATTATAATCTTGTAAAACAGCTTGGTATGATTGATACTTTGCACCTGCTTTCAGCTTGTGGGAGGGTGTTAAAGCCCAAAATGAGTTTGGATCAACAAGCATCAAGAAGGTGCTTTCAGCCCGACCTGATCCAAAGTCTTCCATGTTGGGCCGCTCATATAAGTCAGCTCTAATAGGCCCAGACCTGAGTCCAGTTCCAGATGCTTCCAAGGTCACTTAGGAGTTGACCGAGAGTTCAGGGATTGATATGCAATTTTAGTATCAGGGTTTCTCTTAAATAGCTTGTGTGCCTCTTTAGTTCTCAGATTTTAGTTTTCTAGCATTCTCTCTCTATAATTTTGCAGCAGTTTTCCTCTATTCACTTTGTAAAACTCTCTACAATTAGATTTTTTCATCTACTTCTTCTTTAATAATAGTTTCTTAATTTTTCTATCTTTATATCAGCTTTCAATATACGATTTACTCGTATTTTATCACCTTATGTGATGGTTAGCTTCACTTAACACAAATTTATTCAAACTAGAGACAATTTTTGCATGAAAATATATTTTCCTTCAATTTAATAAGTTCAAATCTGAATAAAAAGAAGTATGTGGCAATAGAAGAGGAATGAGAAATCAAAATAGTTTGTGTTTCTATTGAGTCAAAAATTTGGTCTCTTTATTAACTAAGTTCACATACTGAATGTTCTCTTCTTGTCATGGTTCAAAGAATCGGCCGATATCCGATGATATTGACCGATATATAACCGGATCGGATCCGTCAGATCTGATAAAAAGGTAGATACGTTATATTATCCGGTGTGTTTAGTATAGCCGATATTATCTGATGATATCCGATAATATCGGTGATACTATGATATTATCGGAGTATCGCCGATATTATTGGCCAAGTAGCTGATATATCGAAGATTCTAATCTGCCATTGTTTAAACCCTAATCTGCCATGGTTTCCAGTTTCTGATTGGCATCAAGTATTTGTGAAGGTTTTGTTTAGGTGTTGGAAGAATCTCACGCCTTCTGTTGCTTTAAAGTACTAAGGAATCTTACAACTTTTCTTTTTTAGAAGCTTATGACTAAAGAATCTTACAGTAAGCTTTTTTTCCCCCAGAAACCTAGAGAGTTAGAGAGAGTAGCTTTAATCTTAGGCTTTATGTCACTTCTTCTTCTTGTTTGTTGCTTGGGTTCTTACTGTAACGTTTCATTTTTCAGAAATTTATAGCTTTATGTCATTTCACTCATGGTATAGCCTTATAAATGCATTCAGGTCTTATTTCTATAAATTAATTCCTTGATAGACTAGAATGATATATTTAGCTTCATTGATGGTTGATGTAGCAAATATTTTTAATATGTATTAAAAAGTAGCAATTTGTGTCATTTATATTTGTCTCTAATTTTACAAATTTTTTTAGAATTTTTGGAGCATTTTATAATGATTTTGTATCATATCGCCCGATAATATCCCGATATGCCACGACCGATATAGAATAGCACCCCTCGATATTATCCTCGATACCATGACTTTGAACCATGCTTCTTGTACCTCACATCTCTGGCTCGACCACCCCTGATAACCTTGTATTCCATAGTCGCTACTACCTCCATCGACAACTCCGTCACTGTCAACCTCCAGCTAACAATTTGATTTTAGAACAAACATTGTTGTTCTTGGTAATCAACATTATAAATAGTTTAAATGAAGTCCCACCGTCTATTTATACTGTACTTTCCAAATAACTGGTAAAGAGTGTTGGGCGCAGCAGAAGTTTAGCCAGAGATTTAATTTATTAGGATTCGACAAATTTCACCAACAAGTTGATGACAAAATAATATTCGGCAAAATGTAACAATAATGCACACGAGATTTACGTGGTTCGGAAAAATCCGCCTATGTCCACGAGAGTTTCCCTTCTTCCAGCTTGAGAGTAATTTATTGATATACACTTGAGTTTAATTGACAAACTCAAGAAACCACTCTCAAAGTTATATTGAACACTTTCCCAACCATTTTATATCGTTCCAAGAGCAAAATCCACAAGTGTTTCGCACACCTCACAATTTGTATCTATCACAAATTGTTAACTCACTATGTACACACTTATGTTTTGCTTTTGCTTTTGCTTCTGTTGGATGGTGAAATGAATGAAGAAAAGCATGTATTTATAGCCATCATCTCCACTGCCAAAGCTTTTTCTATTGGCTTATTCTAACAAGTTAGATGTGCAAGTTGCCAAGAAAGTTGACCCCCCTTTTTTCATTTATTTTCTTTTCTTTATTTTTGTGGGTGGACACCAACAATCTCAATCCCCACCAAAAAATATTCACCGCAAACCAGAACACAAAATTCCATTGGCCTTCAATCAACATTGCACATGCCGCATCAGTAAGGTCCTAACTCCACCTGATCTAAAACCAACCAATGCACACAAACAACCTAGTCAACACCACTAGTTCACTACCGAGAAGGATGACCTTGACCCATCCTTTAGTCCAACAGGGTTTCTTTCACACACATCTGCACATTGGAAATTTTTTGGTGCACTCCACTTTCAGTCATCATTTGAGGTCACCAGACGATACAAATGTTCATACTTCTCTCCTTTTCTTAGGACATCTCCGCCAAGTGTAACTTTCAAGACTTCACCTCCAGTTGAATACCCACAGTCCTGGATTCAAATTGTCTCATGAAAATTAAAATTTTTCGCATCTTTGTGACATAAGCCATAACACCCAAACTACGATCTACTCCATCAAACATCTTGATTTTCACCACTCATGTGCCCATGATTCTACAAGTAGAACCATCACCCAAGGAAAAAGTACCTACCCTTGTTTCTTGGAGCGAATCAAAATAATCTTTCCTGAAGCATACATGCATTATAAATCCAGAATCTAAAATCCAAACATCTCGAGATGAAGTATCCATACGAGTAGAGACTATGAAAATATTTCCATCGTATGCCTCTACATCATCACCACCATTACACTTTGACTGACATTATCCCTCGCTTTACATGGATATTTTTTTTTAAATGGGCTCTCTTATAGAAATTGTAGCATTTTTTTTTAGTTCACCTTGGCCTTTGAACCTGACCTACTGCTAGCAGGTTCACCACCAAATGTCCTCCAGTACCGATTCATATCCTGAGTAACCAGAGCAGATTCCTGTCCCACCTCCTGGTTTTCCCTTCCTGTGCTTTTCGTGGGATAAACGTGATGAACTCATATACTCCAAGTTTAGTGTATCTTTCTCATACAGCAACATTGTCACTAGACTATCATACGAATTTGGGAGCAAGGTAAGAAGTAAACGGACTTTATCTTCTTCCTTAACTTAGCTTTAACAACTTTTTGAAGTTAATCCACCATTCCATTAAATTGGTTCTTGTGATCCATCAAATTATCACCCTCCACCATCATTAGCCTATAGAGTTTCCGTTTCAAATGCAATTTTGTAGACCAAGATTTTTTTAGATACAAATTCTCCAACTTTGCCCACAATTTTGGTGCCGAATCTTCAGAATCAGCATCCACAATATTATTGATAATGATGTCAGCAATACAAAGTCGAATCGTGCTAACATAGCGTGATTCCAAATCTTTCTACCGTGCATTATCTATATCCTCCGACTTTGCCTCCTCTCCTTTCAACACCATTTCCAAGCCATGTTGAATAAGATTACCCTTGTTTGCCAATGGGTGAAATTCCCTTTGCCATCAAATTATTGCACTGAAAATGGATTTGGCCTCGATGTACCTTCTATCTGAATAAGTAAATCTCAATTTATAAACCGTTAACCAGTTAGCTCTGATACTACTTGTTGGGCGCGGTGGAAGTCTGGCCCGAGATTTAATTTACTAGGATTCAAAAAATTTCACCAACAAGTTGATGACAAAATAATATCCGACAGAATATAACAATAATGCACACAAGTTTAATTGACAAACTCAATAAACCACTCTTGTACAACTACTCTTAAAGTTATACTGAACACTCTCCCAACCCTTTTATATTGCCCCAAGAAAAAAACCCACAAGTGTTTCACACACCTCACAATTTGTATCAATCACAAATTGTTAACTCACTATGTACACATTTATGCTTTGCTTTTGCTCTTGCTTCTGTTGGGTAGTGAAATGGATGAATAAAATCATGTATTTATAGCTATCATCTCACCTCCAAAGCTTTTCCTATTGGCTCATTTTAACAAGTTGGATGTGCAATTTGATAGTGTTGTATGCTTGTCGAGCCATCTGTTGGCTCAATCACTGGAACATAAACACTATGACAGTATTGTCTTTTGCATCATATCAAACCTATTGGAAAGCTTCTTTATCTCATATATAGATTTAATTAATCTAGATAAACATCTCAGGGATTACATAAGGCTAGGGGAGTCATCGCGTAGACTATAGAATAGTCCCGAGGGCTATAATCTTAAACCTCTGTTCCAAGTCATAGAGACTGTGAGATGTGGGATATCACGATCTCACTAAGACTTGTTTGTATGTGTCATTCTCAAAAGGGAGATGTCTTGTTCCTTAGATGATAACCCTCCGGGTCAATGCATGTGCAGAGATTCATACTTAGGAGAGTGTGGAATTGAACGATCTCGTAAGGACATCTCATTGGTCCCGATCGAACTAGAAGTCCTTCGGTTTTATAATGAGAGATTAATCCTTTGACTTGAGATGTCACGTCTGGAAAGGGTATTACCCACTATGCTTTGACATACACATGCAATCCAGGAGAGTCATACAGCTGCGTATGTTCTATATAGTCTGGTAGCATAGTGAAACAAATGACATTGGATATGGGATCCATCCAGGACTAACAACCTGGTATTTTTTATGTGGTTGTGTAATTCTGAATGATCAATGAAAGCCTGCGGGCCAGAGCGAAGTCTAATAAGAGGGATTAGTGATTCCAGCTTAGCAAACAGGATCATTAGTGTTTGCAACACTGTCATCGTTTCTGAGGTTATTAGGGTTTCAACAGTCACCAAATTCTAGACCTTAGATGGGAAATTGATGGAAGGATTCGACTCACATGAAGATCGTAACCTGGATAGGTTTGCTTTTTATCGTTAACATCTAGGAACTCATGACGACATTGCTAGACATCGATCCATGACCAATATGTGCCTTGGATTAATTTGGTGAAATTAATTCAAGGTCTAATTAATTATTTGGATAATTAATTTAGCCTTTGGGATATAACCTATTGCTAGCTTGTTAATGATCCTAAGGGGTCACACACTAACTTAGTGTAGTGCATTTGGCTAAATTAACTAATTAATTGGTCTTAATTAATAATAGTTTTGATTTAATATTAGATTATTAAATTAGAAAAGACTAATTAATTATTTAGTGGTCTAATTAATATATATATATATATATATATATATATGAAAGAGGAAAATAATATATATATATATATATATAGAGAGAGAGATATAGATATACATATAAACACACATTAAACGTCCATGTGTGTGGTGGAGTGGTGGAGATTTATCTTGTAGACTAAGTCTATACACATAAATATATATATATATATATATATATATATATATTAAATAGATCTTGTATATTTGGAAAGATCTTAAATATATATTTGAGGATCTCAAATATATGGAAAGATATTGTTAATTAATTAGTGGATCTAATTAATTAAGGAAAAGAGTTTGAGAAAAGAAGGAGTTTACATATTATAATATATTATATGTATATATATACACACACATCATATATATATATATATATATATATATATATAGTACATGCATTCAGGTGAGTGTTTCTTTGTTAGGTATGTGCCCTCGATGCCAACGAGGAGTTAGAAATTATAGGGCACTGGTTTATATTGTACAACTTTAAAGAAAGACATTATTCATTTGTTCACGTAAATCTTAATGGAATCTATAAGTATTGAATATATAAGTCGTGAGTAATCAAAAGAGACTCCTTAAGGATTAAGGATAGGGACACTAGAAGCATTGATTCCTTGATTACTTAAAATGGGTTCGTAAGTCAAAGAGTCTTAATTGGGCATTATGACTCGACTTGTATGACACAAATTCTGACAAGGACTGTCAGTCAATCACTAGGAATTAGTAGGACCTTGTACCATAGAAATATCAGTGGAATTTATATATTCGAACATGACTTGTAGTAATTTGATCACGTGGGTATTAACTGACTGTCAATGATTGGGTTACTGATCATAATAGTATGCGTGCGCTTTAGACCTGAGGGATCAAGATCAATGTGCTCGTGACATTGGATCTGTTATTAGAGTATTTAGGACCAATTCACCCGTAGATGGAGCCAACCTTGAAGTGCGATCTCAATGAGCAAGTAGCAGTTGTGAGGTGATTGCCAAAAGGGATTCACTATCTCAAAAATAAACGAGAATTTATAATGTGCAAACATAGGTAAATGAAATTATAAGTCTTGGCCAAAGCATATAACTAACTCATGTGGAACATGGAGGGTAGTTTGGTAATTGTTGTCTTACTATGATTCATTGCACAGTATCGAATTCTGTGAGTTAGACATACTCCATGACTCTCACTCGATCGAAATACGTCAGTCAATAGCTTATACTCATACGACATTTATGATCTAGAGGTTCGTTATAATAAAATCTTTTCGATCTTAATTGGATTTCGATGTGGGTCCACGCCTCCACGAAACTAGATGGGTGACACCCACATCCTTTGGTATGCTCTCATTGCCAATTAAGACGAACCTAGAGAGTCGCTCTACAAGGAGTAAGCGGGATATCTATGTTAGGAAATTTCATGTTAGATGTTTTGATGATGACAAGATAGGATTTTTTTGTTACACCCCAAAAGAATGTAAGTTTGTATTTTCTTAGAATATTTGTATAAACGTTTGAAAGGTTGTAATTTTATTAAGCTTGTAATTTTTATCTTTGTAGACTATAGACTAAGTATTAGATACTAAGTCGCTAATAGAATTCTAGGTGAGTCCATTAGAGATGAAGTTGAAGATCAGCGTCTGAAGACAAGTAAAGATGAAGATTTTGTCTTAAGCGACTGCCAATTGCTATGGACTGTTTCAGGGTTTATGAATCAAGCAATAAATGTAATCAAGCGATCAAGTAGATCAGATTCACCTTAAATAAATTTCGAAGTCACTAAGGACTTAAATGCAATCATTTAACGGGCATTTATTTCCAACGGAAAATAAATTCAAATGCACTAAATTCTTGATAAGAGCATTAAATGTGATAAAGACAGATTGTATACGGAGCAAGCTACCTATTGGCTAAGACTGTCAGAATTTCAGAGTTCAAACTTGCCACATCAAATCAGTGCAGCCGGATTTCAAGAATGTCAGAGAAAAGGTATGACTCACTCGTGCGTGAGAGGCACGCACCCACATGTGTCCAAAGGACAAATCCCAAGAAATTTCCTATAAATACCTCACTCCAAGCAAACCATAAAATATAGAGATACACGTACATACACAAGAAAGTCAAAACTTTGCTGAGATTCTCTCTAGAAAAAGTTTAGAAACTCCATAGCCAAAATTCTTCCAAGATTTTTACATACATTCCAGACAGTTATAGATATCTCAAACATCTTCAAAGAAGAACCATACACTATTATTGAGATATCCTAAGTTGTTTGAACTTTCTAAAATCAAAAAAATCCATGATCAAAACTCTCAACATCCTCTGCCTGTGTGAAGAAGTTGTTGACTCTACAAACAGTATTTCTGAGTGAGAGAAGCTTGTTGTTGAAGATCTTCATTGGTGCTGAAGTCTGTGTGATCAAGGAGCTCAAGATCATCATCCCCTCCTCTATTTTGTAGAAGCCTCTGTGTGATCCTTTGATTATCAACTTAGTGGAATTCCTCCAAGTGTTCAAGGACAAGAAGGACGTAGCTGGGATTACACCACCTAGTGAACCTTATAAATTCTTGTGTTATTTACTGTCATTTACTATTTTATTATATGAATTTAAATTTTATTATTTCTCCTGAAAAAGATAAGAAAAACGGTTAAGCGACTATTTGACCAAAACGAACGCTAAAGCTTTAAAAATCATTTCCGCTATGCTAACCCTAATTAAGTGATCTAAGTGTCACCTACTTTGGTAAATTGCTAAAATCACTAAGTCTAAGTTATCTTTACTGTAGCGCCTGACCCAAGCGCTCAGCTCTCTAAGCGTTCAAACATTTAAAAGTGATACGAAATTTTTGAAGTTGAAAAAGACTTCAGGGTCTATTCAACCCCCTCCCCCTTCTAGACCCTTTCGTATCAGAGCGGTTGAAGTAGAAACCTAAGCATTTCCGAGCGTAACTGCTTGTTTAGATCCATTTTTCTAAACTTAGTCGCTTTAATTCTCTTTTAAAAATCTCATATTATGGCTTTTAACAAAATGCCTAAGTTGGTTGAATCAAATTATGATTCTTGGAAACTTAAAGCATTCGCTTATTTATGCTATTGCGATAATAAAATGTGTGATGTAATTACAGATGGCCCCATTCAGATCATGAAAGTCATCACTAGAGCCCCTGGAGCAACTGAAGCAACTCCGGATGGTTATGTTAAAAACCCCAAGATAGAATGGACGCCAGATGATAGAAAAAGATCAAATCTAGATAATGTTGGACGAAGTGCACTCTACTCAGCGTTAGGAGATAATGATGTATTGTTCAATAAGATCAAACAATGTAAGATTTCAAAAGAAAAATGGAATAAGTTGGCTATCATATGTGAGAGTTCAGCACAGATGAAGGAGAACAAGCTCTCCATAGCTATGCAAAGATTTAAGCATTTCAAAATGCAGCCCAACGAGACGCTAGAACAATTGGACGCAAGATTCACTATGCTCATTACAAAGTTAGCGTCACTGGACAAGGAGTTGACTAACAAGAAAATGGTCAATAAGATATTCAGAAGTCTTCCAAGCAAGTATTTGATTAAGACTGTGACCATGAGAGAATCACAGACATTGGAGACTCTAACTCCAGAACATGTATTTTCAGAGTTAAAGGCATTTGAGTTTGAACTAGGAGAAGTCAGCAACACAATGGCTTCTATGTCAGCGACTGAATAAGGAGCCCTAATAGCTACAACTAAGAGCAAGGGAAAGTCAGTCAGTGAGATAAAAGCGACAGAATCAAATAAGGAAAAAGAAATGGCTTTGTTGGTTAAGAAATTTAAGAAATTTCTAAGATACGAAAAGAGAAACCCTAGTGGACAGAGATCATTTCAAACCCCGCCTCCTGCACCAGCGCCGTAGTATCAAGCGTCAGTGTATTCTGTTCCTCAGCCTCCAGCGCCAGTTCAATACCAAGCGCCTCCGTCCCCTACTTAGAATCTCTTACTGCCAGTAGTTTCCAAAAGGTTATCAACTGAACAGAAAATGAAAACTAACCTTTGTTATAACTGCAAGAAAGCAGGGCACTACCAAGTAAATTGCCCTTATCCAAATGTGTCTAAGCCTACAAGGCAAGACTATGTGGATAGAAACCAATTCAGGAGCAACCATCACCAACAAGGTCTGCTAGCAGAATCTGAACCATTCTCCGCACCTCAAGAGGATTTGGAATCATCAGATGAAAGCAGTGATGATGAGCCAACAAGCGACTTAGCGTTAATTTATCTTATGGCAAGAGATGAAGAAGCATCTGATGACTCGCTATCTAAGGTAAACACTGAATTATATCATCCTCTTTCTTATGATGAATTACTTGACAAAGTTAATGAATATTATAAAGATTGTCAAGATGCCACTAAGATATATCAAACTCACTTCGATATAATTTCATCACTCACAAGTGATAAAGTAACCCTCAAAGCAGAGTTGCAAGTTCAGCAACAATGCATTGAGAAGAATCAATCGCTTGAGAGTGAAATAACCCTGTTAAAAAGTGATCTTAATATAATAGTCAAGAGAGAAGCTGAACTGATTGCTAGACTTGCCAAATGAGCAGCTTGTCTCATCATTATCCAAAGCTTCAAGAAAGCTAGATAATGTGATTGAGGTAACTAGACTTTTTGGTGAAAAGATCGGTTTAGGTTGTGATAAACTTGGTTAAAAATCAAAAGCATCTAAGGTTATGACAACCAACAAAGGAAAAGGTGTATTCTTTGTTGAGAAGAGTTCAAATAGTGAAACACTAAATGAACCTAAGGACAATGGTAAGAGGCCAAATGAGAAGATCAATACCAACTCAGGCAATAAAGAGAAGACAAAAGTGAATAATTCACAGAAGATGGTTCATCCAAACGCTCAAAAGGCTAAGAATAAACCATCTACAAGTGAATCAAACGCTAAGCGTCAATCGCCAAAAGCGACTCCTAAGCCAGTGTCGAGAAAATACCAACGTTAATATCCTCCAAGATCTAGATCATATTATCGATACTATGATGATTATGATTATAATTATGACTATGATTACTATTATAATCGAGAGTATTACTATACACCTAAAAAGCACACACAACACAAACCGAAACCCAAGAAGGCCAATCTTCCCGTAATGAAGACAAGGCAAATATGGGTTCTGAGAGTTTTAATTCAAACCAAAGTTACTAACATTGAAGGACCCAAGACAAAATGGGTACCTAAGAAAAATTAGAACTGCCCTTTGAATGCAGATACCTAGAGCCAACACCGATAATTCCATTTGGTATATTGATAGTGGGTCATTAAGGCACATGACTGGCTCAAAAGACCTCTTGGTCAACTATCATGCAACCAACGGTCCTCAAGTTATATTTGGTGATAACTCCAAAGGTAAAACCAAAGGTATAGGTACTGTGCATAGGGGGAACATCATGATTAGGGATGTATATTATGTTGAGGGCCTTAAGCATAATTTGTTAGGAAATTTCATGTTACATGTTTTGATGATGACAAGATAGGATTCAATGTTAGACCCCAAATAAAATGTAAGTTTATGTTTTCATAGATCATTGTTTAAGAGTTTGAAAGTTTGTAATTATTATATTATTTAGGCTTGTAACGTTTATCTTTGTAGATTTTAGACTAAGTATTAGATACTGAGTCGCTAATAGAATTCTAGGTGAGTCTATTAGAGAAACGGTTGAAGATCAGCGTCTGAAGTCAACTGAAGATAAAGATTTGTTTCTTAGCGTCCGCCAAATGCTAAAGGACCTCATTTCAGGATGTATGAATCAAGCGCTCAAAGCACTTAAGCGACCGATGTCAGATTCACCTAAAATAAATCCTCAAGTCATGAAGGACTTAAATGCAATCATTCAACGGGTATTTATTTTCAACGGGAATTAAATTCAAAATGCATTAAATGCCTGATAAGAGAATTAAATGTGATAAGCTGTTTATGACTTGTGGACAAGCCACCCTTTGACTTAGACTGTCAGACCTATAAAAGTATATACCTGCTCCTGTCCAATCGGAACCAGCAGAAATTCAAGAATGTCAGATAAAGGTAACTACCACGCTTTGCGTGAAAGGCATGCTCTCACATGTGTCCAACGGACAGATCCCAAGAATTGCTTATAAATACCTTACCTTCAGCAAACCAAAAAAAAAAAAAAGTACATAATATTTACAAGAGAAAATCACGTACAGACACAAGAAAAACTTGCTTAGAAAAAGCTGAGAAACTCCATAGCCAAATCTTTCAAGTTTTTTATCTACATTCCAGACAGTCACAAATATCTCAAACCTCTTCCAAAGAAGAAACCAAAACTCCTATTGAGATATTCCAAGTTGTTTGATCTTTCCAAAAAAACAAACAAAACCTTGTGATAAATCTTCAACCTTTCATCTAAGTGAGAAAGAAGTTGAAACCTCTTACAGGCAGTATTTTTGAGTGAGAGAAGCTTGTAGAAGACGATCTTCATTGGTGCTGAAGTCTGTGTGATCAAGGAGCTCGAGATCTTTTTCATCCTTTACTATCTTATAGAAGATTCTGTGTGATTCTTCGAAAATCATCCTAGTGAATTCCTCCAAGTGAAAAAGGAGAAGAAGGAGGTAGCTGGGATTACATCACCCAGTGAACCTTACAAATTTCTTGTGTTCTTTACTTTACTTATTGTCTTGATTTACATTATTTTATATTCTTTAAAAAGGGACAAGCTAATTGCAAAGCGATTGAATTATTCAAACAAACGCTAAAATCATTTCCGCTGTGCTAACCCTGATTAAGCGATCCAAGCGTTACCCTACTTTGGTAAATTGCCGAAATCACTAAGTCTAAGTTAACTTTACTGAAGCGCCTGACCCAAGCGCTCAGCTTCCTAAGCGTTCAAATCTTTAAAAAGTGATACGAAATTTTTGAAGTCTAAAAAGACTTCAGGGTCTATTCAACCCCTCCCCCCTCCTTCTAGACCCTTTCGTATGCCACTTGGGACCACCAAGTGGTATCAGAGCGGTTGAATTAGAAACCTAAGCATTTCCGAGCGTAACTGCTTGTTCAGATCCATCCCTTTAAAACTTAATCGCTTTAAAATTTCTCTTTAAAACATCTCATTATGGCTTTTAATAAAATGCCTAAGCTGGTAGAATCAAACTATGATTCTTGGAAACTTAGAGCATTCGCATATTTATGTTCGTGCGATAATGAAATGAGTGATGTAATTTCAGATGGCCCCATTAAGATCATGAAACTAATAACTCGAGCACCCAGAGCTGATGAAGCCACTCCAGATGGATATGTCGAGAAAAACAAGTTAGAATGGACGCCAGATGATAGAAAAAGAGCTAATTTGGATAATGTTGGACGAAGTGCACTCTACTCAGCGTTAGGAGACAATGATGCATTATTCAACAAGATCAAGCAATGCAAGACTTCCAAAGAAATATGGGATAAGTTGGCCATAGTGTGTGAAGGATCGGCACAAATGAAGGAGAATAAGCTCTCCATAGCCATGCAAAGATTCGAGCATTTCAAAATGCAGCCCAATGAGACACTAGAACAATTGGACGCAAGATTTACTTTGCTCATTACCGAGTTAGTGTCACTAGATAAGGAGTTGACCAACAAGGAAATGGTCAATAAGTTTTTCAGAAGTCTTCCAAGTAAATACTTGATTAAGACTATTGCTATGAGAGAATCACAGACCTTGGAGACTCTTACTCCAGAACATGTGTTAAAGGCTTTTGAATTTGAACTGGGTGAAGTTAGTGACACATCGACTTCAGCAACTGAATCAGGAGCTTTAATCGCTACTACCAAAAGTAAGGGTAAAGCGGTTAGCGAAGTGAAATCAACGGAATCAAATGAAGAAAAGGAAATGGCCTTATTGGTCAAGAAATTCAAGAAATTTCTAAGGTATGAAAAGAGAAATCCTATTAGACAAACTTCATTTCAAACCCCTCCTCCTAATCCAGCGCCTCAGTATCAAGCGCCAGTGTATTCAGCACCTCAACCAGTAGCACCAGTTCCTTATCAAGCGCCACAAACACCGACTCCGAATCTCTCAGCGCCAGTCATTTCCAAGCGATTATCCACTGATCAGAAAATGAAAACTAATTTGTGTTATAATTGTAGGAAACCAGGGCACTACCAGATAAATTGCTCTTATCCAAATGTGTCTAAGCCCACAAGGCAAGACTATGCGAATAGAAACCAATTCAGGAGCAACCTTCGCCAACAAGGTTTACTAGCGGAATCTGAACCATTTCCCGCACCTGAAGAGGATTTGGAATCATCAGATGAAAGAAGTGATGATGAGCCTACAAGCGACTCAGCGTTGATCTGTCTCATGGCAAGAGAAGATGAAGCATCTGACAAATCGCTACCAGAGGTAACCAATGAATTATCTCATCCTCTTTCTTATGATGAATTACTTGACAAAGTTAATGAATATTATAAAGATTGTCAAGAGGCCGCCAAAATATATCAAAACGATCTCGCTATTATCTCATCACTCACAAGAGATAAAGTAACGCTCAAAGCAGAGTTGAAAGTTCAACAATAATGCATTGAGAAGAACCAATCACTTGAAAGTAAAATTACTCAATTGAAAAGCGATCTTGATATAACAGTTAAGAGAGAAGCTGATCTGATTGCTAGACTTGCCAAATCAGAGCAGCTCATCTCATCATTATCAAAAGCTTCTAGAAAGTTGGATAATGTGACTGTGGTAACTAGACTATATGGTGAAAAGACCGGTTTAGGATACAATAAATTTGGTAAACAACCAAATAAATCTAATGTTACGGCAACCAACAAAGGAAAGGGTGTTTTCTTTGTTGAGAAAGGTTCACAAAGTCAAACGCTAAATGAACCTAGCGACAACGGTAAGAGGCCAAATGAGAAAGTCAAAGTTGAATCAGGTAAGGGTAAGGCTAAAGCAAATCATTCACAAAAACGGGTTCATCCAAACGCTCAAAAGGCTAAAGGTAAGCCTGAACACTGTGAATCAAGCGCTAAGCGTTCAGCACTAAAAGTGCAACCCAAGCCAACGCCAAGGAAATACCAGCGTCAATATCCAAGACAGTCAAGATCATATTATCGATATTATGATGATTATGATTATGACTATGATTATGACTACTATTATAATCGAGGATATTATTATACATCCAAAAAGCACACACAACACGATGTGAAACCCAAAAAGGCCAGTATTCCCACAATGAAGACTAGGCAAATATGGGTTCCTAAAGTTCTAGTTCAAACCAAAGTTACTAACAAAGAAGGACCCAAGGCAACATGGGTACCTAAGAAGAATTAGAATTATCCTTTAAATGCAGGTACCTAGAGCCAACACCAATACTTCAGTTTGGTACATTGATAGTGGATCGTCAAGACACATGACAGATTCCAAAGATCTTCTAGTCAACTATCAAGCTACCAACGGTCCTCAAGTTATATTCGGTGATAACTCCAAAGGTAAAACCAAAGGTATAGGTATCATGCATAGGGGAACATCATGATTAGTGATGTATATTATGTTGAGGGTCTTAAGCATAATTTGTTAAGCATTAGTCAATTTTGCAATAAAGGCTTTGAAGTAAAATTTTCAAGCGACTTCTGCTATGTTAACGACGCTAAGACTAAGTCTACTAAACTAAGAGGAAAAAGAACAAATAATGTGTATTTAGTGAATTGGGATTCTACATTTGATAACAACCCCACATGCTTTGTTGCTAAAAGTCAAAATGAATTCGGTTGGTTATGGCATAGAAAAATGAATCACCTCAACTTTAAGGCAATCTCTCAGTTAATATCGCTAAATCTTGTAGAGGGATTACCTAAGGGTTCCTTTCAAAAGAATCGCTTATGTGATGCATGTCAAATGGGTAAACAAGTTAAATCATCTTTTAAGAAGAAACCATGCCTATCTACTTCTAGAGTTCTTGAACTATTGCATCTAGATTTGTTTCGTCCTATTCAAATCATGAGTGTTAGTGGTAAAAAGTACTCGCTAGTAATAGTTGATGATTTCTTTCGCTATACTTGGGTAGAATTTCTAGCGACCAAAGATGAAACTAGTGTCAAGCTCACATCTTTAATTCGTCAATTGCAAACTTATAAAGATTTAAAGGTGACTAGAATTAGAAGCCACAGAGGAACTGAATTTACTAACCAATTTGTTGAGAATTTTTGTATAGACTTTGGAATACTTCATGAGTATTCTGCTCCTAGAACACCTCAACATAATGGAGTTGCTGAGCGATGGAACAGAACACTTAAAGAAGCCGCTAGGACGATGTTAGCAGAGTCCAAGTGCCTCAAAAGTTTTGGGCCGAAGCCATCAATACCGCTTGCTACACTCAGAATCGGTGTATGATCAACAAGCAACATGAGAAGACTCTATATGAGTTATGGAAGGGACGTAAGCCTAACGTTTCATACTTTCATGTATTTGGTTCAAAATGTTTCATTCATAACAATGGATCCCAAAACCTAAAGACATTTGACCCTAAAGCGGATGAGGGATCCTTTCTAGGCTATACCAAAAATGGAAAGAGCTTTCGCATCCTAAATAAGATCAAATCGAAGGTTGAAGAATCCATTCATGTTATGTTTGATGATGCTAACCAAGAACCGAGTAAGGTTAATCCTGATGATGTAGGAATTGAAGATCTTGCCCAACAAGCGTCACAAATCAATCTCAATGATGATAGTGATGACGACGCTGATGATGAGATCTATGTACCTTTTCCTAAAAATACTCGTGAGGTTACTAATGAGAATATTGTCAGAATCGCTGATGATCATGAAGAGAATGATCATCAAGAGCATATTGGAACTGTGAATGATGCAGCGATTGTACCAGAGACTAATGAGAATCAAGCGATTGATGATCAAGAATCTCTTAATGCTTTCCAACCAGATCGTAAATGGCTTAGAGACCATCCACCAGAGCTAGTAATCGGAGATATGGAAGCACCTATTAATAAATAGGTCAACTACAATGAATGAGGCCATGTTCGCAAGTTTCTTATCTCAAATGGAACCAAAGAAAGTGGATGAAGCGCTCAGTGATTCAAGTTGGGTTGAAGCAATGCAAGAAGAGCTTAACCAATTTGAAAGAAACAAGGTTTGGACGCTAGTACCAAGACCAACTCACCAAGGAATTATTGGGACTAGATGGGTTTTTAGGAACAAAATAGACGAAGATGGCATTGTTACAAGAAACAAAGCCAAATTAGTCGCTCAGGATTATTGTCAAGAAGAGGGTATTGATTTTGATGAGACTTATGCCCCCAGTAGCCCGTCTTGAAGCGATTCGTATGTTACTAGCGTTTGCCGCATTTAACAAGTTCACAGTGTATCAAATGGACGTGAAGAGTGCTTTCCTGAATGGTAAACTCCAAGAAGAAGTCTATGTTGAGCAACCTCCAGGATTCATCAACAATCATGGCAAAAGTATGGTCTACAAATTGGATAAGGCACTCTATGGCCTTAAACAAGCACCAAGAGCATGGTATGAACTCTCTCTATCTTCCTTATAGGTAAAGGCTTTTCAAAAGGCAGCGTTGACACAACGTTATTTAAAATTACTCATAATGAAGATATTCTCTTAGTCCAAATTTATGTTGATGATATTATATTTGGTTCTACTAATAAGCGATTGTGTGAGAAATTTTCGAAAATGATGCAAGATCAATTTGAAATGAGCATGATGGGTGAATTAACTTTCTTATTAGGATTACAAGTTAAACAACTCCCTAATGGAATATTTATAAACCAAGCTAAATATACAAGAGATATGATTAAGAGATTTGGTATAGAAAATGCATCATCTTCAAAAATTCCAATGAGCCAAACGCTTAAGTTAGATAAAGATGAAAGTGGGAAAAAAATTGATATCACTAACTATAGAGGTATCATTGGATCACTTCTTTATCTTACCGCTAGTAGACCTAATATTATGTTTTCGGTATGCATGTGTGCACACTTTCAAGCTGATCCTAGAGAATCACACTTAAATGCTACCAAGAGAATCCTTAAATACCTAAAAGGCACACAAAATGTGGGCTTATGGTATCCAAGGGACTCTCCTTTTGAACAAATTGGTTATTCAGACGCAGATTTTGCAGGATACAAAATAGATAGAAAAAGTACAGTGGTACATGTCAATTTCTAGGAGATAGACTAGTTTCGTGGCATAGTAAGAAACAACAGTCCATAGTGACTTCTACCGCTGAGGCAGAATATGTAGCCGCTGGGAGTTGTTGTGCACATATCCTTTGGATGAGGCAACAACTTAGAGACTATGGAATCATCCTAGGTCCCACCCCAATCCACTGTGATAACCAAAGCGCTTTAGCTATGACCCAAAATCCTGTCCTTCATTCTAGAACCAAACATATTAATATTAGATACCATTTCTTGCGTGACCATGTTCAAAAGAAAGATATCTCCATGCATGTCATTGGAACTGACAAACAATTAGCAGATATCTTCACCAAAGCGCTCAACGAACAACGCTTTCTCACTTTGAGAAGTGAATTAGGTATGATTGATTTAAACGCTTAAATCATAGAGCATCATATTTAATAGGCATATAATTTAGGGGGAATCCACTTTATGATTATGTCTAAACTGTCTTTCAAAATTGAAATAAGTTATCAATTTGAGGGGGAACTTTAAAATTGTACTTACTTCAGTAAGTAAGCGACTATGATCAAAAATGACTTTGAAAAATCTTATGCATTGATCATTAGCGTTTACATTTATGCATAACAATCTGATCGCTTATAAAATAAAATATTTTAAGTTTCAACAAGCGATTGATCTTTAACAGATTAAATTTATGCTATAAAAAGTTTTCAGCGTTAAGAAAATTCCCAATTTAACGCTAAGAAATTCCTCTTTTAGAAAATCATGCATAGTTTTCATCGATAAAAAGATAGTGTGTGGATAAGACCAAAAGATTAGATTTGATAACTACTCACACGTGCCTATCAAATCAAACTGACGGTTATGATTCCTATCTAAACCTAGGCGGTTCAGTGACTGCATGAGTCTGAGTACGTGTCAATGTACTATCAGGCGCGTGTATTTCACGCTGAAAATTTCAAGATTTTTCAAACGTCTTTCACTTGAATGGGTAACTGCGGATCCCAAAATCTCTCTATTTTGTAACAGTTAACCTATTTTACCGCACCGTTTGACATCCGTACTTATGCATAAACGGCTCAGATTCCAACATTTTAACTTTTCAATTTTTCAAAATTCAATGATGTCACACGTGGCAGTCATCTAAGCAACAGAGGAGTTATTTTTGCCTCTATATATATTCTTCAAGGTTTTTACAGTCAGACTTTATTACTTCCAAACTCTCTCTCTGCTGTAAAATCTTCATCTCTTTCAAGGCAAAAACTTCTCTCATTCCTTCAAAAAGCTTCAAACTTTCAGCAATGGCACCCAAAGCTTCAAAATCTTCCAAATCATCCAAGTCTGCTACCGGAAAAACTTCCCGCGCTGAAAAACCAGTCACGGTTAACGTCGGATTTCTTGTTAACTGGGACTACCTGTTTGATAACCAGAACTTCCCTCTACGAACAGTTCTTCCACTCGTTCAAGAATCTGGTTTGAGAGAGATGATTACCACCGTTTTTAACTACTTTGAAGAAGAATCTCTCTATTTCTTCAACAATGCTGAAATTTCTGACGACGGAAACTCTATTTCTTGCATCTTCCCTTTTACTCGTGAGACCTTTATTCTCACTCCTTCACTGTTATCTTCCCTGTTGAACTTACCCAATGATGGTGGTGAAGTAGAACTTGCTACTCTCGGTGATGCGACTAAAGTCTGGGAGTTAATCAAGAAAGAAGACGTCAAAGCTGCATATGAGCCAAACTTCAAGAAAAACGACATGAAGGGCGAATATGTCATTCTCGCGAATATTTGCGCCAAGATGATTGAATGCAGAAAAGGAACATTCGATAAAGTTACAAATATTTAGTATAAGATGATGGTGGCCATTCTGACCAAATTAAAGATTAATTGGTCTCTCTATGTTTTTAATCGCTTTAAGGCAGCGATGGCCAAGTCAGTTAATCCCAAGCCTTATGGGATTGTGTTAAGTAGAATTTTAAGTGCTTGCGGTTTTACAAACTCCGCTGGAAAGAAGATCCCAGCGTTAAAATTCTATGGCAAGAAGATAATTAGCGAGCTGCTCAAACCAAAGAAGCATGGTGGTGCAGCGGTTCCCAAGGAGAAGCATGAGCGACTTCAAGACAAAGGAGTTGTTCGCAGCGATGATGAAGACCAAACGTCTTCCTCTTCATCACCGTCCTTGTCTAAAGAAGAAGTGGTGGTTAAGCGACCAAAAAGAAAAATCGTTCTCAAAGTCGCTGAACCAGCCCAGTCAGCCAAAAAACAAAAGCCAGAACCTACCAAGAAGAAGTAGAAGCCGGAGTCCAAGAAGAAACAAAAGACCCCTTCTCCTTCTCCTTCTCCTTCTCCTAAATCTCCCTCTCCTCCTCCAGCGTTTATCTTCTCTGTTCCCGAAGAAGAGAAAGAAGTAGAAGAAAAAGTACCGCTTGCTCGAAGGCGTACTCCCCTCTCTACTCTAGCCGCGTCTACAAGCGTTTCAACAAATCCAGCGCTTGGAGAGTCAGTGAGCGTTCCTCGCTCTGACGTTGTTCTCGAAATCAGCTCAGATCCTCAAGCCACCACTCCATCTGAGAGGCTTTCTAGTGTTCGGGGTAAGTATTTGCTAAGCAAATTAGTTTTACCCTTTCCTTGTTAGTTTCTAAGTCTCTAACGCTAGGATAAAAACTCTTTCAGCGCAATGTGAAGCAAATATTCAGACTGTTCTCAACACTCTTGAAGAATTACGTATTTAACTTCTTTTCTCGATTTAGAATCAGAAGAAGAAGTCCAGGAGCCTGAGGAACCTGTCCCTCATATAGAAACAGATCAAGCGACTAAGTCAGCCGATGATAATCCTTAGGGTAAGCGTTTCAGTCTTTTCTTTGTAATTTCTACTTAGTAGAAATTTTGCTTGCTTTTCTCAAACGCTTATATGTATCAGCTCAAGATGCACCGGACGCTGATGCACCTCCACCTTCAGAGGTTCCCATTGAAGTAGATGTGGATATGACAACTGTTGTGGATATTGCAAAAGAAGCATCTCAAGTCCTTCCAGACACTGAAACATCTTCAGCTAGTGAAGCGACTGTCAATGCTGAGAGGTCGATAGAAGTGGCCCCCATCCCAACAGAAGCAATTGCTCTTGTTCCTACTCCAACAGGATCTCCTCCTCGTGTCATCGATTTCTTTCCTCGCGGATATTCTCCTGATCTTGAATTTTATTATGCCGCTAGAGAACGAGACACTCAGACACTTGCAGAGCTCGAAATCTCTTTTCAAACAACTCTCCTTCGGCCTGATCTTTCCAACTCTCAGAAGTTTGATTTCTTTGAACAGTTTACCGATTTAGGACTCTACAGCTTGGAGCGACTCCAATCTCGCTTGGAATATATTCGTCGACCAGCGTTCAACAGAGTCGATTTTGACCAAGCAAGATTCAATTTCATCGGTCACTCAGACGAATCCTTTTATCCTCTTCGAGCTAACAAGATTGTCTTCAAAAATCCTCACATGGGCGATTGGAACAAAAATCCTGATGAGGAAGATCTAAAAAAAATAGGATATTCGGCTCTCCCCAAAGTTGTCAACTCTCCTCAGAATGCCCTCTCTCCTAATCCACTTAAGCTTTGGAAAGGAAAAGGACCAGTAGTTGCTGAACGTCCAAATCCGGTTAATTCGTGGATAGAAGATGAAGCCCGAGAATATCTTGCCAGACTATGGGCTGAGGATTACGATGAAGAAACTACCCGCTTCGAGAAATTCCTTTCCGCTAGAAAAGAACCAACGAAAGCTGAAAAGCTTGGCAAGCGATGGATGATGGATACAGCCAGATGGGCTGAAGAGTTCGTTCTACATTTCTATACTCTTGAAGAACTCGTGAGATATCCATTTCTCTTTGAATTTGGAATTGAATACAGAAGCCGAAGACTTGCGACCTTTTTGCTTCAACGACGTCAGCACATTGCAGGCAATGTCAGCGCTTTACCTAGCTATAGGCAACCTATAGAAACCTACATTCGCTAGCAACTAGCTTTATTCAGCCAAGGTGGACGCTACATCTTGCATCCTCGTCAAGCGTTTGTTCAGCGCATCTTTCCCGATTTGAACGAAGAAGCTTCCTTCAGCAAACAGCCGCTTCTTCCCGGTCAGAGTCAGATTTTCGTCGATGTTTCCAATGAGCACGCTGAGTTTGCTGAGTTCCACAGAGACATGAGAGCAGTGATAGAAAATGCCCAAGCGATGGACATATCTTTTAATCATTACTCAGGGTTAAGCAATTTCAGAGGATATAATTTACACCCTGTGCTCTTTTGTGAACAAAATATTCAAGTGGCCAAGATGATTTTGCTGATAAGGCCTGTGGATCTAGCGGCAGCTCAAGCGCTGATGCCTCTTATTTTGGACTTTTTCAATTGTTACACTTCAGGAATCGAATTGCCAGAAGGTGTGCAACTTGCACTTTGTACAGAAGAGCGAGAAGACGCTATCTTCTTTATTCCGCAATCCAGCCTGATTAGTCCAAGGCATGTGATGGAAGCACTTAGCCCACTCTGGGTCATTGCTCTTGAAGAATCTTCTTCCCCAACCCAAATAATTGAAGAAGAAAGTGTTCCTACTAAGGATGACGCTCAAATTCCAAAAGCCTCTTTGCCAGATCCTTCTAGCGCCCCAGTGGTTGAGCCCCCAGTGATTGAAGATCCTTCAATGGATCAAGCGATTGAAGAAGTGCAAGCTGAAATTGCTCAAAAGCCTGACGAGCCATTTATCAGAGATAAATCCAAAGGCAAGGCTGCAGTTTCTATCTCTCCTGAGCGTCCTTCTTCCGATTCGGATTCAGAGAGTGATTCAGACGCTAGAGATTTCAGACAGGCAGTACGGAACTCGCTCACCAACATTGAAGGAACCTGCTCCAAGATATTTGAGGCTGCTGATAGATAAATCCACATAATATCTGATACGCGAAGCCGTGATATTGCAAACGCTTCCAATAACAGCACTATCAAAATCATGAACAGCATATCACCACTTGTCGCTGAACTCTCATCCGAATTCAACCGTCACTTAGCTCAGAGCGCTTCGGCTGATGCTGGAAGACATACTTCGACCGATGTCGCTGCTCAGAGCAGCGCTCATCAAGTTGCTCTCTTAGTTGACGAAGTTTGATTCTTGCGAAGAGAAGTCGCTGAGTTGAAAACCTCTCTTGATGATGCCAAGAAGGGGGAAAAAGAAAAAGAAAAGCATCAAGCATCCAAAGCGATATCAAAGACAGATAATAAACAATGGCGATCAATGTTTGAAGAACTAGTGAGCATCAAGAAGATGCTAACTAAAAAGAGAAAGCCAAGGTATTATCTAGGAAAATATCCGCTTCCAAAATTGGACGTCGATTTCTTGGAAAGTATGGGATTTCAACCTTTTTCCGGTCTGCTAAGATGACCTATCAATTGGGAACCATCAAAAGATCCAAGAAAAGATATCTATCACGATTTAATTCGTGAGCTTGGAATTTTGCCAAGAGAATGGACAGAAAGGTTGTTAGAACTCAATGAAAGCGCTAGACTTCATAGGCATGATTACGATGAAGTTCAACATACGACAATGATCGACATTGATCGTCTCTTGTTGGACTTAGCGCTAGAAGTTCTCCAAGGCGAAGAAAGAGCATAGCGACAGAAAAAGTTAATGAATTCTTCTTTTTATTTTTGTATTTCTGTTGTTGCTTTCATTATATTATTTTCAGTCTAAATCATGTATGCTTATTCTTTCAATATATGAATGATTTATCGCTGAAACAACTTGTTGAGGCTAATCTAACATTAGCTAACTTTACTAACTTTTTAAACGCTAACTTATATTCATTTGGGCTTTTCTTTTAAGTAACTCTTAAATTACAAAAGAGTTATAAGAGTTAAAAGTCTTGACATCATCAAAAAAGGGGAAATTGTTAGGAAATTTCATATTAGATGTTTTGATGATGACAAGATAGGATTCAATGTTAGACCCCAAATAAAATGTAAGTTTATGTTTTCATAGATCATTGTTTAAGCGTTTGAAAGTTTGTAATTATTATATTATTTAGGCTTGTAATTTTTATCTTTGTAGATTTTAGACTAAGTATTAGATACTGAGTCGCTAATAGAATTCTAGGTGAGTCTATTAGAGAAGCGGTTGAAGATCAGCGTCTGAAGTCAACTGAAGATAAATATTTGTTTCTTAGCGTCCGTCAAACGCTAAAGGACCTCATTTCAGGATGTATGAATCAAGCGCTCAAAGCACTTAAGCGACCGATGTCAGATTCACCTGAAATAAATCCTCAAGTCATGAAGGACTTAAATGCAATCATTCAACGGGCATTCATTTCCAACGGGAATTAAATTCAAAATTCATTAAATGCCTGATAAGAGCATTAAATGTGATAACCTGTTAATGACTTGTGGACAAGCTACCCTTTGACTTAGACTGTCAGACCTATAAAAGTATATACCTGCTCCTGTCCAATCGGAACCAGCAGAAATTCAGGAATGTCAGATAAAGGTAACTATCACGCTCTGCGTGAAAGGCACGCTCTCACATGTGTCCAACGGACAGATCCCAAGAATTGCCTATAAATACCTTACCTTCAGCAAACCAAAAAAAAAAAAAGGTACATAATATGTACAAGAGAAAATTACGTACAAACACAAGAAAAACTTGCTTAGAAAAAGCTTAGAAACTCCATAGCCAAATCTTTCAAGCTTTTTATCTACATTCCAGACAGTCACAAATATCTCAAACCTCTTCCAAAGAAGAAACCAAAACTCCTATTGAGATATTCCAAGTTGTTTGATCTTTCCAAAAACAAACAAAACCTTGTGATAAATCTTCAACCTTTCATCTAAGTGATAAAGAAGTTGGAACCCCTTACAGGCAGTATATCTGAGTGAGAGAAGCTTGTAGAAGACGATCTTCATTGGTGCTGAAGTCTATGTGATCAAGGAGCCCGAGATCTTTTTCATTCTTTACTATCTTGTAGAACATTCTGTGTGATTCTTTGAAAATTATCCTAGTAAATTCCTCCAAGTGAAAAAGGAGAAGAAGACGTAGCTGGGATTACATCACCCAGTGAACCTTACAAATTTCTTGTGTTCTTTACTTTACTTATTGTCTTGATTTACATTATTTTATATTTTTTAAAAAGGGACAAGCTAATTGCAAAGCGATTAAATTAATCAAACGAACGCTAAAATCATTTCCGCTGTGCTAACCCTGATTAAGCGATCCAAGCGTTACCCTACTTTGATAAATTGCTGAAATCACAAAATCTAAGTTAACTTTACTAAAGCGCCTGACCTAAGCGCTCAGCTTCCTAATCGTTCAAATCTTTAAAAAGTGATACGAAATTTTTGAAGTGTAAAACGACTTCAGGGTCTATTCAACCCCCCCCCCTTCTAGACCCTTTCGTATGCCACTTGGGACCACCATAATTTGTTGAGCATTAGTCAATTTTGTGATAAAGGCTTTGAGGTCAAATTCTCAAGCGACTGCTGCTATATTAGCGACGCTAAGACTAAGTCTACTACATTAAGCGAAAAAGAACAAAAAATGTGTATTTAGTGGATTGAGATTCTACAATTGATAACAACCCCACATGCTTTGTTGCTAAGAGTCAAAATGAATTGGGTTGGTTATGGCATAGAAAAATGAATCACCTCAACTTTAAGGTAATCTCTCAGTTAATATCGCTAAATCTAGTAGAGAGATTGCCTAAAGGTTCCTTTCAGAAAAATCGCGTATGTGATGCATGTCAAATGGGTAAACAAGTTAAATCATCCTTTAAGAAGAAACCATACCTATCTACTTCTAGAATTCTTGAACTGTTGCATTTAGATTTGTTTGGTCCTATTCAAATCATGTGTGTTAGTGATAAAAAGTATTCACTAGTAATAGTTGATGATTTCACTAGCTATACATAGGTAGAATTTCTAGCGACCGAAGATGAAACTAGTGTCAAGCTCACAGTGATAATTTGTCAATTACAAACTTCAAAAGATCTAAAGGTGTCGAGAATTCGAAGCGATAGAGGAACAGAATTTACTAACCAATTTTTTGAGAAGTTTTGTATAGATTTTGGAATACTTCATGAGTATTGTACTCCTAGAACACCTCAACAGAATGGAGTTGCCGAGCGACGGAATAGAATGCTTAAAGAAGCCGCTAGGACGATGTTAGCAGAGTCTAAGCTGCCTCAAAGGTTTTGGGCCGAAGCCATCAATACCGCTTGCTACACTCAGAACCGGTGTATGATCAACAAGAAACATGAGAAAACTCCATATGAGTTGTGGAAGGGACGTAAGCCTAACGTTTCATATTTTCATGTATTTGGTTCAAAATGTTTCATTCATAACAATGGGTCCCTAGGTCTAAGGACATTTGATCCTAAAGTGGATGAAGGAATCTTTTTAGGCTATGCCAAAAATCGAAAGAGTTTCCGTATCCTAAATAAGATCAAATCGAAGGTTGAAGATGTTAGGAATCCCGTACAGGAAAACAGAGAATTGCAGTGGAAGATTCGACAATTCCTACCGGCAGATCACAAAAATAGATCTGATGATTTTTCATGGGTTTTGCGAAAATTTGAACGAATAAACATACCCTTTTGATTCGTTTATTGATTCTGCAGAACAGCAATCCTCCAAGGGCTCCTGTCTTTAAAGCTTCACGCGAAACGAGCCTTCCAAAGATCCCGAGACTCCTCATTCTTTGAAGTAGTGGACGGTTAGAGAGGAGAGAGAGGAGATAGTTCTTTTCTTTTTGTGTTGTGTAATATTATCTTGTCACTTAGGGTTTGTTCCACTATAGGAGTCCCTTTAAACTCAATTAACTTGTGGAACAAGTTGGAGGCTACTCCAAAAAGCCCTAAGTGGCCGCCCCTCCTAGGGTTGCCTTGGACTGGGTAGGCTTTTAATTTGCTTGTGTAATTTCTGGCCCATCTGTATATATTTAAATTTAAATCCAATTTAAATATAATATTTATTATTAATTAATTCTAATTAATTAATGTACTAATCAAATAATTTAATTTAATCCAATTGAATTAAATATTTAATTAATTGATTTAATCTAATTAAATCAATCAGTCCATTTAATTCTTTCTAAAAGATTTACACAAAAAGATACATCCCGCTCGTTTCTTATAGCGCGACTCTTTAGGTTCATCTCAATTGGCAAAGGGAGGAATTACCTAAGGATGTGAGTGTCACCTAGTCAGTCTCGTGGACTCACATCGTAACCCAATTGAGTACGAAATGAATGAATCATTTTACGAACCTCTTGATCACAAATGCCGTATGAGTATAAGCCATTCACTGATGTATCCAGATCAAGTGAGAGTCATGGAAAATGTCAAACTCACTAAACTTGATATTGTGCATTAGACTATAGCATAATAAAATTACTAAACTACCCTCAGTGTCCCACATGAGTTAGTTGTTATGCTTTGGCCAAAGACTTTATAATTTCATTAGACTATAATCGCACAGGATACTTACTCGTTTACTATCGAGACAGTGAATCCCATCTTGGCGATCACTAATCAACAGCTACTTGTCTCATTGATATCGCACTTCGAGGTCGACCCCACCAACGGGTGATATGGGCCTAACTACTCTGGTAACAAATCCAATAATACAAGCACATTGATCATGAACCCTCAGGTCTAAGGCTCACGCATACTATTACGATCAGTAATCCAATCATTGACATTCACTGAGTAAATACCCATGTGATCGGATTACTACGAGCCGTGTTCGAACATGTCAAGTCCATTGACATATCTATGATACTTACTCCCACTACCCTATAGTGTTCGGCTGGCACTCATCGTCAGAGCATGTGTCATACAAGTCGAATCTTAATGCCCAATTAAGATTCTTTGACTTGCAAACCCTTTTAAGTGATAAGGTGTAAGACTCTTCCTATGCCACGTCTTTATTCCATAAAGGGCAAAGAGTCAAACCTTTATTTACATGGACTATATGTTCAATACTTATTTAGATGCCATAAAGATTTATATGAACAAAATACAGATGCCTTTATTAATATCATTTTAATAGTTTGTACAACATAATGAGATACCCTAATCTAACTATTTGTCCTCATTGGCATCTAGGGCATATACCTAACAGAAGATTCCATTCATGTTGTGTTTGATGATGCTAACCAAGAACCGAGTAAGGTTAATCATGATGATGTAGGAATTGAAGATCTTGCCCAACAATACAAATCAATCTTGGTGATGATAGTGATGAGGATAGTGAGATCTTTGTGCCCAATTCTAAGATTACTCGTGAGGTTACAAATGGTGATAATGTCAGAAATGCTGATAATCATGAAGAGAATGATCATCAAGAGCAAATTGGAACTGTGAATGATGCAGCGACTACGCAAGAGACAAATGAGGGTTAAGCGATTGATGATCAAGAGTCTCTCAACCCATTCCAACCAGATCGTAAATGGCTTAGAGACCATCCACCAGAGCTAGTGATTGGAGATATTGAAGCACCTATTAGAACTAGGTTTGCAACAATCAATGAGGCTATGTTCACAAGATTCCTATCTCAAATGGAACCAAAGAAAATGGATGAAGCGCTTAGTGATTCAAGTTAGGTAGAACGATGCAAGAAGAGCTTAACCAATTTGAGAGAAGCAAGGTTAGGACGCTAGTACCAAGACCAAGTCACCAAGGAGTTATTGGAACTAGATGGGTTTTTAGGAACAAGATGGATGAAAATGGCATTGTGACAAGAAATAAATTCAGATTAATCGCCCAAGGTTATTGCCAAGAAGAGGGTATTGATTTTGATGAGACGTATGCCCCAGTAGCTCGTCTTGAAGTGATTCATATGTTCCTAGCATTTGCCGCATTCAACAAGTTCACAGTGTACCAAATGGACGTGAAGAGTGCATTGCTGAATGGTAAACTCCAAGAAGAAGTTTATGTGGAGCAACCACCAGGATTCGTCAACAACGATGGAAAAAGTATGGTCTATAAATTGGATAAGGCACTCTATGGCCTTAAACAAGCACCAAGAGCATGGTATGACACTCTCTCTATCTTCCTTATAGGTAAAGGCTTTTCAAAAGGCCTCGTTGATACAACGTTATTTAAAATTACCCATAATGAAGATATTCTCTTAGTCCAAATTTATGTTGATGATATTATATTTGGTTCCACTAATAAGCGATTGTGTGAGAAATTTTCGAAAATGATGCAAAATCAATTGGAAATGAGCATGATGGGTGAATTAACTTTCTTCTTAAGACTACAAGTTAAACAACTCCCTAATGGCATATTTATAAACCAAGCTAAATATACAAGAGATATGATAAAGAAATTTGGTATGGAAAACGCATCATGTTCAAAGATTCCAATGAGCCAAATGCTTAAGTTAGATAAAGATGAAAGTGGGAAGAAAATTGACATCACTATCTATAGAGGTATCATTGGATCACTTCTTTATCTTACCACTAGTGACCCGATATTATGTTTTTGGTATGCATGTGTGCACGCTTTCAAGCTGATCCTAGAGAATCTCACTTAAATGCTGCCAAGAGAATCCTTAAATACCTAAAAGGGACACAAAATGTGGGCTTGTGGTATCCAATGGACTTTCCTTTTGAACTAATTGGTTATTCAGACGCAAATTTTGCAGGATGCAAAATAGATAGAAAAAGTACTAGTGGTACATGTCAATTTCTAGGTGATAGATTGAGTTCGTGGCATAGTAAGAAACAACAATCCATAGCGACTTCTACCGCTGAAGCAGAGTATGTAGCCGTTGGAAACTGTTGTGCACAAATTCTTTGGATGAGGCAACAACTTAGAGATTATGGAACAATCCTAGGTCCTACCCCAATCCATTGTGATAACCAAAGCGCTTTGGCTATGACTCAAAACCCAGTCCTTCATTCTAGAACTAAACACATTGACATTCGCTACCATTTCTTGCGTGACCATGTTCAAAAGAAAGATATCTCCATGCATTTCATTGGTATTGATAAACAATTGGCAGATATCTTCACCAAAGCACTCAACGAACAATGCTTTCTCACTTTGAGAAGTGCATTAGGTATGATCGATTTAAACGCTTAAACCATAAAGCATCATATTTTATAAGCATATAGTTTTAAGGGAATCCACTTTATTTTTTTTATGTCTAAAGCGTTTTTCAAAATTGAAATGAGTTATCAATTTTAGGGAGTACTTTAAAATTGTACTTATTCCAATCTATAAGCAATTGTGATCAAAAATGACTTTGAAAATTTTATGCATTGATCACGAGTGTTTATTATTATTATTTATTTTTTTTTGCATGACAAAATCAATCTCTAACAAAATTAAATGAAAATGTCTTTTAAAGATTAAAAGCGATTGACCTCTTATCAAAAAGACTTCAGCGTTAAAAGATTCCCACTTTAACGCTAAGTAACTTTCTCTGAAAATCATGCATAGTTTTCATCGGTAAAAGGTAGCGTGTGGATAAGTCCAAAAGATGAGATTTGCCAACTACCCACACGTGCCTATCAAATCAAACTGACGATTAATGATTCCTATCTAAAAACTAGGCGGTTCAGTAATTGCACATGTCTGAGTACGTGTCAGTGTACTCTCAGGCGCGTGTAATTCATGCTAAAAAAAATTAAGACCAAGGAAAAGGGGTTGGAGGTTTTCTCTCTCGATGCACGTTAAGGCTAACGTGAACCAAACCCTAGAAATGGAGTGAAGGCGAGGAAGAAAGCTGGTAGAGTCACAATCAAGCTCGGAGGAACTTCAAAGGAACACACAGACACCTATTGCACCGATTCAATCGGAGGAAACGACGCACTTCACACCACAAGTTCAATCGCAGGATCCGAATGGTGTGGAAGGCATGGAGGAGAACGAGCAGGTTCCGGTGGAAATGGGGGTTTATAGCCCGGAGCAGAATCCAACTGGTGATAGGAGGCCGACATAAGAGAATCCAGCAATAGAGGAAACCTAGATGCTACAACGGGCCGAACGGCAACCAAAAAGTAAAAGTTGGAGTGAGTTGTTTACTGGGAATCGAAATGGTGCGAGTGGGTTTCGATTAGAAACAATAGTGTCTGAAGGGGGGGATATTAACCTTACCAAAGAAGATATAGAACCTAAAATGGCTTATTGGAAGTTTTCACTGTGTGCGTATATCCTAAGCCAAGATGTACCTACACATGTGATGGTGAATTTCTTAAAGACGAGGTGGAAGAATGTGGTGATGCCCCAAGTGGTTAAACATGAAGGTGGATATTTTGTGCTCAGGTTCGAGAATGAAAAGGATATGGATGAGGCGCTAAATCAGGGGATGCTATTTTTCTTTTCCAAACCACTGATTTTGAGGAGATGGGCTGCTGATATGGTGATGGAAGTCGAGATATCCGCAGTGCCTATATGGGTTCAGCTCCCGGGGCTTCCATTAGTATGTGGGGGGCCAAGAGTTTAAGTAAAATTGCAAGCAAAATAGGAGCTCCAATGTACACTGATGAAAAGACCGCACAGAAAATCAAATTGGAGTATGCCAGAATTCTTATTCAAGTGGAAGTGGGGAAGGAGTTGCCTAAGGAACTCAATATTCACAATGAAGTTGATGGAAAGGTGGTAAAACAGAGGGTGAAATACGAATGGATCTATATTGCCACCGATGTCATAAATGGGGACATAAGGAAGGGACATGTAACAGAACAGTGCACCAACAATGGCAGGTAAAAAGAAGGACTGACATGGTAGAACCAATACATGAGGAGACAGTAGAGGAGATAACCATAATCTAGGGGGCATAGGGAGAAAGGAGAGTTCAGGCAGTAGTTGAAACTCAGAAACCAGTTGCAACACCAACACAACAAGCTGACAGAGGGAAAAATAAGGTGAATGAATGGCAGGAAGTGTGAGGATCAAAACAAAAGAAGGGTACAAATTGGATAGGAAATACAAGTAGTCAGGAGGTACACAAGGATTTAACTAACTTGTTTCAGGTGTTGAGCCATGTGGGCAGTAGTGTGGAGAACCCTAATATTCCACCCCTATCCCCCCTGATATATGAATATCGGCACGTGGAATATTAGGGGCCTCAATACAGCTGAAAAATAACTTGCGGTTAGACAGTTGATTGGGGTGAATAAATTGGATGTGATGGGTATTGTGGAAACAAGAGTTAGGCCTAATAATTTTAGTATTGTGAGAAGAAGTTTTGGTGATGGCTACACTTGTGTGAATAACTATGTAGCTGTGGTTAATGGGAGAATATGGGTGTTGTGGAGAAATAGTACAGTGAAGGGACAGGTTATACAAGTCACTGACCAAGTGTTGACTTGTAGTCTGGAAATTCAGAATTATAAGTTCAAGTTGTCAGTGGTGTATGTTGCAAATGATGAAATTGGGAGGAAATCTTTATGGAAGAATTTAAAGAGAATGAAATGCCAAGACCCCTAGGTCCTTATAGGAGACTGGAATGCTACAATGTTCCAGAATGAAAAATTACTGAGTGATGGAACATATGCTGAAGGAAATGCAGACATGGTGCAGTGTGTTAAGGAGATGGGATTTACTGACATTCCATATACGGGTAACTTTTACACATGGTGCAACTATCATTAAGGAGAGACAAGGATTTATTGTAAATTAGATAGGGTGTTATCCAATGCAGAATGGATGTTAAAGATGACAGAGGGCTATGTTAGTTTCAAGGACAATGGTATATCTGACCATGGTCCCATGACTCTAACATTAACAGAAAGTAGGATGGGGAATACACCATTTAGGTTTCTAAATGGTTGGAGGAAGCATCCTGGTTTTCAGCAGCTGGTAAAAAAGGCTTGGAAGTAAGAGGTTAAAGGATGTCCTATGTTCAGGCTTGTGAATAAATGTAAGCAAGTGAAAGGTGGACTGAAATAGATGCATTAGAAATATTATTCTAACATATCAGAGAGAATCATTGAAGAAAAGGAGAAGTTACACAAAATTAAAGAAGATTTGAAGAGCAATCCTTTTAATGCAGAGTTAGTACAACAGGAGAAGGCAAAGAATGATGAGTTGAGGAAATTGCTAAAAATGGAGGTAGATTTTATTCATCAAAGAGCAAAGATAGAATTCTATCAACATGGTGATGAGTGTAGGAAGCATTTTTTTTTTTTGCTAGACTTAAGGCCAAGAGGGCACAGGGGAATATTATGAGTATCACCAACAGTGCAGAAGAGGTCTTACAGGAAACAAACAATATTAAGGATGAGATTCTTGGGTTCTATCAGAACTTATTGGGCACAGATAGCAGTGTAACAATAGGGATTAATCAATCAGTTGTGGATCAGGGATACATTCTAAATCAAGAAGATAAGGAGATGCTACTATGAGCAATGACTGCTGAAGAAGTGAAGAAAGCAGTTTTTTCAATCCCAGATGACAAAAGTCCGGGGATCGATGGAATGAATTCATGTTTTTATAAGAGCACCTGGGAAATAGTGGGTGAGGAGTTTACTAGAGCAGTGACTGATAGCATACAGAAGAGAAGAATCCTTACAGAATCAATCATACCCTATTGCACTTGATTCCAAAATGCAAAAACCCAACCACAGTAGGGGCTTTCAGGCCAATATCATGTTGCACAGTTGTGTATAAAACTTTTCAAAGCTTATTTGTAATAGATATTGTAAACTGGTGGGTCAACCCCAGGGGGCGTTTATTGAGGGTAAGTCCATTGTAGATAATGTGGTGGATTGTCATGAATTGGTGAAGGGTTACAATAGAAAAGGAATTTCTCCTAGAGTGGTCATGAAGGTAGATATTAGAAAAACCTATGATACAGTATCTTGGGATTTTTTAGAGCAGGTGTTATTGGCTTATAGGGTACCTCCAGAGCTTACTAAGCTTGTTATGAAATGTATTTCCACTGCTAAATACTCAATCATGCTAAATGGATCAGTGTTTAGGAACTTCAAAGGGAAGAGCGGTTTGAGACAAGGGGATCCCATGTCCCTTTATCTCTTTGTGATTGTGATGGATTACCTTTCCAGAAGCATCAAGATGATACACAAGAATAAATGGTTCAAATTCCATCCAAAGTGTAGTAGAGTAGGACTATTCAATCTCTGCTTTGCAGATGATTTGATGATGTTTAGTAGAGGGGATCTTGCATCTATCAATGAGATTAAGAATACTTTTGACATCTTCTCTGAATTATTAGGACTTCATGCCAATCTTGGAAAGAGTCAAGTATTATGTGGAGGTATAGATGAACAGTTGAAGAGGCAGATTCTACAAAGCACAGTGTATGTTGAGGGGAGTATGCCAATGAGATATTTGGGGGTCCCACTTATATCCTCAAGGCTAACTGTGAATAATTGTAAACCCCTCATTGAGAAAGTTATGAGTAAAATTAGTTCTTGGACTTCAAAAATTCTGTCATTTGCGAGTAGAGTTCTTCTTACTAAAGCAGTTTTGTTTGGAGTGCAACTTTATTGGAGTCAGATTTTTCCATTATATATAACAGTGGTGAATGAAATTGAAAAAATGTGTAGAGCTTATCTATGGAGTGGTAAAGCTAGTGGAGGGGGGCAAACGGCAGTCAAATGGAGTACAATTTGTTTACCTAAGAGTAAGGGTGGTCTAGGCATTATCTCTCTAGCAAAATGGAATATAGCAGCAGTGTTTAAACATATTTGGAACCTGGCCATGAAATCTGATTCAATGTGGATAAAATGGGTACACTCATAAGAAAGGAGTATTTGGACAGTGGAGGTCAAGAGTACAAGCTCATGGTTTTGGAAAAAACTTCTAGCAATCAGGGATGTATTCTTGGAAGTAGTAGATACAGTTCAGAATGTATGGAAAGAAGGTAATTTTACAATTCACAAAGCCTATGAACATTCAATGGAACATTTTGATCAAGTGGAATGGAAAAGTATTGTTTGGTGGAAAGGAATAGTGGCCAAACATAGATTTATCTTATGGCTGGCTGTTCAAGATAGATTAAAAACTAAAGATCGAATTAGTGTTTGGAAGGATATGGAGAATGTTACCTGCCTATTATGCAAGGAAGCATAAGAGAGCAGGAATCATCTATTTTTTCATTGCCTATACTCACACGCAGTGGCCCAAAAATGCTGGGAGAAGATAGGAATTACAAGCAGAAGAATGGAATGGGGCGAAGCCTTGAAATAGATACAACACATAAGTAGGGGAAAACGTTATTATGTTGCAAGAAAAGAGCCTTATTTGCAGCCATAGTAAATAACTTGTGGATAGAAGGAAACAATAGGCTTTTTGAGGTTAGTAAAAACAGTGTAGAGGTTAGTGTGGAAAAAATTAATCATATTATAGATTGTAAATTTGTGGGGATGTGACCAGGTATGCCTGGTGAATATTGTAAGGTTTTGGTGTTAATGAAATACGCTTATTATTATAAAAAAAATTCAAAATTATTCAAACGTTTTGAAAAAGTAACTGGGGATTTCAAACTTTTATAATTCACAGTTGTTACCCTATTTTACCGCACTTTTTGACATCCATCTTTATGAGTAAATGGCTCAGATTAAATTTTTGTTATTTCCAACATTAATTTCTTGATACGTGGCAGTCATCTAGCTATTGAGGAGTTACTTTTTTCCTCTATTTAAACCCTTCAAATTTTTACTCAACAAACTTTATCACTCTCAAATACTTTTATTGTAAAATCTCTCTCTCAAGGTAAAAAGACTCTCGTTCTTAAACTCTCAAAAAGCTTCAAACTTTCATCAATGGCACCACCAAAATCCTCCAAATCTACCACCGAAAAAAGCTTCCAAATCTGAAAAACCAGTCACTGTTAATGCCAGATTTCTTGTTAACTAGGACTACCTTTATGATAACCAGAACTTTCCTCTAAGGACTATTCTTCCTTTAGTCCAAGAATCTGGTTTGCGTGACATGATAACTTCCCATTCAAGCATTTATGAGGAAGAAACCTTTTTCTTCTTCAAAAACGCAAAAATCTCCGACGATGGAAACTCCATTTCCTGCGTCTTTCCATTTGCTCGTGAGACCTTTGTTCTCACTCCTCATCTTCTATCTTCTTTACTGCAACTGCTAAATGATGGTAGAGAAGTTGAAAACGTCACTCTCAGTGATGCTACCAAGGTCTGGGCACTGATCAAGAAAGACGAAGTTGAAGCTGCCTATGAACCCAACTTCAAAAAAATGACATGAAGGGCGAGTATGTCATTCTGGCGGATATATGCTCAAAGATGATCGAATAAAGGAATGGAAGCTTCGATAAAATCTCCAATGTTCAATACAAAATGATGGTAGCAATTCTGACCAAGCTGAAGATAAATTGGTCGCTTTGCATTTTTAATCGCTTCAAAGCAGCGATGGCTGAGTCGGTGAATCCCAAGCCTTATGGGATTGTGTTAAGTCATATTTTAAGCGCTAGTGGTTTCGTCAAGACCGCTGGAAAGAAAGTCCCAAAGCTTAAATTCTACGGCAAAAAGATGATCAGTGAGCTGCTCAAACCTAGGCGACGAGGCGGTGCAGCGGTTCCTAAGGAAGAGTGTGAGCGACTCCTTGCGGAAGGAAAAGTTCACAGCGATGATGAAGAGCAAGCGACTTTGTCTTTAACATCTTCATCAGAAGAAGAAGTGGTGAACGTAAGATCGTTGTTAAGGTCGCTGAGCCAGCCAAGCCTGCCAAGAAGCAGAAGAAAGAGACCAAAAGAAGAAATCTCCATCTTCTCCTCCTAAATCCCCCTCTTCCCCTCCTACCTTTGTTATTTCTCCGAAAGAAGAAGAGGCTAAAGAAGAAGAAGTGCATTTAGCACGTAAGCGTTCCATGCCAGAAGGATCCACTAGCGTTCCCTTCGAGCCGGCGCTTGAAGCACAAATGAGTGTCCCTTCTCCTCTTCCTTCTGTTTCTGAATCTGATCTTGTTTCTGAGCCAGAGCCCGCTACACCTTTTGAAAAGGTAAATCTCTTTAAGGGTAAGTACTTGTGACAAACAACGTATTTTTTCCTTTCCTCGTTATTCTTCTTTAACGATAGGATAAAATTCTTATAGCTCGAATAGATCATGATATTCAGCATGTGCTGAATACTTTGGATGCTTGCAAAATGCCTATTAAAGTTTTTCCCCTCACTTCTTTCCTCGATTAGATCTTGAAGAAGTGGTCCCGAAGCTTGAGGAAACTGTACCAACTGATGAAACAGATCAAGCGACTGAAACAGTTGATGAACCTCCTCAAGGTAAGCATTGTAGTCTTTTATTTGTTATTTCTACTTAGTAGAAATTTTGCTTGCTTTTCTCAAACGCTTGCCTGTATCAGCTCAAAATGGCCCATGCGATGATGCACCTCCACCTTTAGAGGTTCCTATTGAAGTGGATGTCGATATGGCCAAGGTTGTGGATATTGCTAAAAAAGTAGCTCAAGTCCTCCTGACGCTAAAACATCTCTAGTTAGTGAAGCGACTGTGCACGCTGAGCGGTCGATAGAAGTGGCCCCTATGCCAACTGAATCCATTGCTTTTGTCCCTACTCCAACAGGATCTCCTCCTCGTGTCATTAATTTCTTTCCCTGTGGCTACGATGAAAATGACGAGTTTTACTTTGCCACCAGGGAGCTTGACACCAGGCAAGTAGTCGATATGGAGATAAACTTTTAAACTACTTACCACAAGATTGATGTCTCTAATTCTGCTAAGTTCGGTTTCTTCGAGCGTTTCGCTGATTTGGGTCTTTAAAATCTTGAGCGTCTTCAATCCCGTCTTGAGTATATCAGGCGACCAGCACTCAATATGACAGAATTTGACGAAAAGAGTTTCACTTTTACTGGCCATTCTGAAGAGTCCTTTTATCCTTTGCGCCAGAACAAGATCGTCATCAAGAATCCCCATATGGGTGATTGGTTGAAGAACCCTGATGAAGAAATTCTTAACAGGATTGGATACTCTGCCTATCCCAAAGTCGTTAATTCTCCTCAGAATGCTCTATCCCCTAAACCTCTCAAGTTATGGAAAGGAAAAGGACCAGTTGTTGCTGAGCGTCCCAATCCTATTAACGCTTGGATAGAAGCTGAAGCCCGCGAGTACCTTGCAAGATTATGGGCTGAGGACTATGATGAAGAAACAGAACACTTTGAAAAATTCCTAGCCGCTAGAAAAGAACAGAAGAAAGCTGACAAGCTTGGTAAACGGTGGATGATGGATACCGCAAGATAGGCTAAAGAGTTTGTGTTGCATTTGTACACAATAGACGAACTTGTAAGGTATCCATTCTTGTTCCAATTTGGAATCGATTATAGGCGTCGAGGTTTACTGTATTTCTACTCGACCAGCGCAAGAATCTGGTGGGCAATATTAGCACCTAACCTTATTATAGACAGTCAATAGAGCGCTATATTCGCTAGCATCTATCTTTAGTCACTCAGGGGGGACGCTATATTTATCATCCGTCTCAAGACTTTGTCCAGCGTTTTTTTCCTGATCTGAATGAAGATACCTCCACTAGTAAGCGACCTCTTTTTCCAGGGCAAAGTGATGTTCCTTTGAGCCTTGACAATGATCACGCTAAGTTTTCCGAACTCTATAGAAACAGGAGAGTGATTCTTGAGAATGCACAATCGCTAGACATCTCCTTCGTTGAATATTTTGGCTTGTATAACTTCAAAGGCTACAATCTTCATCCTGTTTTTGTATGTGAACAGAATGTTCGAGTGGCCAAGATGATCTCGCAAATCTGGCCAAGTGGCCAAGATGATCTCGCAAATCTGGCCAATGGACCAAGAGGCTGCTCAGGCGCTGATGCCGTTTATTTTGGATTTTTTCAACTCTTACATCTCAGAACTTGATCTGCCAAAGGATGTGCAATTTGCACTTAGCAATGAAGAGCACAAAGACGCTATATTTTATATTCTGCAGACCAACATCCAAAGTCCAAGGCATGTTATGGAAGCGATTGACCCACTCTGGGTCATTGCCATTAAAACTCCTTCTCCCCATTTCCAAATTTTTGATGTAGAGGAAGATACACCTACTCTGGAAGCTGCTCAATTACCTGATGCTTCTTTGTCAGAAATTTCTAGCACCCCAGTCGAAATCCCATCAGCGACTGCTGATCCAACTCTGGATCAAACGATTGAAGAAGTTCAGGAATCACTTAATGAGCTTGAAGAGCCTTTCATCAGAGATAAATCTAAAGGCAAGGCAGTAGTTTCCAGTTCTCACGGACCTGAGCATTCATCTTCGGACTCGGACTCGGACTCGGACTCCGAAAGTGATCAAGAGGCTAGAGATTTCAAAAAAGCTGTTAGACGGTCTCTTGTTAATGTCACAAGATCGTGTTCTCATTTGGAAGAGCAAAGCAATTCAATGCTTAACCAGGTAGAGAGACTACTTCACGCTTACATGGGTAACGTCAACAAGCTTACAATCAATTTGATGAATAGTATCGCTCCTCTTGTCAAAGAATTGTCTGATGACTTTAATCGGACGCTAGCCTAGAATGCCTCCGCTGACACTGAGTGTCATACTTCTTCAAATTTGATTTCTCAGAGTATCGCTGAACAAGTTGCTCTTCTAGTAGATGAAGTCAAGCTTCTTCGACGGGACATTGCTAAATTAAAGACCTCCCTTGATGATGCCAAGAAGGGGAAAGATCTGAAAGAAAAGTCCCAGTCCAAAGTGGTGAAAGAGTCCATCTCTAAAACAGATAACAAGCACTGGCGCTCTATGTTCGAAGAGATAGTGAGCATAAAAAAATGCTTACTAAAAAGCGAAAGCGCAAAAAGACTTAGACGTTGATTTCTTAGAGAGTATGGGTTTTCATCCATACGTCGGACCTCTTAGAAGACCTATCAGCTGGAAATCTACCAATGATCGAAGACAAGACATTTATCATGACTTGATCTGAGAACTTGGAATCACTCCGAGGAATTAGGTGGAAAGATTGCTAGAGCTGAATGAAAGCGCTAGACTGAGAAGGCATGACTATGATGAAGTTCAGCATACAACCATGATAGATGTTGATAAACTTCTCCTGGATCTAGCGAATGAAATCTTTCTAGAAGAAAATAGAAAGCGACAGAAAAGATGATTGCTTATATTATTTTATATATTTCTTGTCAAGAATTTCATGTTAGATGTTTTGATAATGACAAGATATGATTTTTATGTTAGACCCCAAAATATAATGTAAGTTTATATTTCATAGATCAATTGTATAAGCGTTTGAAAGTATGTAATTTTGTTAGGCTTGTAATTTTTATCTTTGTAGATTTTAGACTAAGTATTAGATACCGAATCACTAATAGAATTCTAGGTGAGTCTATTAGAGAAGAAGTTGAAGATCCACGTTTGAAGTCAGAAGAAGATCAAGATTTATCCTTAGCGTCTGTCAAACGCTAAAGGACTATTTCAGGATTCTTGAATCAAACGCTCAAAGCACTCTAGCGATCAGAATCAGATTCACCTGAAATAAATTCTCAAGTCATGAAGGACTTAAATGCAATCATTCAACGGACATTTATTTCAAACGGGATATAAATTCAAATGCATTAAATGTCTGATAAGAGCATTAAATGTGACAAGCCAATATGACTTGTGGACAAGCCACCTTTTGACTAGACTGTCAGAACTTCAGAGTTTATAGTTGCTCCCGTCCAATCGGAACCGGCAGGACTTCAGGAATGTCAGAGAAAAGATATAATCACGTGCCGCGTGAGAGGCACGCTCTCACATGTGTCCAACGGACATAATCCCAAGAATTGCCTATAAATACCTCATTCTAGCAAACTCTAAAGAGACACAGAGATAGAGATATATGTACATGCACAAGAAAGATTTGCTGAAGAAAAAGCTTAGAAACTCCAGAGCCAAAATCTTTCAAGCTTTTGACATACATTCCTTACAGTCACAAATATCTCAAATATCTTCAAAAGAAGAAACCTAAACTCTTACTGAGATATTTCAAGTTGTTTGATCTTTCCAAAAACAAACAAACCCTTGTGATAAAACCCTCAACCTTTCATCTGAGTGAGAAAGTTGTTGAAAAACCCCTTACAGGCAATATTTCTGAGTGAGAGAAACTTGTAGAAGAAGATCTTCATTAGTGCTAAAATCTGTGTGATCAAGGAGCCCGAGATCATTTTCACCTATTTACTAACTTGTAGAAGATTCTGTGTGATTCTTTGATAATCATCTTATTAAATTCCCTCCAAGTGAAAAAGGAGAAGAATGACGTAGCTGGGATTACATCACCCAGTGAACCTTATATATCTTGTGTCATTTACTTTAATTATTGTCTTGCTTCATATTGTTTTATCTATTCTGAAAAAGACAAACTAAATTGCGAACTGACTATTTAACCAAAACGAACGCTAAAGCTTTAAAAATCATTTCCGTTGTGTTAACCCTGATTAAGTGATCTAAGCATTACCCTACTTTTGTCTTAAGTGACTGCTAATCGCTATGGACTATTTCAGGGTTTGTGAATCAAGCGATCAAGTATCAAGTAGAACAGATTCATCTAAAATAAATTCCGAAGTCACTAAATACTTAAATGCAATCATTCAACAGGCATTTATTTCCAACGGGAAATAAATTCAAATGCATTAAATGCTTGATAAGAGCATTAAATGTAATAAGAAAAGATTGTATACGGAGCAAGCTACCTATTGACTAAGACTTTCAGAATTTCAGAGTTCAAACCTGCCACATCAAATCAGTGCAGCAGGATTTCAGGAATGTCAGAGAAAATGTATGACTCACTCGCGCGTGAGAGGCACGCACCTACATGTGTCCAACGGACAAATCCCAAAAAATTGCCTATAAATACCTCACTCCAAGCAAACCCTAAAATATAGAGATACACATACATACACAAGAAAGTCAAAACTTTGCTGAAATTTTCTCTCTAGAAAAAACTTAGAAACTCCATAGCCAAAATTCTTTCAAGCTTTTTACATACATTCCAGACAGTTATAGATATCTCAAACATCTTCAAAAAAGAGCCATACACTATTATTGACCTGGAATCCGAATGGTCGCCTATTACTAAAAATAGTCACCAAATTTATTAAAAGTCTGTTATAAAAGGCACGATTTCTAATGACTTGGAATTCCAATGGTCATCTGTTATTAAAAAGAATGAGCATGTCTTTTAATACACATAATCAGAATCATTCACGTGTATTAAGGGGGCATTTGTTTACACCTAAAATGAAATGGGCTCACTAAATTAAAATACCCGAATGATCCATACCTCAGTTCAAAACTGGGCTTGAGATAAAGGAGCCCAAATAATCTTTATCAATGGAATAATTCGAAACTGAGCTCAAATTGAAGGGCCCAAATAGCCTTATTAATAAAATGCCAAGAAATGGGCTTGAGGTGAAAAAGCACAAATAACCCATACAATGACTAATTAAAATCAGGAACGGGCCTAAAGCAATTCAGAATTGATTTTATATTGAGCAGGTCTGAACTTGATATGCCGCTAAGTCAGGAGCCCTCCAAAAGAGGCCCAAAGGAGAAGGAGGTTACCCAGTTTAAAGACGCGCCAATCAAATAAATTTGAAAACGCAGTTGAAGGAAGTTATTAACCGCAAAGGAAGGGGTACGTGATAAAGGGCAAGGCGGAGAAAGAAAAAAAAAAAAGAACAACTCTGCACAATTTTTATCTCTTTTCTCTAGGAGTAAGCATAATCTTAGGAGTAGCGTAATTTAGGTAATTCTGTAGATCAAATCCTGGTGATCAAGTGTTGACATCATAGTATCTCTTGCTCGAGCATCTTTGTAACACACGACTAGAGATCAATATGGAGGTATAAAGTTTATCATTTTATCAGATTTAAGTATTTGATAGATAATTTTATATCTGGACTTGTATCTTCCTGTCTTATCTATTCTTTCTTATTAATTGTGGTCCGAATAACAATTTTAAACAACACGACAAAGTGTTAAAATCTGAACCACCGTCTAGCGTATCGGACTCGAACGCGGGGGTTGTGAGATAATTCTAAGTGGAGAATTATCACGGGGCTTGAGTTAATCAAATTAACTCTTCCTTATTCAATTTGTTTTTATCAAGAAACATACATAATAAAGATGGGTCGGGTTTACTATTAAACGCAGCGGAGTCATTGATCCTTGTACTCCTAATCTGGCTCATCTACTTCTCTTTATAGAACCACGAACATGTCTTTACCTTACTCTCCATAGTGTATCAGCTAGTAGAGGATTTTTGCACACCTTAAACCCATGGAGTCTTATGGAGATTCTCCAAAGAGAGATTGAGAGAGAACATTTCTTATGGAAGAGAATAGGGAGAGTTTTTTGGGAGAGTATGTGATATATGTTGGTTGTGATATCCCATGAGGAGAAAGATCTGCTATTGATATCAAACTTCTTACACAAGGAAGAGTCACATCCATTCATGTTTTTAATGTCACCAAATATGATATTAAATCCAACTCAAATATGAATGTCAATTAGGTCAAGGGTCCAAACCCGACCCAATATCCAACAAGAAGTTTTCATTCTATTGATTATGTCACATTACCACCTTGATTGGCCATGTAGTAGCCTATTTATAACAACAAAACATAATTATATGCCTTCAGCTGCCTACGTAGGCACCAGGAATCGAGCTCACATTGTGGTGGTCTGAGCTTCAAGTTTGTGAATCGAGCTCACATTGCGCTTGACAAATTGCAGCTGGTGTATGAAGTTAAGTGACTCAATGGGAGTCTTATTAGATCTGTGGATCGGATCCATGTGTATTAATCCATTGATTAGGGTCGGTCCGTACCCAATCTGTGATTTTAGTGAGGTCAGACATAAACAGACCCTTGTGTTGAATAAACAAAATTCCTGGTGCTGATAATGAAGCGAACCCATATATAACCCCAATGGACTTTTCACAGGTCCATCCCAAAGCCAGCTTTTATTTTAAAATTAAAGGTAAATGACATTTATCATCTGTGACAATTGTCGTAATTACGAATCCACCCTCGTATTTTGAAAAATTAAATGTATCCACTAAGTTTTGAGAAAACTTTGAAACCCAAACTAAAAAGCGCAAATAACCAAATTACACTTGATTAAACTTTAAAAATGAAACAGAAAAAATTCAAAAAATCATAAACAAATAAAAAAAAAAAGAAAAAGGAAAATGAGAAACAAAGAAAAGTAAGAAAACCTTAAGGCCGAATTGGTTGGCATATCATCTCTTGAAAATTAACTTTTTCTAAGAAAAAGTAAGAAAACCAACCCCGTCAAACATTATCTTTTTCCTCGCCTCCTCCTGTCCACCTTCACCAACGCACATGGCACACCCACTGCCCCACCACCCGTCTCCCTACTACCAGGACCAACCCTGTCAACCCCAACCTTACTGCGACCACGACTTCACACCCACCCCCACATCATCGCTCGTCTCACACCACCCCATAGCATCTTCTTCTTTGTAGCTGTCTGAATAAGTTATTGATGATGGTGGTATGATTTAAGAGGTAGTAGTGCAATTGAGTGGTGATGGCACGGTTGAATGAATGTAGTGCATTTTATTTTGTTTTTGTTTTTTCTTTTTTTTTTGGGTGGGGGGGTGGGGGGGAGGGGGCGCCTGGCAGAGAGGTTTGTGTTGGAAATCTTGATTGATAAAACCGTGCTTGAGGACGATTTTAAGTAGACATTTAAGTGAGTTCCGTGTGTCCAAAGCAGAATTTTTTTGCTTAAATTATATAGAAAAAAAATAACAATCTAAGTTTTGACTAGATAAATTTAGAATATTTAATTACTCAAATTCGATTTTAGGTAAATGAGAAATTAATTGACAATGTGTGTCAATTAAAAATAATTTGTAATTATAGTCAATTGATTGATATGAATGTACGAGATTAAGTGATCACAATCATATGATCGACGACCGCAATCGTATAGGAAGTGGTTCACTTGGTCCATGAACAAAAATGTTCAATTTGGAAAATTGAGAACCAATTTGAAAGAACCTATTTGATCAAGATTCAAAATGTTTGGGATTGATTTGCAATTTCAGTAACGTTAGGGGCTGAAATGCATAGTAGGGGTATTGTCGCACCTGATAAGCGCCCGATCACCAAGGGACTTGATTGGCTGGCTACCGGGTGTGTGGTGCACCTGTCCGCACCAGATTCGTGACTTGTTGATTGAGCACTGCATTGGCTTGCCATGCACCTGCTCACACTAAATATATGACGTGCCAGGGTATGTTCGGTGTTCCGTCAAAAGTCCTAACTTATGGGGCAATTCTGCACAATCTAAAAAGCCATTTCAGGGGACTTTTCGGCTAAAAGCCAGAACTTTTAGGCCCTGCACATGTCGGGAAAATTTCATCTTTTGACCCAAAACACTTCTTTATTGATAATTAGACCCTCATGTTTTTTAAATTAGTACACCAAAATCATATTCTCTTCTTTTTTCTTCTCTTAAATACTAATTTGAGTAATTTTAAAAATTCTTTTGATTTTTAAATATTTTTCTGTAATATTTTAAGAATAATCTTGCACTTTAAATGCTACCTTGAGCATTTAAATTAGTCTTGGAGCTCTTAAATGTTATTTTTAATATTTTTAGTTTTATTAGTTTAAAAATAATTTTGCGTACGAAATGCTTAGATGCATATTTAATTTTGTTAAGATCAGAGAAGCTTGGAGAAGAAAACATTCTTGTGTATTGATTTGAAGAAGAAGATGAAATAGTACATAATGAAAAAATTTAGAATAAAAGGAAAGAGGAGAGAACTTATATACCTAACTCCCTTTTTAACTAAAACTAGCCGTTTAACTAATACTACTTATGCCTTAATAAGAAACGCACTTCCTTTATGGTAAAAGTGTTATACATAATCTTAAAACTCCCCCTCAAGCTTCTGGTCCAAAAAGATTAAGGACCACAAGCTTGCCAACAAGGTAATCAAATTGATTCTTTCCCAATGCCTTTGTTAACAAATCAGCTGGCTGCTCACTTGAAGGAACATAATGAGTTGTTATAATCCCTTTTTGAATCTTTTCTCTAATGAAGTGGCAATCCACTTCTATATGCTTTGATCTCTCATGATATACAGGATTGGCGGCTAATTGTATTGCAGATTTACTGTCTGTATAAACTTGTACTGGAAGAGTAACTCTCACTTTCAAATCATTCAAGAGACTTAGTAACCATATAACTTCACAAGTAGTGCTTCCAAGGGCTCTATATTCAGCTTCAGCTGAACTTCTTAAAACGGTATTTTGTTTTTTCACCTTCCATGAAACCAGATTATCTCCCAACTTCACTGCATAACCAGTCAAGGACTTTCTTGTCATTGGACAAGAAGCCCAATCTGAGTCACAAAAAGCATGTATATCAAAGTTAGTATGAGCTGACATGAATAATCCTAGCCCTGGCTTACCTTTTAAATATCTTAAAACCCTGTACATTGCATCAAGATGAGATTTCCTAGGGCTATGCATAAATTGACTCAAGACTTGAACAGCATAACTGATATCAGGTCTGGTCAAACATAAGTAAATCAACTTTCCAACAATTCTCTGGTAATCTAAAATATTACATATAACAGGATCATTATCATCAGCTTTTATATCAGAAAGCTTAATATTTTGTTCAATAGGTATGCTCAAAGACTTACATCCAATCATGCCAGAATCAGCTAAAAGTTCTAAAGCATATTTCCTCTGATTCATGAAAATACCTTTCTTATTTCTAGCAATTTCAATTCCAATAAAGAACTTCAACATTCCTAAGTCTTTCATATGAAAAGTCATATTTAAGTAATCTTTACATTCTGTAATCAAACTATTATCATTACCTGTAATAAGAATATCATCAACATAGACTAATAAAATCACAATACTACTCCCCCTGGATTTGACAAACAAAAAATAATCATTTTTTGATTGGACAAATCCATGATCATGCATAGCAATAGTGAATTTATTATTCCATTGCCTTGAGGCTTGTTTCAAACCATATAGAGACTTTAGTAATTTACATACCTTGTTGAAACCAAAAATACCTGTTTTGTTGACACCTTGTGGTATAGTTATACAGACCTCCTCATGAAGATCTCCTTGAAGGAATGCATTAGTCACATCCATCTGCCAAATAGGCCAAGAATACATAGCAGCAAGAGAAATAACTACTCTGACAGTAACATGTTTGGCTACAGGGGAAAAAGTTTCAGTGTAATCTATCCCATCTAATTGTGTGTATCCTTTTGCTACTAATCTAGCCTTATATCTCTCTATGGAACCATCTGAGTGGTATTTGATACTATAGACCCACCTACAACCAATGGGTTTTTTATTAGGTGGCAAGTCAACAATAGTCCAGGTTTGATTTAATTCAAGAGCTTGGATTTCAGTTTGCATGGCCTTCTGCCATTTATCATCCTTACTTGCTTCAAAGTAATTATTAGGAATGTAATTACTGGTCAAAGAAGTGAGATATGATCTATAAGTAGGACTAAAATGATCATATGTAATGTAGTTAGACAAAGGATGAGAAGTAGTGCTCACACAATTGGATTCAGAGTTAATAAATGGAGAAATGTAATCTTTAGCCCAATAAGGAGGCTTACTGATTCTTTCAGATTTTCTAACATTATCATTTTGAGTATGAGTTTGGGATGGAGAATTCATATATGAATTATCATGATTAATATTATCTGAAGAATCAGACATACTAGTATCCACACCATCATGTAAAGAATGAGAAACATCATCCTTTCTGATATAGGGAGAAATAAACTCATCATAGTAAAGATGAGGATCATGAGTAGGAAATTGATTTCTAACAGAATCATCATTACTGGAAGAAGCAAAAGGGAAAATGTCTTCATAGAAAAGAACATCCCTGGATACAATAAATGATTTATTATGTAAATCTAAAAGCTTATATCCCTTTTGTGCAGCAGCATATCCCATAAACACACAAGGCCTTGATCTATGCTTAAATTTATCAAATTGTGGTATAACCTTAGCATAACAGAGACAACCAAAGACCTTAAGGTGGGAAAAAACAGGCTTCTACTTATGCAACACATAAAAGGGAGTATGACCTTTAAGTAAAGGGGTAGGAGTTCTGTTTATTAAATACACAGCAGTCAATCTACACTCACCCCAAAATCTTATAGGAACATGAGAAAGGAACTTTAGAGATCTAGCTACATCCAAAATGTGCCTGTGCTTCCTCTCCACAACTCCATTTTGTTGTGGAGTGTACACACAAGAGCTTTGATGAACAATCCCCATGGATTGAAAAAGATCACTGCATTGTTTACTAAAAAATTCCAAAGCATTGTCAGTTCTTACAGTCTTAACTTTAACAGAATATTGGGTTTCAACATATATCAAGAAACTCTTCAATATATCAAACACATCAGATTTAAACTTCATTAAGAAAGCCCAAGTGGCTCTAGAATAATCATCTACAATAGTGATGAAGTAGGATTCCTGATTATATGTTTGTTCCCTATAAGGGCCCCAAACATCAACATGAATAAGCTCAAAGATAGCACTAGTAATGTCATGTCTTTTAGGGAAAACAGTTCTAGAATGCTTTGCAAGGGTACAAATGTCACAAAATACAGAATCTTTCTCAGTGTTTACACCAAGTTCAGGCAGAAATTTAAATCTAGTAAAAGACATATGACCAAATCTTCTATGCCACAAGTTGGCTTTGTTATTAGCAGCATTGCTATATTGCTTATTAACAGACACATTGTTACAAGAAGACTGAATATGATCTAAAGTAATGAGTAAGGGATCATTGGGGACTAGTTGAAGATAGTACAAGACATTCCTCAATCTACCAATCCCCTTGATCTTGCCACTCCATGTGTCCTGTATCAAACAAAAAAATGGACAAAAATTCACAGAAACATGGTTATCATTTGTTAGCTTAGACACAGATAAAAAATTGTGCTTAAAATCAAGTACAAACAAAACACCATTCATAATCAAATCTGCTCCCAACTTGATGTTTCCCATGTGAGTATTATAACTAGATCCATCATTTGGTAATTTAACAACACAGGATGGGTTACAAGATTTAAAGGATTCATTAAGTAATTTGTCATTAGCCAACATATGTTTATTGGCTCCCGTATCTATAATCCAAGAATTCATATCATTAACATGTAAGGAAGTGGAGAAGTGAGAGTGTATACCTGCCATATTTGCTGAATTGTTGCTAATCACAGCACTAGTGTTGTCTAGATTCATATTCCCAAGCAACTTCACAATTTGTTGGTACTGTTGCGAGGATAAACTTGGCTGACTTTGGTTATTAACACTCCCTCCTCCTTCTCCATCAATAACACTGTTACCTCCAGAAGTATAGTCTACACTTGCAGCATTGGCTTGATTTTGATTGAAGTTTCGTCCACCATTGTTATTTCGACCATTCCCTCTCCTTCCACCTCTCCTACCTCTTCCCCAATTAGGAGGATAGCCAATAATTCTGAAACACTTATCCATAGAATGTCCAGGAACATGACAGTGCTCACAAATCATACTAGCCTTATTGTTATTGGAGTTACTCATAAAAGCAGTAGATGAATCTACGGGAATATTTTGTACACTAAGTCCTCTCTGTGCTTCATCATTACTGACCATGGAATATACCTGATTGTAAGTAGGCAGAGGAGACAACATCAGTATTTGAGATTTGATGTTGTTGTAACATTCATTCAACCCCATCAAGAACTGCATCATCTTCAAGTGTGTGCAAAAATCTTGATATTCTTTAGAGACATCGGTTGAAGGAGCAGGAATCAAGGACTCGTATTCATCCCAAAGGTGACGAATCTTTGAGTAATATTCAGAAACAGAAAGAGTTCGTTGAGTAATTGTGTTGATCTGTCTGTAGAGAGAGTATAAGCGAACTCCATTAACACGATCGAATCGTTCCTTAAGGTCCTTCCATATCATGTAGGCTGATTCCATATATACAACACCGTGGATTAGGTCACGAGAGATTGATCGATGTAGCCATGATTTCACCAACGCATTACAGCGTTTCCAACTAGGCAAAAGAGGTGAATCAGATTCCGGTTGCTTGCAGGTACCGTTGATAAATCCGATCTTGTTCTTTGCTTCAAGTGCAACTAACATCTCACGGCTCCAAATCTTGTAATTCTCCGATCCTATCAAAATTTATGTCACCAAGTCTAAATTCGGCGTATCCGACGGATGAATATGCATCGGATCTTGAGGATCAATTGTTATTGCCGTGGTGATCGATTTGTCAGTTTTTGAATCGGTGATTTGCGCCATTAAGATTGTAGATTACTGCGCGCGGAAGAAAATCCCCAATTTGATTAATCGAAGAACAGAGAAAAAAAAATCGAACGATAAATCGAAATCAATTGATCGAGAAAAAACAAGGCTCTGGTGCCATGTTAAGATCAGAGAAGCTTGGAGAAGAAAACATTCTTGTGTATTGATTTGAAGAAGAAGATGAAATAGTACATGATGAAAAATTTTAGAATAAAAGGAAAGAGGAGAGAACTTATATACCTAACTCCCTTTTTAACTAAAACTAGCAGTTTAACTAATACTACTTATGCCTTAATAAGAAACGCACTTCCTTTATGGTAAAAGTGCTATACATAATCTTAACAAATTCCATCTTGTTCATCGAGGATGTGGAACAAGTATTTTGTTCAATAGACTCAAAAACAATTAGTGGTACTATTTTCGAAATGTTGTCATTATATTTTAAAAAATAATTGCCGTATTCTGTACTCATGTGTGGGGCAATAATGTTTTAAGCAAATAGGGTTATCCCTTGCCTCGACATTGCATTTTTCATATTGCATCTTCATAAACACCACCTATTTCGTACTAATTTTTTCCATCAGTTTTTTTTTCTTTTCTTTTTTCTTTCATTTTTGCCTTCTTTAAAGGACCTTGTATGCCTTCTTCAGAAAATCTTGTTTATTTTTTGAGGATTCAAATATATTAACTAAAAGGTATTTTAGTTGAAGTACAGACTTTTTTAACAACTTCAATGGAAAAATGAAAAACTAAGACACTAATTGCAGGATTTAAATGTTAAACGGAGACAAAACTCAGGGGTACATATAATTTTCCAAAACATAGGGTGAATTCATATTCATGACAATCATAAGAGTTAGTAGGTGTAATTTACACAAATAGCAAATAATGATGAGGATTGATATTAGAGCTTCAAAGATTACTATAGAAGCTCTACTTTTATGTAATTCTTTAAGAATATGACAACAATACCCATTTGTTAATAAAAGATGAAATGTCTTTAAATAACCAATTCAATCTTTTCAGTTTTTTTTAAAATTTTGTCTAATAATTGGTTTACGAATGCATAATATAGACGAGACATATTTGTATGCAAACAAAAAATTGTCCATTCAAAATGTGAATGTAGTGGGGAGTAACGAATTATTATTATTACTACTACTACTTTCATTACTTTATATTATTATTTTTGTTATTATTTGTGCATTTTTATGTTTTCTAAAATTATCAATTATGTGAGAGTATATGTTGATGATACTATAAAATTGTCAATCATTTTTCTATTTAAAATGCACTTTATCTCTTTATATACAAGTTGAGAAATTATAAATACTTCTAATGATTTTTGTTTCTTTTTTTTTTTTTTTTGCAAATTATTTGAGTATTTATGTATGACTAGACAAATTGTAGTGAACTGACTAGTATAACAAACTATACAAAAATAATAATTTTAATTTGTGTTATATATAATCAAAATAAAATAGCTCATTTAAAGTTTGATTTAGAATTATTTTTTAAAGTAATTATACTATAAATTTTTTATTGATAAAAACTTTTATTTTAGGAATATATTAAAATTTTACAACTATTCAATTTTAAAATTTATGTATTTATTATTTAATATGTAATAAATTAGTAAAGAGAATAAAATAATTTGTTTTGATACATAAAATATTCTTTGAATTACTCAATTGTGAAATTCATTATATTTTTTAGTCCATGAGCAATATTAAGATATTTAAATATAAAATTTAAATTTAGAGCTCCTATAATTGTTAGGTATATACCCTCAATGCTAATGAGGAAGTAGATTGAGTAGGGCTTTGATAAGTTATTTGTACAAACATTTTATCGTTTCTATTTATAGTATAAAGGTTTTGATTTTTGTTCATATAAATCTAATGGCATTTAAATGTGTTGAACAAATAAGTCTATGATATTTGAAGATAGACTTTTCACTTTTTGTGGAAAAGAGGAGACACTGGATTAGTCAAGTACTTAATGTCTTAAACCAGGAGTTTGCGAGTTAAGAATTTTAATTGTGCATTAAAATTCAACTCGTATGACACCTTCTTTGATAAGGAAGTGCCAATCGTACACTGATTAGATAGTGGGAGCTGGTGTCATGAATATGATTAATGGAATTAACATATTTGAATTTGACTCGCATTAATTCAAACACATGGATATTTACTCTTTGACAGCCAATGATTGGGATTAAGATTACGATAGTATGTGTGAATTTTAGCCCTGGGGAGTTATTTATGATGTGCTTATAGTATTGGATATGTTATCAGAGTAGTTAGACCTGTATCACCAGATAGGTGGGGCCGACCTCGAAGTACTATCCACATGGTGCATTCGACATTATAAGATAACTGCCAATATGGGATTCACCGTCTCGGTGGTAAATGAGTATGTAACATGTACGATCATAAGCAATAGAAATTACAAAGTCTTTGGCCAAAGCAAATAAACTAAACTAGTGATGGTCACTAAGGGTAGTTTGGTAATTTCACATAGTTATGATTACTGAGTATAACATCAAGTTATATGAGTTTGAGGTACCATGGCTCTTACTTGATCGTGTCACGTCAGTGAAAAGTTTATACACATATGGTAGTTGTAATCAAGGTTCGTGACATGCTCATCTCGTATTCAATTGGGTTACGATTTGGTTCCACGGTGTTGGCTAGGTGAAAACTTTATCCTTTGGAATCCTCCCACTGCCAATTGAATCGAGCCTAGAGAGTCGCGCTGTGTGAAGAAAAGGAATATTTCCATGCTAAGGATATTTTGGTAAAGTCACATTAGATGTGAATTGACTAACAAAATGGATGGCATGATTTAATTAAATATATTTAATTGGATTAAATAAATTAATTAAATCATATTAAATCATAAGTTAAATTAATTGGAAATCCATTTATAAGTTGTATTAAATTAATTAGATTAATTTTAATTAGATTAAAATAATTAATTAATTGTCAATTGGATTGGACTTGGATTTAATTAATTACACAAGGGCTAAGATAGAACAAAGACTGGAAGCCCATCTGCAATAGGCCTAGCGGTCGCTCCCCTCACTGTATACCTAGGAGTTTTGCTTATGTGAATAGTATTCAATCAGTGTCAGTATTCTACATACACAAATCATTGTTTTAGAATCTGACTAACAGCCAAAAAGAAACCTAGAGCAATAAGAAAGAAAATTCCCTCCCACTCTATCCAACTAGCTGTCGCTACCATTGTTGCCGGGAGGAGATCAGAGCTTTTCTCAGAGATTTTTTCTTCCGCGTGATTATCTAGAGTATGGGTGTTCACGAATTGACCAGACCGCCCGAACTGACCGAAAACCGAACCCAAATTTTCGTTTTGGTTTTCGCTTTTTTTATAACAAAATTCGGTTTTTCGGTTCGGTCCAGTTTTCAGGTTCGGTTAAACCGGACCGAACCGATAACCGAACCATTTTTTTTAAAATATATTTTAATATTTTTATGATAAGTTATATGGGCTAAACTTAAACACGTGTCTTCCACTTTGAGGCTTCTTCTGATATATCTTTCTCTCACTCAAAGACCAAACCAACTCTCTGCCCCAACTCAAAAATCACTCTCTGCCCGACTGCCTCTACCTTCTACGCCTCAAACACCTTCTGCCCCTCTCGGCAACTCTGCCACCGCGACCAGCCGACCGCGCCTCTCAATCCATAGCGCCTCAACCAGACCTCGCGCAGCCGCACAGCGCACTCCTTGTTCTCTATTCCCCTTTTTTTTTTTTGGGGATTAGTTTTCTTTATACGGTTTTAAAATTTTAATTTATTTTGTATGGTTTAATTGTTTAAATTTATTTGATTAGTTTGTGATATGTATGTAAATTGATTTGATAGGCTTAGGGTTGTGCAATTTGAAATTGATTTTGTGGGTTGTGTAAATTGATTTGATTTTGTGGGATGTGTAATTTAGCAGTTTTTTTCAGAAAAAAGTAGCAAAAAAAAATAGTTTTTTTTTTGTCCCAAGTTCTGTTTAACCGAACCGAAAAAAATCGGTTTTTAACCGAATCGAACCAAATTTTTTCGGTTTGGTTTTCAGTCCGGAATTTTGGAAAACCGAATTTTCGGTTCGGTTCGTGTCACGCCCCAAAATTTGGTCATAAAAGACCCAACTTGAACCTTTCAATGAAGTAGTCCAATCCAAAATCTAACACACTTCGACAATTTATCGAGTAAGGTCATGACCCTAACGTCAACCAACATATTACGTAACTTACTATTCATGGCTCAATCTGAACTTTGCAATTATCGCCTCTAGGATTTGCCCAAGTCTGCACTCACAATCCTCAGAGCTAGTCCAACTACTCAAATCACCCTAACTGGAAGGAAGTAATGAAATACGTAAGCAAAGGCTTAGTGAGTGCCAGTGTTTGTGTGCAAGTTGCTTAAAATAGTTTTTAGACCCAAATGATAAATTAGTGAGGGAAAAACAATAATAGTTTTTGTTGATTTTCAAAGGATCATTGAAATCCTAAATAAGAAAAGCAATTTGTGATCATAGTAACAATTAAGCAATAGCTAGTATGAGACAAAGGTCTTAGTATATGCACGATGAGGTTTTGTCAAATATCATTGAAACATGCTTGGAAAAAATTACGTTCATGATAAAGCTGGAACAATTGGTGGCATGATATTTTAGTTTCAAAACATGCATTTTAAAAAGCATGTAGTTCAATGCAAGTATCACGTACAAGACATGTTTAAGTAACACGTACAACACATGTTTATATAACACGTACAAGACACGCTTAAGCAGTAGGGGGCCATGTTAGCAATACCATCGCGTCCGATGATTTACCCACAGCACTTTGGGTCCCGCTGCTTCTCCCTTATCACCCCTGAACACGCGGCTTAAAAGCCATCACCTTATACCTCCCCACGCAGGCTCGCGATGCCCGATTTGGTCTTATCCGGAGTATGCCACACGATAAATGACCCATGCACCCTCAGAGCACTCCGTCCTAGGTGTATGGATCTGGACGTGAATAGCGGGAACTGTTTAAGACCGCAAGCCCATGCTTGACCGGCCGAACCCTGCCCTATCCATCGCCCGACCTTGGGCCCAACACAACCACGTCAGATGCAACACGTCACAAGAACACCATCACGACAAATGGTCACGATACAAGACCAGTGATGGAGTAATTTCACAAAAATCATAAAACCGATGTTTATTTCGAAATCATTTTTGTATAAATTATGCATCTGAAATAAGTATGCAATCACCTATGTCACGAATGATGCAATGAAGCATTTTAGCTCACGATGAAATATCTAATCGAGCAAATAGTTTTCAGAATTTCCTTAAAAGAATGTTTTCCTCGAATTCATTTTCACAAAACATGCCTGAACAATTACTGTTGGTCCCAAGTGGTATACAAAAGGGTCTAGAAGGGGGGGGTTGAATAGACCCTTTAGTCTTTTTCGACTTCTTAAAAATTCGTATCACTTTGAAGTATTTGAACGCTTGACAAGTTTAAGCGCTGGATGTGGCGCTTGAGAAACGTTAACTTAGACTCGGTGATTTCAACGCTTACCAAAGTAGGGCAGAGTTTGGTCACTAAATCAGAGTTAGCACAGCGGAAGTATTTTATAGCTTAGCGTTCGATTAATTAATCGAAAGTAGTCGCTTAGTTGTTTTAAGACTTTATCAGAATGTATGCAATATGAATAGTAAATCAGTAAACAATGAATGCTTAAAGAGGTAAATGACACAAGATATTTGTAAGGTTCACTGGGTGATGTAATCCCAGCTACGTCCTTCTTCTCCTTTTATCAGGGAGGTTTTTCCACTATGATGATTATCGAAGAGTCACACAGAGACTTCTACAAGATAGAGGGGGATTGGATATGATCTCGGAACTCCTTGGTCACACAGATTTCAGCTCCACTAAAGACCTTCTATCCCCTTGCTTCTTTCACTCAGAAATGGTGCAAGTTACTCTTGATCTCGGAACTCCTTGGTCACACAGATTTCAGCTCCAATAGAGATCAGCTTCAACAAGCTTCTTTTACACAAAAATATTGCTTGCAAGTCAACCAGCTTTCTCACTCAGATGAAAGGTGTTGATGGTTTTGGTCACGGGTTTGTTTGTTTTTGGAAAGTTCAAACAACTTGGGGATATCTCAATGGTAGTATAGGTTCTTCTTAAAAGGAGATTTGAGATATGGGTGACTGTGTCTGGAATATTTGTGAAAAGCTTATATGGATATTTGGCTATGATTTTCAGTAAGCTTTTCTTTCAACAAAGTAGGTATTTTTGCCTTTTTTTGTGTGTATATGTGTCACTTTACTTGTTTGTTGAAAGAGCTATTTATAAGGTATTGGTGGTTTTTGTCCATTTGACATGGTTGGAGTCTCGTTTCCCCAAACATTCCTTGAGTTCAGACATTTCTAACTTTGGGTATATTTAATTGGTTAGGCATGGTCTTGGTTTCATAAATCTGACAGTCTAGGTCAAAGATATGGCTTGCCCATAAGTTATAGTGCTTATATTTTAATAGCACTTATCCGACTTTTAATGCATCTTGTCTTATTTCCGTTGGAAATAATTCGTCCGTTTGATTCATGCATTTTTAAGTCTTTGGATGGTTTTGGGTTTGGATTTTTCAGGTTACGTTCTTTGTAGATTGTGTTGGTTTAACCTTTTTGGACGCTTGCTGAAGAGAATAGTTATTCTCGTGTATTGGACAGACGCTTGGACTGATCCTGAGTTTCTTCTCTTTATTTCAGACGCTTACTCTTCAATCTTGTCTTGATGGTCTCACTGAGAATTCCGTCATTTCACTTGATGTTGAGTATTCGGCCTGAGTTATCCATTCGTAGTTTGAGCACTGGGATAATCCCTAAAGCGTTTGACGGACGCTTCAAGATATCTTTATCCATTGTAGCTTCAGACGCTTGATCTTTACCTTCATCACTTGGTAGACTCACCCAGAATTTTCCTAAGTGATTTAGTGTCACATACTTAGTGAATTCTACAAAGATAAATACTATAAGCCTAAGATAAATAAGCTTTCAGGTACTTATACATAACATTCTATGAAAGCTTTTACACTTTTCGGGGTCTAACAGGAAGTCCTATTTGTCATCATCAAAACATCTAATATGAAATTCCTAACAATTTCCCCATTTTTGATGATGGCAATACTTATTTAGTTCAAGCATTAGATACCTAAAGTGAAGGTTAGCGTAAGTTGGTAAGTTAGTTTGAGCTTTAACGAGATGTTTCAGCTGTAAAATGCATTTTATATATATATTTCATAGTACAGGCATTTTACAACTAAAAAGAGAGAAGCACAAAAAAAAATCAAGATCGTGACTTGATCTTGTATCTCTTAGTCATTTCAGCACGGATTGCTTCAATTATCTGATCTTCTAACGTCATCATCGCAGCATGATCTTTACTGATTATGTGCTTGTTTTCTTGAACTTGTCGTGCCTTAAAGGCAATGAAGTGTTTATCCCATTCCTCTGGACTGATGCCTATGCATCGTAGGCAAATTCTGAAGGTTTGGTCGAAGTCAGACATTTTTCTTTCTAAGGCTAATACTGCTGGATCAGATGGTTCTGGAATTGATGCTCTGAGAAGAGGAATGTCAAACTGTTCAAGCAGTGCTCTTGAAGGCAATGGAAGAGTTGGATAGAGCATTCTGGGAGTTTCTTTCTTATTGGACGCTTCAACCGATGTAGTTACCCAAGAGGGATAGGGATACCTTGGTTCTGTACTCAGTGTGAGAGAAGTATCAATATGTTGACGCTTGGATGGTGGAGGAGGAACTTGATCTTTAGATGTTGACGATTTCCTCTTTTCTCCCTTCTTTTCCCCCTTATTGCCATCATCAGTCTGTATGAAATGCTGAGTAAGAAGACTGACTTGAGTAGCAATCTGAGCGACAGAGGCCTCAAGAGTGGTTAGACGCTGGTCGAAATGTTCTTTCATGACCAGGAGTTGAGCGTGATTAGCGTCTGTGAGAGAGGTCTCTAGAGCCGTGAACCGGTCTTGTAGATCATTGGTTAAAGCCACATGACTTGCCTGAGTAGCTGTAGATAGTTGCTGTATTTGAGTGAGGCATTCAGTCATGGACGGTTGAGCGTCGGGAAGTGCAGTGCTGACTCGAGGCTTAAAACGAGATGTGTGTTTGAGATATTCAATAGGTACTTGATAAGTAGGATCAAATACTGTTCCTCGAAGCTCTGGGCAGTGTTGGACTCGGTGGATGCAGTAGAGTCGGATTCAGTTGGACTGGGGGAATGAGGCGCTTGAGGTAATTCTAATAAGCGCTCAGGAGCAGGTAACGTGTCAGCTGGTGCTGCAGTAAATTCTGATTCTATACGGCTAAAGTCCGTAAACCGAAAGTCCAAGCTGGCAAACGGCTCATCTGCATATGGATACGTAGCAATCTGCAGAAGTTCATTCAAATGTAGAGTGGGGAGATAAGTACCTTGAATGAACGTTCTGATAGGACTATCCAGGGGCCTGATATACATTGGCCCGAGGATATCCAACACATGAGTGGGAAAGATTTTGGAGGGCGCTTGGCAGATGGAGAATAAGGCATCTGGGCAATAGTGTTGTGAGAAGCCAATTAGCCGATCTGTTGGGAGAGTCTTCGGTTTCCGAGAGTCGGGAACGTGGAGCCGGTAATACTCTTCCAAGTATGGGTAGATGGCTGAAGCAAGCGCTTGAGATCTTTCTAGCAGCGATAAAACAAAATCATAGTGACTGAAGACTTCTTGTCGAATAGACGGAAGAAGTGGATATCCTCTGAAAGGATTGATCCGAGAGCCATCCCATTGTCGCAGATTTTCTGTGAAGATTTTGTCGAATAGGGAGACTGGAGGCATAATTGCCATCATGAAAGAAAAGTTGTCTTCACAGTGGCTAGGGGTGCAGTTCAGACAGGACAGGGGAGAAGAGCCACTGGTGGACGCTTGATCAGCAAAGCGTAGAGAAGAGTTGGCCAGTTTGTGCAATGCTTGTCTTAAGCGGTGTTCAGGTTGATGGCGGATCAGAGGCAGCTTCAGAACGGGTCCAAGTCTATGTTGGCGCTGCGTTAGCATGTAGCGTGCAAATTTGGTCTTTTTATCATGAATCCCTATTCTGAACAGATGGGGAGCACTAACCAAGTCTTCAAATTTATACGTGTCACCCATGTAAGCTTCAGCCCATCTTATCTCAGTCATACAATACTCAGTTCCTGCATTAAGTATAGCACGAAACCCTTGGTGATGAATATCACAGATGGATTCAAAACGATACCTGTCTGGTTGGTAGTTAGCGTTCCAGACGCAGTCAAAATATGCATCGGTTTCAAGTTGAATCATCTCGGTCAGGGAAGCTGGACGCTCACCGGCATGTACTCCTTTATTCTTCCACAGGAGGAGAGGATTAGCTGAGCGCTTGTTTTCCCTACTTTTGACCAGTGTTGGAGAGTGAGAATAGCCTTCTCTGTTTAGTAGCCCTTCCGTTGGGTTCAGAAGCTTATCCTGACGCTCATAGACTCTGATGTTGTAGTCTCTGAGAGCGAAGCCAGTGGGTTTGCTTGTCCCACAGTCCAGATAATAAGCTAAATCAACATCAGCTCTAGGAGTCTTGCCTCCTTGCCGCTGTGCTTGGAGAGTTACGGAAGCCGGGATGTGTTTGGGAGTCTTCCCGAGTTCAAGAGCTGTGTAGTAAGCTTCATCAGCTGGGGTTGAGGCTGTGTTAAAGAGAGTGTTGCGTACAGCCAGATCAAACTTTATGAGCTTGGCGATATCATTTTCGGCATTGATAAGACTTTCTTCATTGTATCCTGCAGGTATGAAGGTCTCTGCGGGCGCTGGAGGCAAATAATCGACTGAGTGATCGATAGTCTTTAAGGGATCCAGCTTGAAGAAATGTCGATGAATCACAACGTCGTTAGCATCGCTCTGACCTTCTGAGCGTGCCTCTGTTGTACTAGGTAGTGCAAGCAATGGTTGAGCCCTTGGGATTTCAGGTTCATCAGGCTCAAGATTTGTAGATTCGATGGCAGCTTCATGTGCGATGGCCACAATGTGGGCCATATCAACATCCAGATGGACATCAACTGGTGTTTCAAAGGATGATATCGGGACAGCAGCTATGGCTTTATCACGTTGTGTGGCCTCAGAAGAAATGGCAGCAGTTGGACGCTTACGTCTCTTGAAGATACGCTTCACATTTATACCTTCGGCGGGGAACGCTTGAGTCTGTGGAACTGCAGGTTCTTCAAAGTCAATATTTTTGAGAACCTTTTCCAGATCTTTCCGACTAATGAGGGGTATAGAATCCTCGTCATCTTCATCGCTTTTGATAGGTTGAGCCTTGGGCTTTCGAGGAGCCCGTTTCTTTGTGACAGTGGGACGCTTCACATTACGTTTGTCTTTCTCCTGATCTGGACGCTCAACCTCCTCATCTGACGCTGCTCGGATAACTTGGCGCTCAGAGAGAGGCTTAGCAGCACCTCCAACTTTGGGTGGATTGAAGAGATTATTGATGATTCTTGGCCCATAGAACTTATGCTTGGCCACGGTGACTCCTGCTGAAGAGGTGCACTCTGCTCGAAAAATTAGATCACTTAAAACTAGACCATAAGGTCTGTTTGAAGTGTGTAGACTGTATCTGAACCTGCTGAATATATAGGCGCTCCAGTTGATTTTTATCTTGAGCAGGATGGCAGTCATCATCTGGAACTGGGTTGGGTTGATTTTGTCGAAGGTTCCCACTCTGCATTCAATGTTTTTACTGCAGAAATCAGCCAAGACTCGATACCTGTTCACTATATCTTTCTTCTCAAAATATGGTTTGTATGGAACATCATCGTAAGCGCTAATCTGAGTCCAGACTTCTTGAATTTGTTCTTCAGTGATAGTGTCTAAAGTGGCTCCAGCATTAGGTAGAGAGAAATTCTGGGCAATAGAGGCCGCAGAGAGAGTGAACGTCTTTGATTCCTTCTTGGAGACAGGAAACAAACAAGTGATGGAAGTCTCATCGTCAGACAGTCGAGCATTTCTCCAGAAGAATTCTAGTTCTTCAGGAAACATATACGAGTATTTTGTGAGAAATTTCTGAAGCCCAGCCTCTGCTACAGAATCCATCATTTCCGTTAAATCAATTTGGGGGTTTTCATAGAGAAACTTCCAATCAACTATAAGGCCTTTAGTGACCTTAACAACAACTTCAGTGGTTCCAGCAGTAGCTTTCTTGGGTGCCATTAGTGAGAAGTAGACAGAGATTACGAATGAAAATTTTTGTTTTTGAAAAAGAGAGATAATTTTTTTCTTGCACGAATGTAATAGAGTATAAGAGTGTTTGTGTTCTGCAGAAAGTGTGTTTTTGAGATACTTCAATTTGAATGTTCTGTGTGTTTGAAGTTTGAGATGTTGACACGTGGAGGAATATAAATCTCAGCCATTAAAATATAACTGTGGACGTGAATTTAGATTAAATAGGCACGGTTTCTTTTAGTAACTGCCACATATACTATTTTGAAGTCCGATTAAAAGTTTGAAACAGAGACTTTTGATATACTGAGAGTGATACGTGTGCCCATGAAAAGCGGATACGTTCTTTATGAAAACTGTTCGGGAACCATAATTTTGAACAACTATTCAAATGCCCGCCAAAAATTTGTTAAAGCGTCCGGACCTATTCAGAATGACGCTTGAAACAATTCAGTGTTATGTGGACGCTTGAGAATCTTGAGGGTCTCTTTCAAGTAACATTTTGTGCTTTAGCGGTCATTGTAACATATAGAATTATTCCTTTCAGAGTGTATATGAGGACACAGTTTCCCAGTACTTATCATTATGTCTTGGTAGCAGTGTTTTACTTTTGGTTTAAAATATTCAGCGCTGGTTGTATTCGTCTAAGATACATGGTAATTGTACTGACGCGTGTACATGTGCTGAACCATCTTTGAAAAACATGATGAGTACCCATGGGTTTTCTTGAGCGAAGGGTGAGGAATGTCAAGTCAGCATTAATTGCATTGATTGACTAATCCACTTTCTCGTTTTAGCGTAGGGTAATGTACGCTTGCTTTTAAAGGGTCTTTTTACTAACTGCTTTAGCCGGGAATAAAGCTAAGCGTTTAGTTTATTTTGAAAGAAGTGCAGACGCTAAGACAGATTTGTGTAATAAGCGTCAAAAGGATTTAAGTGTATGGTGCTAAGTGCGTATGACCGATGCAAGGGAAAACATTTTTGGTCATATTCACTTAAGTATAGTTAGCTCTTTTAAGGTTCCCCCTATGTAGGTTCCCCATAAATTTCATAACATATAGTGAATTCCCCCTAAATTTCATGCCTAACAAAAGTATGATGTTTCGAATGATTAAGCATTTAGATCAATCATACCTAGTTCACTTCTTAAAGTGAGAAAACGTTGTTCGTTAAGCGCTTTGGTGAAGATATCTGTCAGTTGCTTTTCTGTACCAATGAAGTGCATGGAGATATCTTTCTTTTGAACGTGGTCACGTAGAAAGTGATAGCGAATGTCAATGTGTTTGGTTCTAGAGTGAAGAACTGGATTTTGAGTCATTGCTAAGGCGCTTTGATTGTCGCAATGGATAGGAGTTGGATCTAGGATTATTCCATAATCTCTAAGTTGTTGCCTCATCCAAAGAATTTGTGCACAACAACTTCCAGCGGCTACATACTCAGCTTCAGCGGTGGAAGTAGCGATGGACTGTTGCTTCTTACTATGCCATGAAATTAGTCTATCACCTAGAAATTGACATGTTCCACTAGTACTTTTTCTATCTATTTTGCATCCTGCAAAATCTACATCTGAGTAACCAATTAGTTCAAAAGGAGAATCCCTAGGATACCATAAGCCCACATTTTGTGTGCCTTTTAGGTACTTAAGGATCCTTTTAGCAGCAATTAAGTGTGATTCTCTAGGATCAGCTTGAAATCGTGCACACATGCATACTGAGAACATAATATCAGGTCTACTAGCTGTAAGATAAAGAAGTGATCCAATAATACCTCTATAGTTAGTGATATCAATTTTCTTTCCATTATCATCTCTATCTAGCTTAAGCGTTTGGCTCATTGGAATTTTTGAAGGTGATGCATTTTCCATACCAAATTTCTTGATCATATCTCTAGTATATTTAGTTTGATTTATGAATATGCCATTAGGGAGTTGTTTAACTTGTAATCCTAGGAAGAAAGTTAATTCACCCATCATGCTCATTTCAAATTGATCTTGCATCATCTTCGAAAATTTCTCACATAGACGCTTATTGGTAGATCCAAATATAATATCATCAACATAAATTTGAACTAGGAGAATATCTCCATTATGGGTAATTTTGAATAACGTTGTGTCAACGCTGCCTTTTGAAAAGCCTTTACCTATAAGGAAGATAGAAAGAGTGTCATACCATGCTCGTGGTGCTTGTTTAAGACCATAGAGTGCCTTGTCCAATTTGTAAACCATGCTTTTCCCATGGTTGTTGATGAATCCTGGTGGTTGCTCCACATATACTTCTTCTTGGAGTTTACCATTTAGAAATGCACTCTTTACGTCCATTTGATACACTGTAAATTTGTTAAATGCTGCAAACGCTAGAAACATGCGGATTGCTTCAAGACGGGCAACTGGAGCGTATGTTTCATCAAAGTCGATGCCCTCTTCTTGACAGTATCCCTGAGCTACGAGTCTGGCTTTGTTTCTAATCACAATCCCATTCTCATCCATTTTGTTTCTATAGACCCATCTAGTTCCAATGACCCCTTGGTGGGTTGGTCTTGGTACTAGCGTCCATACCTCATTTCTTTCAAATTGGTTTAGCTCTTCTTGCATGGCTTCTATCCAACTTGGATCGTTAAGCGCTTCATCCAGTTTCTTTGGTTCCATTTGAGATAGGAAGCTTGCAAACATGGCCTCATTTATTGTAGCGGCTCTTGTTCTAACGGGTGCTCCAATATCTCCAATAATTAGTTCTGGTGGATGGTCTCTGAGCCATTTTCTGTCTGGTTGGAACGGGTTAAGAGATTGATCTAACGTTTGATTAAACTGTGCAGGCGCTTGACCAATTCCTTGCGTAGGTGCTTCAGTGTTTATAGTTTGAGTTTGCTCTTGATGAACATTCCCTTCATGATCATCAGCGTTTCTTGCGATGTCATCGTTGATGTCTTTACGAGTAGTCTTAGGATTAAGTACAATGATTTCATTATCTTCATCAATATCACTATCATCACAAAGATTGATTTGTGACGCTTGTTGAGATAAATCTTCAATTCCTGCATCATTAATATTAACCTTACTCGGTTCTTGGTTAGCATCATCAAACACAACATGAATGGATTCTTCAACCTTCGATTTGACTTATTTAAGATGCGAAAGCTCTTCCATTTTTGGCGTAACCTAGAAAGATTCCTTCATCTGCTTTAGGATCCCAAATGTCTTTAGGCTTTGGGAACCATTGTTATGAATGAAACTTTTGAACCAAATACATGAAAGTATGAAACATTCGGCTTACGTCCCTTCCATAACTCATATGGAGTCTTTTCATGTTGCTTGTTGATCATACACCGTTCTGAGTGTAGCAAGCATGTTGATAGCTTCGGCCCACAACCTTTGAGGCAGCTTAGACTCGGCTAACATAGTCCTAGCGGCTTCTTTAAGCGTTCTGTTCCGTCGTTCAGCAACTCCATTTTGTTGAGGTGTTCTAGGTGCTGAATACTCATGAAGTATTCCAAAGTCTTTACAAAATTTCTCAACAATATGGTTAGTAATTCATTTCCTCTATCACTTCTAATTCTTGTTACTTTTAGATCTTTTGAGTTTTGTAGTTGACGAATTAGAGAGTGAGCTTGGCACTAGTTTCATCTTTAGATGCTAGAAATTCTACCCATGTATAGCGTGAAAAATCATCAACTATTACTAGTGAATACTTTTTACCACTAACGCTCATGATTTGAATAGGACCAAACAAATCTAAATGTAGTAATTCAAGTATTCGAGAGGTCGATAGATGAAGCTTCTTCTTAAAAGATGATTTAACTTGTTTACCCATTTGACAGCATCACATAAGCGATCTTTATTAAAGGAACCTTTAGGTAATCCCTCTACGAGATTTAGAGATATTAATTGAGATTGTTATTGATGTGATTGTAATGGTGACTGTGACATACAACCATTCGATTCACTAGTACGATTAACATGTAGGGTTGTTATCTAATGTTGAATCCCAATCTACTAAGTATACATTGTTTGTTCTTCTTCCTTTTAATTTAGTAGATCCTGTCTTAACATCGATTATCTCGCACAAGTCACTAGAAAATTTAATTTCAAAGCCTTTATCACAGAATTGACTTATGCTTAGGAGATTATGTTTAAGACCCTCAACATAGTATACATCATTGATCATGATGTTCCCCCTATGCATGATACCTATACCTTTAGTTTTACCTTTAGAATTATCACCGAATATAACTTGAGGACCATTGGTTTGCACGATAGTTGATCAAGAGATCCTTTGATCCAGTCATGTGTCTCGATGATCCACTATCTATGTACCATACTGAAGCGTCGGTGTTGGCTCTAGGTACCTGCATTCAAAGGGCAGATCTAATTTCCTTTAGGTACCCATTTTGTTTTGGGTCCTTCTTTGTTAGTGACGTGAATTAGATTTTTCGGAACCCATATTGCCTTGTCTTCACTATGGGAAGAGATTGGCCTTCTTGGGTTTCGTTTTGAGTTGCATACTTTTTCTAGATGTATAGAAATATCCTTGATTATAGTAATAATCATAATCGTAATCACAATTATCATAGTGTTGATAATATGAACTGGATTGTTTTGGATATAGACGTTTGATTCTGTTTGGTACTGGCTTAGGATGCACTTTTGGTGCGGGACGCTTAACTTTGATTCACTGGCAAAAATATCTCCTTAGCTTTTTGAGCGTTTGGATATATTTTCTTTTTGTGAGACATTCGCTTTGGTCTTTCCTTTGCCTGAGTCAGTGTTGACTTTATCATTAGCTTTTGTACCAGTATTTGTTGATTCATTCAGCGTTGTCTGATCGAACTTTCTTCAACAAGATTACACCTTTTCCTTTGTTGATTGTTGTAACATTGGACGCTTTGGCTTTATAACTAAATTATCAAAACCTAGACCGGTCTTTTCACCAAATGCCCTGGTTACTTTAGTCACATTATCTAGCGTTCTAGACGCTTTTGATAATGAAGAGATAAGCTGCTCTGATTTGGCAAGTTTAGCGACCATTTCAGCTTCTCTTTTGACTATTATATCAAGATCACCTTTTAGCTGAGTAATTTCACTCTCGATGGATTGGTTTTCTCAATGCACTGTTGCTGAATTGGCCACTCTGCTTTGAGCGTTAAGTTATCACTTCTGAGTGCTGAAATAATACATGGTGATTTTGGAATAATTGGGTGGCATTTGACAATCTTTATAATATTCCTTTACTTTGTCAAGTAATTCATCATAAGAGAGAGGATGATACAGATCAGTGGTTACCTCAGATGGTAAGTCGTTAGATGCTTCATTTTCTCTTGCCATGAACAAATGAATGCTGAGTCCTTTGATGGTTCATCATCGCTGCTTTCATCTGATGATTCCAAGTCCTCTTCAGGCGTATAGAGAGGTTCTGATTCTGCTAGCAAGCCTTGTTGTCTCAGGTTGCTCCTGAATTGGTTTCTCTATCCGTGTGATCTTGCTTTGTAGGTTTAGACACATTTGGATATGGGCAATTAACTTGGAAATGCCCTGGTCCCCTGCAGTTGTAACAAAGATTGGTCTTCATCTTTTGTTCGTTTGTTAATCTTGTGGATCGTTGGTTTAACGCTGCAGGCGCTGAGAGATCTTGCTGAAAGGAGTTTGATATTGATTGGCGCTAGGGAGGGAGGACGCAGGATAGTGAGCGCTTGATATTGTGGTTGTATTTGAGGAAGCGCTTGATATGAACTTTGTCCTGGGTGCTTAGGACTTTTCCCTTCTTTTCAATATTCAGAATTTTTTCCTGAATCTATTTAGAAGCGCCAGTTCTTCTTCCTCACTTATACCGAGCTTTTTTCCTTTTTCTTTGATAGATTTTCCTTTGATTGATGCCATTAGC